>CM026418.1:4953352-5084866 GCA_014858505.1 Corymbia citriodora subsp. variegata | reverse complement strand
TTGCATTTTTCTTTTTAATGATAATATTAGGATGCTTATTTGCTTTACTTTGTGATTCTAATTGATTATGCATTTCAACATTTTGGATGTTACTTTTCTACTTTGGAATGGTTAGGACGAACCTTAAATTTCTTGGATAGGCTATCATGTCGTTAATTAGCACACAATTAAGTTAAGTACCGAAAATGCATTAATTTTAGGATTAATATAATTAAATCCCCGAGTCTAGAATCTCTAGTTGTGTAAATAGTAAGATATTTTCCAATATCTTACTGGATTTCTAGCCGACACTAAAAAAGTTAGTGACGACTCCTTTGTTTAAATTAGGCTAAACTAATTGAAATTTTGAATGCTCAATGTCACTCGGAGTATGAGCTTAGGAGAGTCCGAGTTAATAGAAGACGATTGGCTTAAAGTTGACAGTATCCTTAAACCTAATCAAAAGCTCCCCTAGTCGATGGCAAGCGAAAATTTCGGTCGCGACAAAGATCATATGAAATTATCAACCTCTAATTTGAGAGACTTGCCAACTTTTCACTTATTTAATGATCAACTAATTTTGGATTATTTTACCAAAAAAAAAGTAATTTTGGATTACCCACTGTCTTTTTAGCTACCCATAAATATTTATTTAGATTTTTTTATAATTTACCAACTTTATTATTGATTACCAAATTTTATTTGCCTTGCTTACCAATTTTTGTTTTGATTTTACCAATTTCTTTTAGAAATTATGAACTTCGGTTGGAGTTATTAACAACTATTCTTTGATTAAGTTAACAATTAGATTTATGTTGCCAACTTTTATTCAAGTTAGTTACCATTATTATTTTTTTATAGTTACCAAGTTATCTTATATCACTAACTAAAAAACTTCTTTTATCTTTTATCAACTTTTAATTTGCCTTTCTTAGCTTATATTTACTAAAAATTATATGAAATTAGCAACCTTCATTTGTGCTACCTAGCAACTGTTCTGCAATTAAGTTAACAATAGGTTTTGGGTAACCTACTCTTATTCACAATTCTGATCAACCTTTATTTATTCTTTTTTAATTTTCTAACTCGTTTTATCGTTTACCTACTTTCTTTGTCTTGCTTACAACTTTCTAAATTTATTTACTATTCCAACTCCAACTCTTATTGGAGTTAGTTACCGACGTATATTTGTTGTTTCATATTTCTAGCTTCTCTAATCTCCAGCAAGAAAAATTCTATTATCTTTTACCATCTGCTATTTATCTTTTCTAATAATAGTGTATATTTATCAAATGTTATATGCAATCATTGACTTTTTTGCATAACTTACCAAATAATTTTGAATTACTAACTCTTGTGTGAGTTGCTTACCAAGGTTTATTTTGTTTTAAAAAAATAAATTTTTGATTGAATTACCATTTGCCTTTTTTTATCAATCTTTTTCTACAGTTAAGTTATTAACTACTTCTGAGTAATCAACTATTATTTAAGTTAGTTACCAAAATTTATTCTTCTCTTATCTTTTTACCAAGTCTTATGTTGACCAACTATTTTATGAATTAAGGAACTTTAAGTGAGTGCCTTACCAACTTTTTCTGGTTAATTAATTCAATTTAAAAAGTTGGCAAATTAAAAAAAAAGCAAATAAATATTAATAACTACTTGGAATGAGAGTTGGTAAATAACTGTTTGATTTCTTAATTGGAAAAAAATTATAAGCGATTTAAATTAAAAGTTAGTAGTTTTATATAAGAGCTAGTAAATTTAAGGCATACTTAAGAAAGATATATAAAAATGGCAACCGCTATATCCACCTCATTTATTACTAAAACTGCCCCTTGATATACAGTTGACCAAAATATCTTTCAAACTAAATATTGAACTTTTTAACTGTTCTCTCTCTATCTCCTTGTGGCAAGATCTCACTCTCCCTCCAATTATTTTGGTCAACCAAGATAAGGAAAGAGGTTCACGAAGGAAAAATTTATTGATTTTACTATTTCTTACAGGCTCTCTTGATACCTCAAAGCTTCGAACGAACTTGCCCCTGCTCCTTACCCCATGTCGAGCCCATCATAGCATGCACCGACGCCCCACACCATTCTTCGGTGAGTCACCTCTACCGTCACATCACAATCATCCCTCTTCTCCCTCGAATCCTATTTGCTGGTTCTGCATCTCTCTCAGCACAATCGCCGCATCGACGCCTTGGCTTTCAACCACCTCTCCTCCCTACCTCTAGCTCCAAGCCCGAGCCACTATAGCCTCGACTTAAGAGCTCATTCGGAAAGGGGGAGGTGGGTTTGAGGTTGTGGGGCTCTTAAGGGCAAGGAGATAAAAGTGAAGAGTGACGGTGGTTGAATCTATGGTCTTTGCGCGGTGGGCCACGATGGTTTCGCTAGAGGCGGCATTAATAGCAAGTGACATTTTCCCTTGTGCATCTCTTTGCTCATTTTGGTCAAGCAAAAAAACAATATATTCAAGTTGCAATAAAAGCATCAACTTAATGGAGGGATAGTGAGATCCTATCGTGAGAAGAAAAATGGACAATAGTTAAAAGAGAAAAGGATACTAGAAGTGCCATAAATTTAGTATCAAAATTTTCCATCGGCTCACCTAAGTGTCAAAATCAAAGAAAAACGATCACTTAAGTACCTCTGACCAAAAATTCCGATTAAAAAAATTACATGAATTTTATAATTAAAAATTTTATTTGAGGTGGTATTTTGTCGGTAGTAAAGTAATAACTTTTTCATTACAATTGGCACTAAAGTGATTACTTTTTAACAACGATTAGTACTCAAGTGATCAATTTTTCATAACGACTGACACTAAAATTGTCACTTTTTAACCTGTTATATGATGTTGTTTAGGGGTTATATGATGATGTTTAGGGGTTACATGCTAATTGGGCATGCCGACGAGCCATGTAAGATTGAGAAATTAATAAAATATGGCAACGTCAGATTTCCAATGACTTAAATCAGAGTTGGCATTTAAGTGATTTTTTTTTTAAATAAGTGGCACTTAGGTAATTCGAAAGAAACTTTTAGCACTAAAGTAAGCGCCATATATAACTTATGACACTTCTAATGTCATTCTTCCATAGTTAAGTGTTGAATTTTTAATTTGAATGGTATTTTTGTCAATTATTTACAAAAGCGTTACTTTTAGCAAAATACAGGATGGAAATAGCGGCTACCATAAAAATTGGTAAAAAATAGGGGAATTTTTTTGTGAAAATTATCATAAAAGTCATAAACCTATTGCACTTGTGCTCATATAGTCTTAAGTATTTCAATTTGATCAATTTAGTCTTAAACTTTTTGATAATTTGTTAGTGGAGTCTATCTTGCTAATTTTGGTTAGAAGTCGTTAATATGGATGCCAAGCTTCCTATAGGGCACGACCAGCATTGATGTGGACTTTTATTTTATTTTTCAGAATTTTTTTCTTTTCTTTGTCCTTTTCTTTATTTCTTTCTTCTCTCTCTTTTTTTTTTTTTCCATTATGACAAACAAGGGTTGCCGAAGCTTGTTGGCCACTAGGGGAGGACCGCAAAACCCGCACCGGCCACTAGCGAAGGTCACGGCACTAGCACTGATGTGAACCTTTTTATTTTATTTTATTTTATTTTTCAGAATTTTTTTTTTTTTTTTTTGGGTAAAGGTAAGAGTATTATAAGATTTCAACCAATAATTACAAAGAAAAGAGACCGGCACCATCAACTCTCGAAGATAGCTATCCGAGTGATAGGGGGGCCGGACTCAGGGGACCGAAAGAACAGGAATTGAGAAAATACATTCTATCAACCCTCGACCCTAAGGCCTATCAAAAATAGAGGGGTCCAGACCCCAACAACATTGCAATCTCCTATTCCTAGGGGTGTCAGGTACACCCTGAAAAGTAAGAGCTTTGTCTTTGACCGCTTTGCTGAGGTGTCGTTGCATGGACGGCATAAAAAGATCCGCTGAACGGAATATAATATTGTTCCGAGTCTTCCATATTACATAGCACAAAGCACCAAACGAGAATTTCGTAATATCAACATAGAAGTCATTCCCTGATAAGCTGTTGTTCAACCATTGGATGTTTTGGAGCCATGGCCAATTCGACCACTGGAGGTTGCAGTTTGCCGCCCAAAGTTTGGCTAAAGAATTAGGAATCGAACATTCAAAAAAAAGGTGATCGGTAGAGTCCGGTCTGACCTTGCAAAAGACGCAGTTGCCACCGTCCAGTCTTCCATGAGACATCAAGAAGACTTGTGTTGGCAAGCGTCGACGGGTGATAATCCATAGGAGAAATTGGTACCGAGGTAATATTGCTTTGTCCCAGATAATGTTCGCCTATGAAACCGGCTGTCCCTTACGCCTGATGTCATTCCACGCAGATGCCACGGAGAAACCTGACTGCTGTGGAATCCATTGGAACACATCAGGAGACTCCGAAAGGGATGGAAGAGAGGCCTGGATAGTGAGCAATTCCTGCCTTATGGTGAGACCATCATCTGAGTATAGGTCTTCAACTGTGGCTTCCCGATTCAGAGGTGATCGATATATATCAACATGAGAGTATAGCCGGTTGAGAAGGCCAATCTTCATCCATGGATCAAACCACAATGAGACAGTTTTCCCATTCCCAATCTTCCACCGAAAAAGTTCCAAGGCAGCGTCCCTTAGCTGTAATAACTTCCTCCAAGCCCATGAGCAGTATGTAGGGGCAGAGGCAGACCAGAATTTAGAGTTTTTGAGATGATTTGAGTGAACCCAAATGTACCAAAGGGACTCCTTATCCGTAAATAAGATCCATATGTGCTTGAACATGGCAGCCGTATTATTTTCTCTGATTCTACAAATACCAAGTCCCCCTTCCTTCTTGGGACAGCAGACATCCTCCCAAGATACTTTAGCCCCACCAGCTCTTAGTGCCGGGCCCTTCCACAGAAATTGGCGACAAAGCTGTTCAATTTTTTCCACTACCGAGGAAGGAAGCCAGAATATAGAGGCCTAATACACTTGTATGGCATGCAAGACCGATTTGATCAATTGTATCCTACCCGCAAAGGAGAGGAATCTAAGATTCCAGGATTGAGTTTTGGAGGTGAGAAGGCTTACCAAGGCATTGCAGTTAGCCTTACTTAGTCTTGCCGTGATGATCGGAACCCCCAGGTATTTTACCGGTCGCAACCCCTCCCGAAAATTGAGTCGGCCGATTATGGCATCCCGTATTGTGACCGACGCTCCCGAAATAAAAACTTCACTTTTGGAGTTATTTGGACACAAGCCACTCCAATCCGAGAATTGGTCAAGACCATCTTTCATGCAAGCCACCGATAGGTCATTGGCCTCACTGAAGATAAAAACATCATCCGCAAAGAAGAGGTGAGAGAGGTGGGTATTCTTGCAACGCCAGAAGAATCGGAACTCCGGACGTTTAGCCTGGGCCTCCAAGATTCCAGACAGTATTTCCATCACCAACGTAAATAGGTAGGGTGACATGGGGTCTCCCTGTCTGAGACCCCGCCCACTACTGAAAAACCCATGTATCTCCCCATTGATGGATATGAAAATCTGGGAGTTCGAACACATATCATAATCAAGTGAACCAGATGGTCCGGGAAGTTGAATGCCAGGAGGGTGGATTGAAGGAAATTCCAATCAACAGTGTCATACGCCTTCCGAAAGTCAACCTTGATTGCACACTTCGGAGAGTAGGTCGGGGAGTGAAAGCCAAAGAATAACTCTTGTGCTAACAAAATATTATCTGTAATGTGCCTGCCCTTAACAAATGCATTTTGGCTAGGATGGATTATCTTCGGTAAGATCTTAGCAATCCTAGTAGCAATTATCTTGGTGATGCATTTATAGATGGTATTGCAACATGCTATAGGCCTAAAGTCATTCACACAGGATGCGTTTGGGACTTTAGGAACTAAGGCTAAAATAGTACAATTTAGCTCACGAAGTAATCTACCACTTCTGAAGAAATCAAGAATGGCCTCAACAACCAGAGGACCTACTTTAGCCCAGTTTTTCTTGAAAAAATCCGCTGTAAATCCATCCGGGCCCAGGGCTTTACCCCCCGCCAACGAAAACATGGCATTCTGAACATCCATAGGCAAGACCGGGTGGGAGAGTAAACTGACCTGGTCTGCAGTGGGAGGCCGATTGATATATTGCCTGATTTCATCCAGCGGAGGTGGGTCAGGTTTTGGTACCGGCGCCAATAGGTCCGAGAAATAATCTATGAAGGCCCGGCGAACTTCCCCCGGTTCCGTAATCAAGGAACCTGTGTCATCATGGATCGAGATGATACGATTCCGAAGGTGATGTTTATTAACTGTATGATGGAAAAACCTTGTGTTTTGGTCCCCTTCCTTCAGCCATCTAATCCTTGATTTCTGTCTATAGAACAATTCCTCCGCCGACCGAAGGTCATAATAGTCACGTGCTCTGGCCTTCTCCATTTCTGCCAAGGTATCATTTTGGGGATCCATCTGGATCTCTTCTTGGATAGCTTGGAGGGAAAATTTAGCTTTAGCCGTGCGCTTACTGATATCCGAATAAAAGTCCTTATTGAGTGACTTCAAATGCCCCTTCAACATTTTGAGTTTGGAGGAAAGTTGGAACATCGGGGAGCCCTCTATATGGTTATCCCACACCTGCGAAAGTGTTGTTTCAAATTGAGGATGAGACATCCAGAAACTGAAGAACTTGAAGGGCTTCCTCCTAGCCATCGGTGGTAGTACCCGAACCAAGCACAGAGTGTGATCGGAGATGCCCGGTGGGAGGAAGATCACCTCCGAGAAAGAAAACTGCAAACTCCATTGGTTGTTAACCAAAACCCTGTCAATCTTCCTCGGCTTCCTGTGAATACCTGAGTAGGAGGACCATGTGTAGCGGAATCCAACATAACGAAGATCATCTATCTCAGCTTGGAATAAGCATGCATTGAATTCATCAAAGGATGGGAGCCACATATCCGGACTGCCTTGACGATCAGACGCGTCCTGAATCGCATTAAAATCACCCCCAATTATCCAGGGTTCCGTGGCAATAGTGGAGCTAAGTCTTATAAGATCCATCCATAGGGGTCTTCGCAGGACATAAGTGTGTTCACCATAGACCGCCCCAAAGTATAGCTAAGTGCCCATTTCAGAGTTTCTAACCTGGCCATGTATGATTTGGCTAGACTTATAATCACAAGAGAAATCAACCACATTAGGATTCCAGCCCACCCATATGTGGCCCCTCGAAGAGAACTCATAATTTGCGATCCAAGACCAGCCAGGTAATACGGCAGAAGCAATACTATCAAAACGATCCGGGCGAACTTTTGTTTCAAAAAGTCCTAAACAGCAGATATGCCTTGACGCTACAAAATGCCGGACTTCACTTTGCCTTACCGGGTCCATCACTCCCCGTATATTCCAAAAACCGACGTTCATAGACTAGAAAAGGACTGAGACTATATACATATATACAAAGGGAGGTAGTAAAGTCTACCTTTGTTTGACTGCCCGCCTGCGACTAGTCCGTTGTGGCGGAGGGGACTCCTTCCTAGTGAGGCTTTTCTGTGCAAGCGGACTAGTGGATTGCGAGTCCGGGACCCGCGACAACTCCATCGGGTCATCAACAGAGGCCTCCCGCTGTTTGTTTCCCGGAGAATCATCCTGGTCCTTGCCACCATCGGACGAATCATCTTCATAGCTACTGCCTCCTTCGGAGTCCTCAATGTCCTCCTCAGAAGATGTGGTGCCCGGGGACACCTCAATATCTGTATTGCTTCCACCCACCAGCTGTCTAACTGTACCATCAAAGCAGCCCGGATCCTTTTTCTGTAATGCAGGTACACTCTTGGCAGGGGGGAGGAGAGATAATCGGTTTCTTAGGTGGTGCAGAGTTGTGTCTCTGCATATTCTTCTTGGCTTTGCGACGTAATGCACGTCTGGCTGCTGGTTGAATCTGCCAATCCTCAGCCTTGTCTATCAGTTCTGCCGAAGGATGAGGCTGGCCAAAGTCAGTATTCAAGGGGGCTTTAGCTTTGGACGCAGCTTCAATCTGGTCTGTAGTTAGCCTTCTGTCCCCTTCTGGCTAAGAAGGTTTGGGGGGAAGTTCATCTCCCGGTTTTTCCTGCACCTTCTGTATTCCTGCTGGTGCACCAGATTTGGCACGGGGAACCGGCGGACTGCAATTGTGTCCGAACACTCCACATTTCAGACATGATGTGGGGCGCCATTCATACTCAATGGAGACCTCCCTAGTGATGCCTTTCATGAAGACCTTGACCGAGTCCCTCCTGACATCAGTGGCTTTGATTTCGACACAAACACGTGCATAGACCAGGACTTTCATTTGTTCCGTGTTCTGGTCAACGTATAGGGGCTTCCCAATCATACTTGCGATTCCACCAATGCCTCGCTTCGACCACAACACGAACGGGATGTTCCTCAATCTGATCCATACTAGGATCTTGGAGTGATCATGTTTCTTGAGCTCAAGGAGTGGCTCCCATTGCTGTAAAATAAGCGGTACTCTTGCTACTGTCAAGGGCCCTCTCTCGACCAGCGATCTCCGGAAGTTGGCGTCTGGAATTCTCAAGAAGAAGAACCCCTTGTCATCAGCCTTTATATCAGCAAGTTTGGGACCCCAAGCATGCCTTAATGCTGTCTCAACCAGACCAACAATCGTTTTCCAACAAAATATCCGACCAGACATTCCAGCCATAGTGGGTCTACCGCATCAAGGGCTTCATCCGGGAAGTAGGCAACCAGCTCGTCATTCACCTCAACCGGTTCGAAGTAGTCTAATTCATACCCCATGAGAGCTGTCTTAGCAATATTTGCCCAAGTGCGAGAGGGAGCAGTAACTCTGGTTTCAGTCGGGCGTAACTCAGAAGAAATTTGGGTGTTACGGTCCTCCCTATCCGGGTTGAACTGGCCATACCGGGGACGCGGGTTATCCTCCTTCTGATTCCTAGTATGAAGGTCAGTCAATTTGGTCCGTGGACCTTGAAGAGTTTCCGGAGCACGAGTTGTGCCTAGCGGCATAGCATTCTCGCCTCTAGAGAGAGGGGGAATTCGGGATCTAGAATGGTAAGGCGGGGGACGGCTCCTACCTCGTCTAGAGCTACTCTCACCCCTAGATTTTCTCCCATTCAGCGAGGGATTCCTTCCATCAATGAGGTCCCCATTACCAACCATACCAGACACATATGCTATTCAGAAAAACCAGATGAAACCCTAGCAGAGGTGTGGAGTTTCTGAGAATACCGACATACCTTGAAGCTCTGGATCCCGGAGGATGTAGCCCAGAAAAGTGGGAGTAAAGCCTCCAAAAATTAGCCCCGGAGGAGCCCTAGAATGTTCGCTACAGATCAGCGACTCAGTCAGCGACCGGGAACGTCCAGAAGGCAGAAGAGAGGAGATGAACAGTAAACCGAGGATTGGGGGACCAAGCTCGAAGTATTCTTTTTTTCTTTTCTTTTCTTTTCTTTGCTTCTTTCTTTTTCTTATTTTTTTCATTATGACAAACAAGGGTTGTCGACGCTTGTTGGCCACAGGGGAGGGCCGTGCAACCCGCACCAGCCACTAGCGAAGATCACGGCTCTTGTCTCCTCTCGTGGGGGCTTTTCGTGTGCTTGCATCCACCCATCATCCGCTCCATCGCTTCCACGGGAGACTTGGCCATTGAAGGCCCACTGCCAAAGCAACAAAATCTAGTCAACAGTGGGCATACAAAAAAACCAGAGAGAGAATAGAGACCAGAGGAAGGTCTTTCCTGCGCGGTCTTGGCTTCACGACTCTTCCCACCGCAGCGCTGTGCTCCCGCTTGCTACAACGCTTCCCTCTCGTTCAAGCTGCGATGCCGCACCCCGCACTGGACCGAGACGACGAGCCACTGTCCTGATCTTCACCACCACGACGTTGGCTGCTCCCGCGACACCAGCTTGGTCGAGTCCATACAGCAGCATCGCACCAGCTGCCCTTGAGTCGCTTTTGAAGGCACGTGACGGTCACGCTTGCGCCCACACCGAAGCAGCTCTCGTTGTTGAGTCCAACGAGCCCTATCGTCACATCAGTTGTCCACTGCAGACCAGCGAGTTTCGGGCAGTGCTCGGCCAAGTAAGTGTGCTCCAGCGAATTCCCACCGACAATCCAACCGCGAGCAGCGCCTTGTCGCTCGGCCACGAATTTCAGTCAAGATTTTCCCGCGGCCACAATAAGTCCCTGCAGTGCTTTCATATCCGTGACTATCCTCTGGTGAATTTTCTTTTACAGGCTTCCAGGCGGTCATAAAGAATATACAAAAGAAGCAATTTGGTGGTGGAGTCTTGAAGGGCGAAACAGGAAGTGGAGATTGGGAAAGCAAAGTGATGGGAGACACACTGTACTCTGCCACGTTTGGAGACCAAGAATTGCATGACTTGTTTTCTTCACCATGCGTACAAAGAGAAGACATTCAGTCGTTGTTCCTCTGCAAATTGTTGTTGTGCACGGTGCAAAGTGAAGACATTCGGCCATTGTTCCTCTGCAAATTGTTGTTGTACACGTTCTCACCTCCATTCATGATTTTCGTTGTTGTTATTTGTCTCCAAGTCTTAAATTGGCACAATTGAAAGCTTTAGAACTAAACAAGTCACCATATAATAGGTTTAGGACTTTTTGGACAATTTTTCCAACATTTGAAGGTTTATCCAGTATGACCAAGGATGTAGCACCCATTTTTCCATGTTAACAAATTCGAGTATCATGTGAGATGAGACAAAAACAGCGTCTTCTCCACGGCAGTCGACTTCTTGACATTTCAAATGGGCGATGATACATATACAGATGAACTCGAGTTTTCAAGTGGGGGGCGAACTCACGCAACCGTTGCCAAGTCCATACCCCGCAAATTCATTAGTCTTTCTTTGAATAAGCCCCCAATAGGTCCCTTTATTTATCTAATTTGGAATTGGCTCCTCTAAGCTTTTAATTTGTACAATTTGATTGCAGCTAACGATTTTAAGTGGCTTTTCAGCCATACATACATGCTTATGCAAAAGTTCACATTTAATTTCCTAAAACCTTAACCAACAATTAGAAAAGAGACATGTTTTGTGCGCACATAGCATATGGAAAATGGAAAAAAAAAAAAAGGTTATATTGACTGTGATGAATTCAAGACATATATTATTTTAAAGATTAATACCATGGAAAATCTCAAATTGATACACATATAATAAATTTATTACAAACTAATTTTTTGACTACAAAAAACTCAAACCGGTACCATTGTGACCAATTTACTCTCTACTAGTCTACACTAAATTTTACCGTCAAATTACTAAGTTAGATAACATGTGACAATTGACATATGTACTAATTTAGAGTTTAATCCTCCATTTGTTACAAGTATACCAATTTGAAGTTTTCGTGGTATTAATCCAATTTAATAAAAACTAATTAAGGATAAATTTGTTACAAATATATCAAATTGAGGTTTTAGTTTAGGGTAGATTTATTACTGGTATACCAGTTTAGGGTTTTTTATGAACAAAAAATTAATTTTGGGTAAATTTGTCATGTGTACCAATTCGAAATTTTTCATGGTATTAACCCATATTCTAAATACTTTATCTTTGTTTCACTTTGGCCGATCAACTATATTGGACATATAAAATGTGAGCCAAAATCACAATGGTAGTTCAGATATTATAAATCGTTTTGTGCTTAGTAAAGTGAGTAATCATACTTGTCATCATGCACGCATGATAGTTTGCATAAACCTTTTCCTTTATAGTTTGTCTATTCAATGAAATTCAAAAATAATTTATATAAATCAAGTTTAAAAAAAATGCTTCTATTAAAAATGCAGTAAATCTTACGCACGGGTTGCCAACTCGACGACGGCACTCATGTCGTGACCTATTTTTTTCCGTCCCGAGAGGGAACGAAACCTATAAATAAATAGGTTTAGGAGTATTATACAAAGAGTGGGTCCAGGACCCTCATTAGACATGGACTCTCTCAAGCCTATACCCCATGTGACATTGGGTGTTCATGAAAATCTTCAAGTGAGAAATCGCCACCAGTCTATTAGGGTCAACTAGAAACCAAGCGAGACATGAGAGTGTGCCTCACTTTCTACGCAACTAGAGAATCCAAGGTCGGGGACTAAATTACACTAATTAGCTAATTAGTGCCCTTTCGATACCTAATCTTGTTCATTTCAAAAAGACTTTTGTCAGGCAGTTTGGATTGATTTTAGACTTAACCACTAACATGTGAGGTGATCACACGGGTGCACAATTATCAAAATAGCAATCAACAATTAAAGAAAGCATTAAATAAATTGCAGGGAAAAATAAGCACCTAGCATTAAGAGATAAACAAATAGCAATTCTAATTAAACTAGGGGGGAAACCATAACCATCGCATCATAAGTGTGCAATCCAAGACAATTGTATCTGTGGATAATTAAAACCCTAAGGTGAAACCGTTAAGGCTTGTTCAATTTTAAACACAACCTTAATCCGATAATTTTCCGACACTTTTTAAAAAAAAAATTGGTCCAAGATTTATTTTAGAGCTTTTTAGGGAACTCTAAAACAAACTCGGAATTTTTTTTGGGATTTTTGAAAATTTCCTTTTTTTTTTTGGAATTTCTAATATTTTAATATTTTCGAATATTTTTTAATTAAAAAAATATTTTTTAATTAAAAAAATATTTTTTTTCGAAATTTTTTATAAATTTTCAGGTTTCTGAGTTTTCCATGAATTTTCTGAAATTTCGATTTTTTATGATTTTTTAATTTTTTTAATAATTTTTTTGATTTTTTAATAGAAAAATGACTCGGACCGGGTCAGGAAACCCGACCCCGCTGAACTGACCCGGACCAATAGGGTTGGGCCACAAAATAATGGGCCGGCCCTAAATCACTAGGGATTAAAACAAAGCCCACGAAATTCTTTTTTTTAAAAAACCCAGGAAACTTATTTTTTTATAGAAAAGACCCATTTCTGATTTCTTCTTCAGCCCAATCCATTCCCAGCCCGCGACAAATTCGATCCAGCGTGCACAGGCCCGAGGCGAAGCCTAACTCCTTACTCCCGGCCCGCGACAAATTTCTGTCTTCAGCCCACTCCCTCTTTTTTCTTGTCTATTTTCTTTTTATTATTTTTGTTTCTTCCCTGCAGGTTTCTTCTTCTGCAGCTGCAGACGCCCGCCCGAAGACCGCCGCTCCTTTCGCGAATCGACGCTGGCGCCACCGCGGCTCCTCACAAGCTCTCGGGAGTCGCCATACCACCACCTGGTGTCGGTCGTTCCGTCCGGCCGACGCCGAGCGCTGCCAGTTGGCCGGCACTCCGAGGGTCGCCGGATTGACTCCGGCGAGGTGCGTGCACTTCGACCCAACGCAAACGGCGCGGGATAACTTGTCGAAAACGCCGGAAACAGTGCACGACAACGATATAACCCCTAGCGACGCAGAAAAACCAAAAGCCGAGCTCCGATCAAGGGTTAGGGTTGGTTTTCTCAGTGGGTCATTTCGTCGAACGGTTGGAGTGCGCTACTGAATTTAAAGGTTTCCAACTCAACCGAACCTCGAACGTGCCTTGGGGGTCTCGAACACGATATATAAGGAATATAGGAAGGAAATGCAATGGCCACGAGGACCGGAGCTTGCGCGAGCTCCAGCTCGGTGCTCTTATAAACGGAGCAAGGACGGAGCTAGACCTACCTGGTCAACTCGAGGACATCGCCGGGAAGGTCGTCGGGCAGGCCCGTGCGTGTCTGAGCCGCTCTCGGTCGCTCGTATCGCTCCGGTCGCTGGGTCTGCCTTCTCTCTCTCGAGCTCCCTCGGCTGAGCCCGGAAACCAGCCTCTCTCCCCCTCTCTCGGTCTGCTCTCTCTCCGTCTCAGTTTTTTTTCTCTTCTCTTCTCCCCCACCCCCGGTTCTTCTCCTCTGGTATTTTTTAGAACCTCCTTCCTTTTTTTGGCTCTCTCCTGCTCTCTTCCTTTTGTTTTTCGGTCTGAGTCTTTTTTCTCTTCCCCTTTGCTTCTTCTCGGGTGCCCCCCGTTTTTGCTCTCTCTCCAGCTCTCTCGACTGAGCCCCCCGAGACCCAAAAACCTCCTCCCTTCTTCTCCCTTTTTCGCTATCCCTCCTCAGGTTCTCTTTTCTTTCCCCTTTTTTTCTATTCTGTCCTGCCTTGTCTTCTCTGTCAGACCTCCTACAGCAACCTGGAGAAAATATTGGCTGCTCGTTTCCAGAGGCTGCTCCGGAGAGCAACACAGGTCTTCCCGTGGGCCCAAGCGTTAGGCTTGTTAGGGAGGAAAAAAAAATTTGAAACGGCACGCGTTCTCTTCTCTCTCTCCCCTCTCCCAGTCTCTTCACATCACTTCTTTTCTTTTCTTCAGCCCTGACCAAAAATTTTCTTCTGTAGACTCTCTCTCGCTCCCTTCAATCCGCGAAGCACCTGCTCTCTTTTTTTCAAATACTCTCCCTCTCTCTCTCGCGCCCAAGCACCCCACCGCCGCCGGTCAGCCCCCGAGCTCCAAAGTGCCGCCTCCGCTATCACCTTTAGAGTCACTTCCAGTCTGTCGCTCCCAAAAGCCCCCACCGATGGCATTCCAAGCTCAGATCCGACGCCTCCGTCACACCACCGGCACGACACCTCCGTTGTCGCCTTCAGGAACCACTCCCTCTCTCTCGCCCCTAGAAGACCCCACAGGCTGCATCCTCATATCTACCTTTGGCACGTCGCCTCCGTCTCCACCCTCCTTCTTAGCATTCTTTTTGCCTTGCTCTTTGAGTTGAGTTTGGAGGTGAAGCGCGAAGGAAAATGTCTAGAACACGCAAATGTCAAGCGTGGGGGTTTATCAACTAGGCGGGACCCTCGCGGAGGCGTAAGTGATGTGGAGACTTTATAAGGAGAAGATGGGCGCGGTCTTGGGGGATCACGAGAAGGAGGAGTGGACGAGTGGAGGAAGGGGGCTTGTTTCTCTTTGTCTTGGGTGTTTTTTCTTCCTCTGTAGAAGCACCGTACGTTGCTCCCTTGGAGTAGTTCCCTGCCATGAATGGTTTTTAGCTTTAGATGGGACTTATCCTTTTCTTTCTTTCTGCTTGTACAAATGTCTATAGCTAAATCTTGTCTCAGGAGTTCGGGAGGATTTTCCTTTTTTCCTTTTTGGGGTATTGAATTGAATGGTGATATTGTATTTCTACTGGTGGATTTCTTGAATTGAAATTATAGTTTGAACTTGAAGGAATTTGCTTAGATTTGTTTCAGACTGCTTGAGATTCGTTGGTTTAAATCCATAATGAGCTAAGTGACTTGGGCCATTCAGTTTGATAAATCTAGGGATATTTGCACGTATCATGAGGTTCATGACCGATGTAATGATCGGGTCCAAGCGAGAGGTGTTACTTGTTCAAGACAAACGAGAGCATGAAGCAAAGCAAAACAAACAAACACAAGAATAACAGTGATAATGCCTGATTAAAAGAAAGGCAAAGTACAGCCTACATAAACTAAAGAACTTCAACAAAAAAAGAAAAGAAAAAAAACTGAAGGAGAACCAGTTACACACCACAACACCGACACACCCAACAGATGTAGGTTACAAATACCACCCTCATAAATCTGAACAAAACCAACAATACATTGTTTTCTTCCGAAATGAGACAACGGGAGAGGGACCGAGGAGCAATGGAGATTTCAAGTGGAGAGAGAGAGAGAGCCACGATGTTGTTTATACATCTTCTACCAGGTCAGCTATAAAAGCCACATCAACATCATTTGCATTCTACCATCCACGTCAGTAATCACCTAAGATTTTAGATAGAGGTTTTTTATGAAGTTCTAATGGAGGTTAAATGTGTCACATAATACAAATTTGGACTGTTTGGTGTTACAAGAAAAAAAGTTCAGAATAAATGAATTTAGTATAATTTGGGGTTTTGAACAACTTGCAAGCCGAACATATGATCTCGTCTTTCTCTTTCTTCTACATGAACGTTCATGTCTATTAATATCCTAGTCAGCCATCCAATGATGTGCAATTATTATAAGTCTCTACTCGGAAAGCCTAATACGAATTCATATTCTCTGCAGCAAAATAATCATACTTTTCAAATATCCAAGAAAAAGTACCAACTGTTTCTCGAAAGAAGATAATATCCACGGACTCGTATCCTCTAGGAAAAACTAATCTTAATTTTCAAATGAGGGATTAAAATATCCACGTTACCTCTTTCCAGAAAAATGCTTGTTTTTTAATGTATGACCCAAGTGTACTTATGATCTTAATTCCAAGGATTTCCTCAAGTTCACTGGGGATCTAGTAGTTGGTCATGTAGCTAGCTCTGTTACCTAGCTCGATTACATGGAAAAATTGGAATCGATACTCAATGGGAAGGAGAATTAGTTGAGAATATATTGAAACATAAGGTTAAGAACTACGCTATAAAAAGATGTCAATTCGCCAGGTTCATGACCTTGGCAGGCTTTGATCCCCAGGCTCTAAACCAATTGCAGTAAGACGTCATTCCGAAATAACAATATGGCATGTACTATGAGTAATTGCCTTATTTGCAATTTCAACAAACAAATACTCATCACAAAAAGGGGCCATGTGGATACTCAAGACTCATAATCGTAAGCATAAGAGAGATGGAATCGATATACATTTCCTAGCCACATCACAACCACATATATGAGCACAACAACCTTTCCAGCAAAAACATTGCTGTTGTCACATATGTTGTCTGCACTGAGTGGAATCTCTCTTGAATTTTATTTATGCACTCTTCAGTCTCGAGTCTTGACCATGACATCCTGGACCATTCCATATTGTTCGAATTTTTTTCAAGAACAGAAACAAACATAAACGTCTGGGTGGAATATTTTCGCTGAATTTCTCCAGGAAAATGAGCAAAACAGCCTCTAGCTAAGACATTAGTCTTGTCACACATATTCCCTGCACTAAGTAAAATCTTCTTAGAAGCGCATTCATGCGTGACCTGAAAAAGAGTTACAAGCAGCAGCATCCTAGCTTTGAACCATTCGATGGAATCCACATCTATAGTAGAATATCTCCAGATGATCTTATCAGCAATCTCACAACCACTGATGAAGGAAAGATTAGTAATCCTTATTTAAAATTGAATGGATTCAATCTTATACACACATGAGGATAGTAATAAAATAATAAAGAAGATTGAATTCTTCTTTCTTTTATTGCTTAGGATCCATGCAAGACGAAAGCCAGTAATCTCTGAATCAGAATGGATGCTCCAACAAAATAAAATTAACCTTTGGACCGTCGTCTGATCAGCTACGCTAGCATATACAGAACTGCCAACATCATATGGAACTCTGTAAGAAAACAACAACCAATGAGCTTCATCGGCTGGATCTTCACAGAAATTATAAGGGACATCATATATAATAGCATAGCAATAGGATAAAAGTATCCCCATCACACAATGGAAAATGGCTCAAAAATTGTTACTCAGTAGTGAATCGATGCCTATCAAGTGCCCTTTAGTCCTTTTGATGATAACCTCTAGATAGGTTACTAGAGAAGCTGCACTAATTGCGATTCCTAATCCCAAGAAGGAAAAAAAGTAGCGATTTTTTCTTGCATATTGCATCCAACATTGCAGGGCTCTGTTTCTTTTATAGTTTTTCATTCATGATGCCCACAATTCTGTTGCTTCTCTTTTTGCTCTGCAGCATCAAACTGAACAGTGTCCTTTAAAATTAAGCAATCTCCTCTTCCTAGAAGATGTTCAAAAACTGGAACAAATGTTCAACGTGTGCGCCCAATGACAAATTGGGCGTACCCTGCAACGCTGAAGCAACCTGCTTCAACATTATCTTCTTGTGTGCAGGGGACTAAAGCCAAGAGACTTATGACAAATTGCTCGATCAGTCAACAGCCATGCAAGGATCGCCTCTGACTTGGATATTGAAAGCCAATTTAACACTTGATTAGAACATCAAATTCAACTTAATAAGATGCTAACCAGCATGTTCCTCAGTCATTGCTGTTAAAAAGCTAATAAACAAAACAAAAATACTGACATATATGGAATTATATCCTCTAGGGAAACATAACCTCGTTTCTCAAACAAGGGATCAAAACAGCCTCTCTAGCTAAGACATTAGGATTGTCACATATATTACCTGGGCGAGCTTTGCTACCCAGGCTCTGAACTAACTGCGGTGTGACGTAATTCCAAATCGGGCCAGCGGGTGGGGAGTAACTGAGCACGGCCAGCCCGAGAGGGGTTCTGGCAGTAGCGTTCTGGCCAACAATGTTTGTCGTGATCGAGTAATTTTTCAATGGATCTTGATTGGCTTTGACCGAGACGGAGCATGTCTTGCCCGAGTCGACGACCAAGTTTTGAACCGGCTCTGCATAGTGGCCGTCTGCTTCAACTACGGTAAGGTTGTGACACTGCAAATCAAAAATTGAGGCCCTAAGTAACAAAAAATGAAGGGTCGCTTCATCTTGCAAATCTATCTCCGAAAGTATACCTTAATCCGGAAGCTGAGAGTAGATTGAGCAGTGACGCTTGAAATATCCAGGCGATATGTTTTACCAGGGACGACCCTCCAGTGCGAATATTCAGCATTGATCGCATTACAAGCTGTTGGATGTGAGCTTGGAGTGGTCGATTCGGCGCAATCAAAATTTCCCTTCCCGGAAATCAGCAGGGACTGCAATCCAAGCAACAACGAGAGAATGAAAAGAACATGACAAACGAGTGAAACTGGTGTTTAAGTCCTTCATAATTGAGGCAATCAAATTAAATTAATCACCTCAGTCTCTGTGGCCCAATCATAATTGCTTTTGTAGTACTGGTCGTCGAGGACGATGCTCGTGTCATAATCGTGAGCGAATAGCTTTTCCATGCCATACGGTGGCAAAACATCAATCAATCCACGCAGCCCATCCTCTGTTTTCATTCTGTAATAGGAGTGGTACGGAGATTTTCCAAGCTGCAATTAAGCAGAAGAGTAAAATTGACATGCCTTTGCAAGATAAGAACGTGCATATTCATCGAATGAGATGGATTCACTTGAACCTCACGAATTTCAGAGAAGCTCACAGGAACATGGTATGGAATGATCTTCGCACTTAGGACTCACCCAATGGATGATGAAACGATAGGTGAAAGCTTCTCCAGGTGAAATGGACCTCGGAGCGACGCCCTCTGTTCCATCGCTCCCTAGACTTTCGATCTGCAGTTCAATCCAATCCAAACTCATCGTCGCATGATTTTTACATTAAAATTTTCATCAAACATACTACAGAGAGCCTTCACAGCACAGTTTGCGATGGGTTCGCGCCATACCTCTTGGGTTCCGCCCCAGCGAATCGCAACGTTCTCCCCCAACCTGTTAGTAACTCTGACGAAGACGATGTCTCCCTGTCGTGCATGGATGGTCGGGCCTGGCGACGCTCCTTTGATGGTGATGACCAGCTTCTTGTAGGAGTCCGGCAATTGCAACTCGCGCCTCACGTCCAAGTTGTAGATACGCCCTCGAGCTGCTGCCAATCCTATCGTCGAGAAAAGGAGAAGCCCTTGAAGCAATGTCATCAAGCTACCCATCTCTCGCGCTCACCGGAACCAAGCTGCGCACTACAGATGGAAACTTCGATGGGGACAGACGGGAGTGTGCGGCCGCTCTCAGCAAAGAAAGAAGAAGAAGAAGAAGAAGAAGAAGCTGTCACCAGTTGTCCGTTTTGGAGTCATGACATTCAAGTGGAGAGTGCAAGGGAGGAGGATTTTATGGCAGCCATGGTTGCTGGTTTGCTGATTCTCTCTCTCTCTCTCTATCAGTTGTCTTGTTCATTGATGAAGCCTTTTTCTTGAGCCCCTTTTCCTTTTCTGGGAGATGCTGGCTAACGGCCACCGTCATCCAATTGGATGACGGTGGATTGTGGGCCGCCATTTCCGTTTCAAAGAAATAGGCAACCGATCGGATTTTTGTTGGAATCTAAACGATGCATCATCATATTTGCTAACCATATTTTGAAGGCAGGGAGGGCACAGTCTCTTTTCCAAAAAAGACAACATTGTTATATAATCATTTGTTATTATGTCATAATTGATATCACCAATCTTCTATTAAATCACTAGAGTCCCTGTGCTTGTAGAGCAACTCGATTCGAGCGAAAAAAAAGGAAAAAAGAGGAGCCATTTAGAGTACAATGATTTAGTTGTTAGTCTCAAAGTCAACATTTGAAGTGTTTTTTAAATCTTTAAAATTTATTATATCTTTTTAATGAAAATAACAACATATTTTTTTCTAGTGATAATATTTTTTTCATTTATGATCACCTATATTTTGGTATTTAATTTTTTTTTATAATTACATGTTTTGTTATGTTAATTTTTCTTTATTCATATGTAAGGAATCGCACTTAGTAAAATTTGAGGAATTCCCGCCAAGTGAGATTTCCCGATTTTAATTTTTCTAAGGAATCCAATTAAACAAATCGACAGGTTTGCTTGAAAAATTTTGAGGTGGAGAAGCCACACTTTGACTTGCGATTCTCACGGCACGGTTAGCTATTCTTTCCCCCTACTTTTTTTTCACATATTTATTTACTTATTTTGAGCATTTTTTATTTATTTTGTAAGTCTAATTACGTTACATGGCCTTCCAATTTTTCACAGGCGACGTACCCAATTGAGTCGCTGTCAAAGGGTTGTAAAATAACATAATTGGAGTACTCGTGAAATTTATATTATGAACATAATCATAACCATCGTCTTAGGCTACAGGAGTAATTATATTTACTTTGACTTTGAAAGCTTCACTTTATTCTATTTTCAAGAAAAAAGAATATCAAAATGCACTTAACAATAAAAAGAGTAAAGCAAATATGGAGAAAAAAAAAAGTAGCTGAGCACGTATATGTGGCATAAATATGATTCGGCGAAGAAAGGAAGGATTAACTTGACTTAGACCAACCACCGGCCATGGTGGCTCTGCTGGATAGGGCCTTGATGATCCTTTGCGATGAGGTGAGGGGTTCAAATCTCAGGGGAGGCGCTAGGTGTCTTAAGTGTGCTGTCGGGGGTGGTGGGTCCTCCCGCTTACGTAGCGCCTGGGGGTTTACGCTTCGGCTACCGGCTGAGGTGGTTCCTCCAGCACCCAAAAAAAAAAAAACTTGACTTAGACCAATAGAGCACGCATTCGGATTTTGTGCCATCAAAACACTTGCGTACTTTTTTCTGGTTTTTCTATAAAAATTTCAATCTTCAGGTTATTTTAGTTATTATTTTACTAGCATCTATTTTTTCGTTCGTTACTTTTTTTAAAAATTTGTTATAAAAATTTATTCGAGTAACATGAGCATGTGAAGAGTTTAAAGTGAGTTAAATAAGTGGTCATGATCTTGACCGGCCTAAGTGCATATGGGGAAAAACATTAAAGATTAATAGGTAAACATGATCAAGTCTTTGACGTGGTTCTAGTTAATTAAACCACTGATTGATGTAGTTCCACCTCTATAAGTGATTACACTTTGATTGGAATATATTGAACCCATTACATTTATTTCGTGAAAAATGAATATAAACAATCGCTTGTGTAAGTTACCAAAACGTACAAATGAAAGATATTTTCGTCATTTATGAAAATATTTAGACATAAACTGTTGTTGATAATGAAAATATTTTTCATCAACTATTTATTTTAAATGAAATAAGAAACCAATTTAAATAATAATAATTTATAGGTCATTCATTTTTTATGAAACAAAGGGAGTGGCTTATATCTTTCATTTTTTTTTTAGTTTACCGAATTAATTGATCAACTCAACATAACACATGAGATATGAAGAAATAAATTGATGATTTTTTTTCTTCTAAATATAATAGATTACCTATGCCTCTTACCAATAATTTCTTCCATCTTTAACTAAATTTGCTTGCTTATGGAAAAATTGTTCAATTTTTTTTAATTCATTACACTTTTATCATTCCAATTATAAACATTTTCACATTTAGCTAATTGAGTCTATCTGACTAATTATAGTATGGAATCATTGACATGGACATCGGTTGTCCTACATGGCACGACCAGTGCCCACTTGGGAAATTTTTAATAATATTTTAATATGTATTCAGATTTTATATTACTTTTCAATTTTTCATTTTTATTTTTTTTCTTTGCTTTGTTTTTCGATATTTTTTTCCTCTACAAGTGAGACTCACCTGCGGGGCCATGCAGTCCTTGCCGGCCTTTTTCCAGGAAGACAAATCGAGAGGAAGGGGAAAAATAGAAAAGAAAAGAAAAGAGATAAAAAATATTATGAAATTCTTAATTTTATTGTTAAGTGCATTGGTCCATGGTCCACCATGGTGGATCGGCTCAATTTGACTAGCCTTGGTCCAAATATCAGGAGGATTAGGTCGATCTTTGATCTAAGACCCCAGATTTTATATGGTGCGAGCTAGTTTTAAGTCCTAGGACTTTAGGGCTGGTCATCTTGTGTATATTATATATTTGGGAAAATGACACAAATAGTCCTCGAATTTTGACTTAATGTGTAATTTGATCTCTTGAACTTTTGCCTAATGTGAAATGTGGTCCATGAACTTTTAATCTGCTCAATGTAGTCCTTAAACTTTCAATACATGTTCAATATAGTTCATGAACTGTATAAAAATATTCAATGAAGTCCATTTCTATTAATTCAAGACCAAGGATAACATTGAATGTTTTCATATAGTTCAAAAACTACATCGATCATGTACTAAAAGTTCAAGGACTATATCGAATAAATTAAAAATTCAGGGACCATATTACATATTGAGCTAAAGTTCATGGACCACATTGAACAAATTGAAAGTTTATGGATCAAATTACACATTGAGCGAAAGTTTAGATATTGTCTACATCATTATCCCTATATATTTTTGTCTACTCTAAACCCTAGCACTTCCACTTTTGTTCTTTCTTATATGTTTTTGCGTGTAAATTAGAAAGTAGAAACTTAGCCCAAATTCGACAAAAAAAAAAAAATAGAAATCCTCTTCGCTCACCTCAACCTTGCTCACTTTGCTCACCGCTTGCCTCTATTCATGCACCTCATTCGCCTCTGACCTCTCCTCACTCGCCTCACAAGCATAGCCTAGCTAGTGAAATCACTTGCCTTTCTTGGCCCGCCTTATGAACGCAACTCAATAATCACAAATGGATGTTTATATTGTTACTTTATCTTAAATTTATATTTGATATGTACTGCATAGTTGTGTTGCCCAATGTCATGATTTTGATGGATATGTAATTTGAAATATTATGTTTGTACTTTCAAAAAGTATGAAAAATGAAACAAAAAAAATCGGTTGGTCCCGAGTTGATCTTGAAATTAGACTAGATTCATAAGGTTGGTCCGGTCCTCACTCCCACGTTCAATAGAGTCAATCTTCAGTCCCAAAAAGTGAGGACCAGTACTGTGTGGTTGGTCTTGGATTTGGTGTTGGAGCGGCCCAATCCTGACCAAACTTAGCCCTAGTTGATGAGTAGGGAGAGAGAAGAACATCAAAGCATTTTCTAGGAGAGGCTTTTATTTGTTTATTTAAATTTAATTTAATTAAGATTCATCCCAAAAAAAGGTAGGATTTGACCGAAATCAACATTGTTTACTGCTACGTAGAATAGAGAAAATAACAAAGAAAAGCTATCTCAATATTTTTCTTTAGTCAAATCACAATAGATTTAATGAAAGGTTTTGATTGTAGTAATTTAATAAGTTTTAGGTTGTGATCGAGTTTTTTGAAAATTTTAGAGCTTAAAGTGTGTCTGCTTTAGGGAACATGTCATGGAAAATAAAAGGGAAAAAGACATAAAAAGTCCAAAACTATATCAATCGTGATACATTTACTCTGAACTTTTTTTTATAGTACTAAAAACTCCAAACTTATACATGCCTTCCTCAAAATTCCATTGATAAACAACGTTAAAAATCTCACTATATATACAACGGAAGACAAATGGTATTGATAGATGACGATTGTTTTTGACCGAAAAATTATCCAACAGAATACTGACAAAGGTTAAATGTGTTACACGAATACAAATTTAGGATTTTTGATATTATGAGAAAGAGTTTAGGGTAAATATGTCACAATTGGCATAAAACATAGTTTAAATTTTTTGGAGGCTATTTCCCTAAAAGAAAATAATTTTCAAGAAATCATTTTTTTCAAGAGATATTTTCCTTTTTTCAGGTTAGAGAATTTATTTTCCTAACTTTAAACATGCATATTTTCTTTGAATGTAGATGGTTTTCTAGTTTACTGATTATATTTAGCAAATCAAATGCATGAGAGTCCATAAACCTAATTTGAGGGAAATGTTTTCGCTCAAACAAACACACACTCAATTGCACTTTCACGATAAGTTTTTGAGCTTCTTGTGCACTTATAATAATTCCATGCTGAATTTTCTTCTTTTTTTAATGTAATTTTGGAATAAGACTATGCGACCTACTATAATTGATGATTTTATGTGGTAGAAATAACCAAAAAAGTCTTAAACATATTGTATTTGGGCCAATTCAATTATAAATATTTTAATTGTTTCAATTTTGTCTAAAATATTTTTAGGTTTTGTCAATTGAGTATATTTGACTAATTTCAGCTAGAAATTACTAATGTGTACATTGACTGTCCTACGTGACATGGCCACACTAATGTGGATATTTTTTTTTATTGACATTTTAATAATTTTTTAAAATTTTTTGCAATATCATTTAATTTTTTCTCTTTATTTTTTTGATTGAGATTGACAAGGGTCACCGGCTCTAGGAGAGGGTCACAACGCCAACGCTTGATCTAGGAGTTGGGCAATTGTGGATTTAGGAGTTGACCTTGTAATCCTCTAAAGATGTCTTCAAGCTTCAATGGATACTCTTCGAGAATTGTTGATTTGATGCATCCAACGATGTTTGGATTCGTGCATAATGTATTGGGCCTCACTCCATGGTAAATGTATCAAAATAGGTCTTAAATCTATATATGACCCATTTAAATTATAAATGAGTTATATTTAAATCATTTAAATTTTGAAGAAACTAGTTAAATGGGTTTAAGAATGGAAACTTAAAATAAATGAGTCTTTAATGGGTTGAACTTAAAATCCATTTCCCCAAGCCCCACACTCTCTCTTTCCCTCTTTAACTTTATTAAAACCGAAATTATAATTATTTTCATATTTCCTTTTTCTTTCTCTTTCTTTTCTTTTCTTTTTTCTTTCCTTTTTTTTTTCTTTCTTTTTTCTCCTTCCTTAGTCGATGGCCAACATGGCAACTGGCTAGGCGAGGCTTGAGCTCACCGGCCTCAAGTGAGCTTGAGGTCATGATAACTAGCGAGCTCAAGGTCACCGTCGATTGGCGTAGCCTCGACCTTGCCCATATGGCGAGACTCGAGCTCACCGATCTGGCAAGGTGGAGCCCTTGTGAGGCTCGAGCTAGCCGACATTAGGCGAGCTCTATCTCATCGATTTGGCGAGGCTTAAGCCTCATCGATTTGGAGTGGCCGGCTTGAGCTCATCGGAATCAAGTGAGCTCGAAATCACTTGTGGCTAATCACCGACCAACTAGAGAAGAAGAAAAGGAAAAAATAAATAATCAAAAAATTTATTTTTAAGAAAAAGAAAAATAATTGAAATTTTGATTTTAAAAAATAAAATAATTATAAATTCGATTTTAAAAAATAAAAATATTAAATATTAAAAGAAGTCAACAAGGAAAATTTTATCTTATTTTCCATATCAAATGGCAAAAAATAGTTTCAAATTTATTTTCAAATTTCAGGAATAAACCAAAAAAACATTGTAATTTTCCTAAAAAAAATACTTCTTGGAAAATATTTAAGAAACAAATGAAGGCTTATTTTAAAAAAAATAAAAATAAGGGTATGCATACCCCTAATGATGTCACAATCTAATTAGGCATATGCAAGGTGGATTGTCCAAATTGAAAATCGCTCGAACCGAACCGAACTGGACTGGCTGGTTTAGTCCGATTCTTGGGAGTGTTAATTTGGCTCTCGGTTCGGTCTTGTCCCTTTCAAAAAAAGTTCGTAAATGTGAACTGGATTATATCTCGTCCAATTGTATTACAATTTGTGCATAATAACTCTTTACTTATTGTCGCTTCTATCAATATTTTAATATTTGTCATTCTCTCTCATTGTGGATAGCCATTCTTTAATGGAAAAAAAAAAGTGGCTGATTCCATTAGACATAATTGGACCGAAACTAACAGTATGGTTCAATCCCCTTTTCCCAAAATTGGGAGCTAATCCTCCCGGTCCGGTTCTCGATTCCACCTTGAAACTAGATTGGATTAGGAATTGTGTGTTTGTGGGCATATACTAGAAAAGTATATGATGTAATAAGATTATTGCTAATGCTAAACAAAATTACCTTAACTATTTAGAACTTTCTAATCTAGAACCCGGGTCAATTCCAAAAAAAACCATAAACTTTAGGTCCAGTCCCAAATATACCTTGAACTTTTTTTTGTCTCAAGAATAATCCCAAACTTTAGGTTCAGTTCCAAATCTACCTCGAACTTTTCTTTGTCTCAGAAAAAACCCGAAACTTTAGGTTTAGTCACAAATCTGTTCCAAACTTTTCTTTTGTCTCAGAAAAAAACCCCAAACTCTTAGTCCATTCCCAAATTTATCCCAATTTTTTTTGTCAAAAAGAAAATCATCAAAAATTACTCTAATCCTAAATTTGCCCTCGTCAGCCTCTGTCCAAAAGCCATATTAGTAATCCGTAATTTTTTATGTCCTAAAATGATTTTATTTTGAAAATAATTTTCTATAACATCTTGCTTATGTGTATTTATTATCTATGCGAAAATGCCATGTTAAGTTGGCACTGGACCATGGGGTATATTTGAAAACAGATCAAAAATTGGTGATTTTTTTTAGTACAAATGGAGGGTAAAACCCTAAATTAGTATACCCGTCAATTGCGACGTGTTATTTAATTTAGCAATTTGACAGTAAAATTTAATGGAAACTAGTAGATGGTAATTTATTTTGGTGGTCAAAAAATTAATTTTGGGTAAATTTGTCATACGTGTACTAATTTGATTTTTTTATGATTTGACTATTTTTTAGACAAAACAAAAGTAGATTTAGGACTAAAATTAAAGTTTAGGGTTTTTTCTGATACAAAAGAAAAGTTCGAGGTAGATTTGGGATTGAACCTAAAGTTTGGGATTTTTCTTGAGACAAAAAAAAGTTCGGGGTATATTTGAGACTAAACCTAAAGTTTGGGGTTTTTTTTGGAATTGACCTTCTAGAACCCTAAAAATAAAGGAAATTAGTAAATGAAGATGACCTAATGTGTATCTTAGTCTTTAAGCTAACCAAATATCTAGCTTAAACTATAATTAAAAATCATCTAATTCTAAGACATAATCCTAAAATTAAACACATGAAAGGAATCTCATTTGCAAGAATTAATTGGTCAACGTGATTCAAATTTTTAGAATCGATTTGTAGAGATTTTTTTAATAAAATTAAGCAACGTTGACAACGTGCGCCCACGTCAAACCAGACAAAGTTAACAAAAAAAATAGTTATTTAAAGAAAGCAGAGTGACTAGCCTCTAGCGTCGATAAAATAAAGTGCATGCATTTCTACCAACAACAAAAAAATCAATCAACCGAATTTCAGAGAGTAAAATCAATCTCTGCAGCCCAAGGTGGAGGTTTATTTCTCCATTTTATTTTCCCTATGATGTTTTCCAAGTTGACATATAAAGCATTTTTAGGTACTCTATTTGCTTGAGTCTGCGGCGTCGTTGTTAGTGTTCACTTTACGAGATTTTCCATTGACATCATATACATATTTATTTAGGTTAAATTTTAAATAAATGCGTGAAATTAAGTTTTTTTTAAATAAAACCAAATTTGATTGTCTCAAACAAAGGAATGGACTCGCTGACAGCTCCTGACTTTTTTTGACAAATTACAATCGGGTAATTTTGTCTGAATTTTGTAATCTGTTAAAAAAGAAATTCTGTCCAAAAAAGCAATCGCCAAATTGAATTAGGATTAGGACACTGAACAAAAAAAAATTGGGATTAGGGTTCTTCTTTCTTTTCTTCCTCCTCTTCGCTGCTGAAGCAAATTCGATCTTGCCCACTCCACGTGCACAGCCCTTGCCGGAGAGAACGCTCCTTGCATTGTGTTTGTTGATGAAATCGATGCCATAGGGGACGGCAGAGAGGAACCGGAACCGGAGGAGGAAATGATGAAAGGGAGCAGACCCTTACAAGCTGTTGACAGAGATGGATGGTTTCAATGGAAACACTGAGCATCGTCGGCCGGCAGTCGTGGGAACACAGCGATGTCTTCGAAGGAGATTGATGATTCGACTGACAGGATTGAATATCGTCAGCGCCGATATCACTAGGAGGATGGCCAGAAATATAATGTCGGAAAAGCTGGCGGAAGAAAAATTTCAGATGGTGTGTATAAAATTGCACCAAGTCACGTAAGGAATAACCGGGGGACCATAGACTCTGAATTCAAAGCGATGGGGAGTGACGGGGACTTCCCCAGATACGATTCAAAAAAGGGCATCAATTAAAATTCACCGAATCCTCTACACCATAAAGAAAGAAAGAAAGAAAAAAAAAATATATATATATTTATATATATGTCCAATGTAGGAAGGCAACAAATCCTGTTCGCGCCTAATACAGCCAAAACAAAAGCCCAACTTGCCCTTCCCGCCATCCTAGGCGCCCCAAAAGAAAAAAAAAACAGAAATCACTAAGGTTGACTGCTTTTCAAGACGCTCAGCAGCAGTGGAGCATCGAATTAAAAACATTCGCAGCTCGCGATTTTTCCTCGCGGTGCGTGCTTAAATGGATTTAAGTAATGTTTCCTATTTTATTTTTTTTTGGTAAGAGTAATGTTTCCTATTTTAGATAGTGGGTAATTCAAATCTTTACAATTAATGGGTAATTTGTAAGGGTTTTATATAAGAAAATAAAATTGAAGATGGTACGTAATGTAAAAAAAAGTTACATTCATGAAATTGCAACTACTTCATTTATACAACGTATATACATGGCTAAGAATCGAGAAAGGACGGAGATGCCCTACAAATTGGGGCTTGATTGTGCCTTGATGCAGAAGAAGATAGAAGATTGAAGAAGACAATAAATAGTAAATTTGAAAAAAAAAAAAGGAAATGCTTTTGGACAAAAATGCCATGTCATTGGAATTGCACATGCTTGTTGGCCAGCGATTAGGCCCTTATTTGAGACTAAGTAAATCACTTTATATATTTATTTAAAATAAAGTTTGCTTTGGACCCTATTTTGAGAAAATGTGGGAATATTGAGTTTCTATTTGGAATTTTCTCTCTTCACATAACAATAAAGAGCCTTGGAACATGTACAACTACTTAAAAAAGTAATTGCAAAAGTCAAATATAATATATATCTCTAAAAGGAAGTCGTTTCATTCATCTTGGAAAATCAAGGAGGCCCATAATCTGGGGCTTTAGTACATAATAGGTCTAAGAGAGATTGAGGAGGTGATATAGGCCAATTCGAAGGAAGGGCATTACATCCATGGGTTTTAGCAACTTCAACCCAATTTGGTAATGTCGCGACCTAAAATTTATCGAAAATAATAATAGGTTTAGGGGTATTGTTAATTTCGGGCCGACGGGCCTTCATTAACTTGGGCTCTCTCAAGCCCATACCCCGCGCGACGTGGGATATCATGAAAGTCTTCTAATGAGAAGTCGCCACTAGCCTATTGGGGTTGGCTAAAAACCAAGCGAGACATGGGAGCGTGCCTCACTTTCTACGCAACCAGAGAATCTAGGGTCAGGGACTTGATTACGTTAGTCATGTGACTAACGCCCTTTCGGTACCTAACTCGATTGCATATTAACTAATGTCATGGAAACGCATTTGAGAAAACTAAAGTTTTTCCCAACCATCTATAGTAAGGAAATAACATCCAAAAATCATAACAAGACAAGGTACAAGAGAAGAGCCCTATTGTAGAGCCCTAAAGGCTTATTCAATTTTAGTATTTTTTAAAGGGTTCTCTAATTTTTTATTTTTTTGGAATTTTTTCTGATTTTCTGAATTTTTATGAAATTTTTATGAAATTTTTATATTTTTTATATTTCGAATTTTCCGAAATTAAAGAAAACAAAATTTCAAGATTTTTTGATATTTTCTGGCTTTTTTGAAAATTTAAGAAAAACATTTATTAACTTTTTTTTGGAATTTTCTAATTTTTTCTAATTTTCTGGAATTTTTTGAATATTCGAAAAGAGAAAGAAAAATAAAATAAGAATAAAAATAAAAATAAAAATAAAATTTTAAAACCTTTCTGGAAGTTAAAGAAAAAACATTTCTTTTTAATTTTTGAGGATTTTCGAAATTTTTTTTAAAGATTTTTTTTAAATTTCTGAATTTTTTGAATTTTGAATTTTTTTAATTAAAAAAGTGATTCGGACCGGGTCGGGTGACCCGACCCTACTAAACCGACCCGGACCCTATTGGTCCGGGCTAGACAATTGACCGGGCCGGTCCTGAGGCCCACATGAATTTTTAATTAAAAATGGCCCACGAAAATTCTAAAACGGCCCATCCCATTTGTTCTCGGCCCAGTCATTTGTAGCCCCACACCGAAAGCCACAACCCATTTCCTTTTCTTTCCATTTTCCTGTTTTGGGCTTCTTCTTTTTTTTTTTTCTTTTTTTTCTTTTTCTTTCCTGGCCTTCTTCTTCTTCACGCCTGCATGCCTCCCCATGCACGCCCGACGCCCTCTTCGCCTGCAAAATTTTTTTCGGATCGACCCACTTCCGATCACCGTTCAACCTAACTAATGCCTACACTTACACGACCGGTGAAACTTCTCCAATCCCCGGGCAACATCAATAGCCGTCAGCCACAAGTTCCGGCTACCCACTCCGGCGAGTGTCTATTTTTCCGACGACTCGCAAAAGACAAACGTACAGACCATAAACCCTAATAGAAAACACAAGGAAGATCACGAAAACACACAAGGATCTACCAAACATGAGCAAAACATGTCAAGCTAAGCTAGTAAACACCGATCCAACGATGATAGTTTCGGGACTTCACTTGGGCATTTTATCGAACATTCGGTGTGCATGAGCAAACAAAGGTGTTCCCGACTCGAACTGAGTTCAAACCGGGCTTAAACTTCTAAACGAGCATGGCAGTATGCATAGGGACGCAAAGGGAGGTACGACAAGGGCCGGGGCACGTCCGAACTGGTCGGCGCGAGCTCCGGCCCGCGACTTCGTCAACCACAAACAAGGATGCTCGAGGGAAGCCTACCTGGTTCAACTTGAGGACACCAGTTGAGGAGCCGTCGGGCGGAGCTCGCGCGTGGCCAAGGCATTGGCTGAAGCCCTCTTGCTCTTCCTCGGTCACTGCCTCTCTCGGTTTCACTCCTCAAAACTCTCTCTCTCGGACTCCCTTTTTATGTTTCTGCACTCACTCCTCCTCTCCGGCTCTCTCTCTCTCGGGCTTTCGGTCTGTCCTGTTTTTTTTCTCTCGTTTTCCCTCTTTCTCCCCCTCTCGAGCTCTCAGTCTCTCCTGGTTTTTTTCTCTTTTCGGGCCCCCCCTGGTGCACCCCCTCTCTCCTCTTTTCTTCCCTCTTTTTTTCTGTTTGTTCCCATCCCTTATCCCGGGCCGCGCGCTGCTTCCGTCTCCACTCCTTCTGCCGCCTGACCTTGCCGACCTAATCCTCCCGTCTGACCCGCTGAACGTTCTCTCACGGCCTGCTGCCGCTGTCTCTGCAACTTGCTTCAATCTTCTGCTCCTGCTGGCCTGCTGTTCCTGCACGCGTGAGAAGAAGACAAATGGCCGGGCTGGGCCGAAAGAAGAAAAAGGAAAAGGAGAAGGTGGGCTGGGAAAGAAACAAAGAAAAGTGGGCTGGGCTGAGCTAGCCCACCCGAAAATGCTTCCTCTTTTTCTTTTCTTTTCTTTTCTTTTTTTGATTTTTTTTATAAATTTTTTGTGAATTAATATGTATTTATATAAGCAAAGTAAATGGGCATTTAAAACAAAATAGACCAAAAAATCGGGTGTCAACAGGTAACCATTTTATTTCTTTATTTTTCTGTTATTTTTGCTCTTTGGAACTAAAAGGTCAAGGAATAGATTTGGGACAAGAAAAAAGAAGTAGAAAAACCCTATATTTTTGTTCTCGGGAACAAAAGGAGAAATATGGCCATTTTAAAAAAAATAAGCTCAACATAAGTTAATGCTCGTCTTTATACAATTGATACAAGATATGGTCTTCTAACTCAATTCAAGTCCCATTTTTTGGATTTAAAAACAAAAAAAATTGGAAAATTTAGGAAAAAATTTAGAAATTAGATTTTGATTTCAAGGTCGAGTATAGCTGGTCCATTGCTCGTTGATTTCGGTTTGAGTTGGAGCTTTAAGCAAGTCTTAAGCCACCTCTTAGTTGGCGACTAATATATGTTCGATGAAATGCCTAAATGAGATCCATGCGATTGTTCTTAATTTTCTGTCCACCGTGAGTGCTCGTTGCTCGTTAGATGCACTTTGACAGATCCATGCGGCTATCCTTTTGCTTTACACGTTCCGTTTCGTTGATTTTTTGTGCGCATCGTGTTCCACAAGTGACCGCTTATGGGCCGGCAAAGATGAAGGGCAGCTACGGTGGCTGTTGGTTCCACGCTGGCAGCATTGGTCCGGCAACTGTCGGAGGTCCGGTGAGTGCGTGTGTTCGGCCGACCGTGGTAGGAGGCGCTTCGGTCTGGACTTGATGGTTCTGGGCGTCCTCGAAGAAGACCCTGCCAGGGTGAAAGAGAAAAGAAAAAAACGAGTAATAAAAAGAAAAAAAGAAGGTAATAATAGGGGAGGAGTCGGTAGTTCCCCTTGCTCTGGAAAAGTGAGGCTGCAGAAAGAAAAACAAGAATTGGGGTTATTAGATCTAATTTGGAGGTGTGCAACGGAATCAGGAATCGCCAAATAACCTAGAATCGAACTGGACCGCCCAATAACCGGTTGTTCCTAAGAAACCAATCTAGTTCCTGGTTCTAATTTATTGAAATTGGTGGGTACCGGTCCAGCTCCCCGTTCCAAGTGTGGAATCACCCACCCTGATCGGACTAATAATATACATAATATATTTTTAATTTTTAATTAAAAAAAAGAAAATAACTAAATCCCTAGGCTGCTAACTGGTTTTTATTTTGTATAACTATATGCTTTTGTCCATTCATAATAAGTTTGGTGATTGTGCTCTCTTGCTTACACATTTACTAACATATATTAATATTTTGGTTCATTGGCTCTAAATAGGAGTGTCTTTAATGAGATGATTTTGTTACGTAATTCTTTATTGCATATTACAATGTTGACATGTGAAGTTTGGTGGATCTATGGAATCAACGAGCGATTTCCAGTTCTAATTTTTCGTAATTGGTCCTTAATAGGTGGTTGTGTTTCTAAGGTGGGAACTGTTCACCCAAATCATGCTCACCCCTAGCCTAATTAGTGTGGGCTTTATTGGTTTAATTAGGCTTGGGCTAGTCATGGGTTTGAATGGGCTAGAGCGTGCTTGGGTTCTGGTAGATGTGGGCTTAAAGTTAGCTTGGTAGATTTCGGCTTAACTTGAGAATTTTCAGATATTGGCGAAGTTTGGTTAAAGTTAGATTGGGCTCCAATAAGCAAAGCCCACTTCTTTCTAGGCTTCTCACGATTTTGTGTCTTTGGCCCAGGACCGAAGTCCAAGTGCAGCCCAACGGCCCAGCCCGAGTCCCTATTTTCTGATAAAAAATAATTAAAAATATTATTTAAAAAATATATAAAAATTCTCTAAAAATCAGAAAAAAACTTTAAAAATAGTTTTTGAGTAGCTTTCTCCAAAAAATACATGAAAAATCTTTAAAAACAAAATAATAACTCAAGGTTTAAACAAGATTAGGTATCGGAAGACATTAGTTAAATTAACTAATGTAATCAAATCATCAATCCTAATTTCTTTGATTACACGGGAGTGGGTTCTAGTTGACCCACCACAAACCGATCAATGGCAACTCACAAATGAATATGACTTGTATGTTAAAAACTCAAACCATAAGATGCGAATTAGTGGACTTGAGAGGACCCAGATTAAGCTTGCACTTAGCAAGCTATTAGCCTCCCCACTCGAGAGGGTTCAAGGAGGTGATGACAACTTTAAGTAATCGACTCATCTTTAACCGGACTACATGTGACATGTGAAAATTGCTTGAATGTAGGAAGTTTGAAGATACAAAACAATATGTTGATTTAAACAAAGGCGTCGCTTGTGTATATATCATAAAGAGAGAGATCTTTTTGCCTTTTTGTGGGGATGAATAACGCTTCTCAATTTCAAAGGAATTAGGTTATCTATGCTTAAATGGCGCTGTTCTAATACAATGGTTCTCTCATTAACAAAACAGTCATCTTAGCCATCATTCTTTTAAGGCTTTTTTTTATATTAAAAGTATAAGCTTTTTTTTTATATGATAGGTCAACTTCCATAAAAAAATATATTTTTGGAGACTCGATTTCACAAAGAAAATTTAGATTCCTAAATGAAAAGTCAGAAATCGTCTAACGTCTTTATCCAAAGAATTTAGTAATAATTAAGTCGATGGTTCTTTCGATATTTACGGAAGACTTCAAAGCCCCCCATTTGACTCTGATAGGCGACAGGCCTGACGGCAGAGATAATAAATATAATAAGCCAATATAATAAAATAAAATAAAATAAAAAGAGGGAAGAAGACAAAAAAGTATGAAGATCTGCACTTTTCTTGCATCAATGCAGGCATGCTAGTGACTCTTATCTTTCAAAGTCAAAAGACAGACCATCGTCAATGAACCGCTAAAATCACGAGCAACTGTCAAGGTCAAGAGATTTTCATGGCACTTTGAAGTCAAGTTTCTGGCATGCTCTAAAAATATTCCTAAACACGGTAAGAAAAATATATATTATTCAAGAGTGTCATTATAATTAATACGGATAATTGATAGTTACTTATATGTTGATCCCCCACTCTCATTTGTATTTTCTCACAAGTAATACAATTTCAGAATTTCTCTTTAGAATTCTTGTGAGTGTAGTAAAAAAGGCTGAGTTGAGAAAAAAATTTTAAAATTGCACAAGCGAATAAGGTATCAACCAACCCATGACACAACCCTCCCAAAGTAGAATTGGAACCAGTTTTTCCATAAAAAAATATTTCTTCTTTATTAAATGTCAAATTTTTACAAATATACCTATATATATTTCTTAATCATTTAGTCTAGTTCTTTTAATGAGATTAGTTTTCTGGAAAATCTACTTTTCCAAGAAAAAAGGCAGGAACCAAGGATCAAAGTGTGACTAGCCAAGCCCTAAGGGGTCAGGTTGCAATTGAAACACTAAGTTGGGGCCAAAATGCAATTCAAAAGTTGGGAGACCAATTTGCAAATTTTACAAAATTTGCCCAAGCCCTTAAATCATCGTTTTTATCATTTTGACCCTAATGAAGCTTTAGATTGAACTTGGGCCAGGTGAAATTGATCAAATTGAGCCGAAAGGACCAAATTTAAACAAGTTAGGCATTCTTGGGCAAGAAAATAGCCAACTTTGAGAGAGAGACCTTTTTGCAAAATTGGGCAAAGAAACTTGCAAAGTCTAGTCAGGAGCTTAAACTACTACGCATGCCAATTGATAAGAGAATTTCAGCTAAATTGATGGATTAAAGCACTTAAACAGCTGCTAAAATCTAGCTAACGATTTGGCCACAATTCAAAGCTGTTGAGTAAGCAACTTTGTGGCCCCACCATACCCTACTCAGCTACCCAATCAGCCTTATCTCTGGTTAAGGTGGATAAAAATCATTAGGTGTGCAAACGGAAAAAAATTAGCCAGAGATAAGCTGCTGAAGAAACGTGAAAATTGCAGCCAGAGCAGCTCACTCAACAGCTGCAGAAGTTTGAAAGATTTGGCTGTCAGAGGTGAAGCATCTCAGTCGGCAGGCTTGGCACGTGTGCAAAGACCAATCAAAAGCTTGTTTAATTCAGTGGACAAGCTCTTTGAAACACGCTCTTTTCAGGAATAAAAAGTTCGAGATAAGAGGCAGCTCGGGGAGCCCCCGATCGTCTCCAGAATGCACACCATACAGCGGACTTTCAAGCGGAGAAACCAGTAAAACAATGTCTGAAGGGGAACTTCAAGGACCATATCTCACATACCAGAAATTATCAAACCAAGCCATCACCTGGATTTCAAAGGTGACCTATCAAGCTTTCAATAGAGGCTACTTTAGTAATGGCTGCCCATTAACTTGAGGTAAAGTATGGCAAGAAAGTTGAGAATTCCAGTTATATAAAAGACAGAAATATTTGGGTATCCCATCAGACTGGGGACAAACCAAAAAGCAAATGTTTGCTTGGATTCTTGCCAGGGTGAACATTAAATTAGAAGGATGAAGGAGAAGCTAATGACGAAAGACAGGAAGGAAGTTTGATTAAACAGTAGTACAAGCGTTGCCCCAATATGCAATGTCTATATTCTAGATCCTAGTCTCAGTTTGCAAAGCCATCAAGAAGAAGACAGCATCTTGGAGATAGAACGAATCCAAACCAAGTATTCATTGGAGAAAATGGGAAATTCTTTAAGAAATGGAAAGATGAAGGAGGTCTCGACTTTAGAGACATCATCAACTTCAACAAAGCGATGTTAGGGAAACAAGCTTGGAGACTTATACAATACTTATCAGCTTTATGGAGCCAACTCTTGAGAGGAATTTATTTTCCAAGAAATTTCTGGACTGCAGGGAAAGGATCAAGACCTTTGTGCGTAAAGGGCAGAGATGTAGTATCCCCATAGACAAGGCGGTGATAATTAGAATACAAGAAGATAGATGGCTTTCTCACAGATTAATTGGCTGACCAGCCAATTCAGGTGGCTCCTAATTAGTAGAGGAGCTGATTAGTAGGGAGGAGCGGTGTCAGGATGAATAGAAGCTGAATGATTTTATTCGGAGAAAACATGGCGAGTGAAATTATGGCTATTCACTCAGCTCAAACCCAAAGGAAGAAGGAGAACTAGACAAGAACCTACTTGGTCAAGTCAGTCTATCAAAGAATCAAACCCACAGAACAACAACAGCGCAAAGATCAAGCATCTAGCTCCTAGTCCTACCTGGTATCAAAGCCCCTATGAAAGAACATTTGGAATTGCATGCATTTACGAAATTTCGAATATTTATTTGGAGCTTCTGCCAAATGCACTCCCGAGTCCCGACCAGAGAAAATCTATTCAAGAGAAAGGCCTACCTGACCCGGTGTGCCCATTATGCCATAAAGCCCCGGAGACTGAAGAACACCTCTTTCTGCTCTGCTGATGGACAGAGGGAATTAGTCTGTTTCACATTTGAACATCCATATTCCCAGGCGTGAAATTACCAGAATTGAAAAACGGGTAATCAAAACTACTGAAGAAAAACATGACTCACCTACTTGGAAGTAATTCGCCTGTGTCCGAAAACCAGACCTGAGCACAACAATCGACGCTGCCTACATGATGGACTGTAGCTACTCATGATAGAACCCATTAACATGAAAGAGAATGAAAGAGAAAGGAATACCTGTCCTGTGGAAAACCCCTGAAAAATGGCTATTTTAAGCTCAATATCGACTGATCCTTCCTTGAGGGAGAGCCAGAAGGAGCCATTGCTGGCATATGTTGCCAGGTTTGCAAAATCTGTCCTTTCTTCCTTGGCAGAGAGTGAGGACCACTCAGAGGAGAAGGTTTCCCTCATAATTGGTTCTGAGGAGCTAGAAGCTGTGACCTTGTCTGCAACCTCAGTTGCAATGGCTGCAGCTGTCTTCCTGGGCGTTTGTCCCTCCTTTTGCATATATGTCAAGGCCTTGGGTAGCAGAGGTGGATGATTTGAATACAAAATCTTCGTCTGTTAGCTGTTTTCTCATACTTTCAGCTTCTTCCACTTGTGCCTAGCTACCTAATTTTGATGAGACATCTTATAGTTACTAGTTGTGAAGAAGCATCAATAATTTATCCAAGCAAAAACCAGAAAAAAGTTCCACGTAGTTAAATATTGGATGACAGGAAAAATTCAATATACGCCTGTGAGTTCGCAAAGATTTGATGATAAGCTAAAATGAGAATTTGCATACCTGGATTTGCGTTCAAACATTCTCAAGTGAGATTCCTGAAAAAAATGGAGGGAGAAAAAGATAGACTGATAAGCACAGGAGAGCCCAGATTTCTATCGCACACATGCAGAATTTGCAATTATTATTTCTGCCACATTGCAAAGAGCAGAATAAATGGAGAATCATTCCAATAGAATACCCGTTCATGCAGTGCTTCTCTTGACCGAGACACAGGTAATACTCTACTTGCTCCAACTGACTTGAGTTTCTTGATGCACTGCTTTAAGGTGTTCTTTTCATTCTCAAGTTCTTTAGCCAATGTACTCATTGGATCCTTAGTTGAAGGAAGACCAGGGCGAGTTAGATACTCAAAGTCTTCAATAAAAAAAAGCCTTACAAACAAAATAAAATTAGAAGGAAGAGACCTTTAATGATTGAGACTTTGTTGATGGTGAGCTTCCTCAGCTTCCCAAGGCCTCTGTCCAGCAGAGGCCCAGCCATGCATTCGTCCCACAGCTTCTTCAATAGCACCATCCCAAGTTAGACAACAAAGAGAAAATAGACCTGATGGGGTTTATCAAAAGCCTGAAGATCAATCTCGAAAATGACGACACTTACCACATCCAACACTTGGTTCAAAGCTTCAGAAGCCTTGAAGCTCACAAAACTACCAGTGTGATATGGGTTTATTTGGTAGATGGAGTTGACCTCACCTAACAGTTGTCCAGACAAATTAAAGCGGGACACGTGATGTTGCTCAACTTGCGCGAACATTCCATTTTATTCTTGTTTGTTCTTTTCTTTTTTCTTTTTTGATGACCCAGGGAACCCCGCACCCCACCGACAGCTAGGGGAGTAAACCCTGGGGGCCGCACGTGCTAGCCACCACACACATGCAACCAGGTAAGTCACCCTATGACGAAACTGGGATTCGAACTCTCGACCTTTTGCGAGAGGAAGAGAACGCGAACCAGCAACGCCACCCAGGTGGGTGGTCTTGTTCTTTTCTTTTTAATCCTTGGTAAAACCAAAAAAAAGAAAGAAAGAAAAAAATCCCAGAACTGCTCTAGGCGGCTTATTCAACCAGCGAAGAAAGAACAAGTAACTAATATCTTCGATGCCCTGGATTTCTTTTGCGCCCGACAGTCCTCATCCCCAGCTGTGGGTCAATTTCCCCCCATCCCAGGCGACGTCGTTTTTGTGGAAACAGACAGTCAACTCTTGGTCAAAGACCTCACCAACCAGCAGCTGTCAATATGGGAAGCGCGGGTCCCAGTCCAAAAATGCAGGGAATTTCTGTCGCGTTTGCCTACCTTTTAGGTTATCTTTTCTCCAAGGGAGACCAATTCTACTGCAGATTGGGTCGTTAAAAATCATCGGAGGAATTGTTTACCCTCAAATTGGGTTCATTCTCCCCCCGCATGTCTTTGGAATTTACTGTGTACTGACGCCCAACCCTCGGGCTTGGGTCGTTTTTAATGAAAGTATTTCCACCTTGACCAAAAAAAAAAAAGCGTCTATAAGCTTTTCAAGAACCCTAGAGACTTAACAAAATCATGGAGGTAGCTAATTGGTTGAAACCTGGATGCAGCTGATTCCTCATATAAGAGGAATTCTAACATGCACGCACAACCAAATCCAAATAATTATCATCGAATTATTATGGATCATAAATCCAATGCAAGAGAGGCAAACAATGAGAAAAGGTACAATTGGAAACGACAGTACGACAGTAAACAAAACAATGGAAAAATCCTCTCGAGAACTTTGATTAGGGAACCATCCTATCACTTCCTTTGCCTTCTTTCTACTTGCAATTCATGACTTCTACACAAGGACGGCAGTTTCTACTGATCTAGTGAAAACAGGCTAAGGCCGGTCTTGGAGAGCGCAATACAACACATAGTTGTATGCTGCATTCAAAAAGGATGAATAGCTCTTGAAAAGGAATCTATTGATTCTCTCCCGATTGACTGGACTACACATCATGCAGGGTAGGGGTCTCCAAAAAACACATCCAACCCAACTCAAACATGACCCGAACACGACCCGAAGACGAAATAAGTATGGTACATGTTTCAGATCTTAATATTGTTCGAGTAACAACTATAAATACAAATGGAATACATGTTTTGAGTCAAGTTATGATCGGAATATTGTTCGACCCAAACACAATATAGGCTTCAACCCAAACACACCCACTTAAGCTATCTCCTCTACAATTCCTTCTATTTGCAACTCATCCAGCACGTCTCGTCTCACGGGTTTGTCATTGTCGCCTCTCAGGTCGACCTCCATCAATCTCTCTCCCTCTCCCTCTCTCTCTCTCTCCCCCCATCTTCCATATGATTTCTTTTTTTCGCAGCCGACACAAAACTTTAGAGGAGAGAGTGTTATTTGTCTGTGGAGATGTTCACGGACGGGTTAGACGAGGTCTCGCAGCAAGAGCATTTCGAATTTTTTTTGTCATATTTTTTATTAAAAAATTATCTTTCTACGGAGATGTTCACGAACAAGTTGGACGAGGTCTCACGGCGTTCGAATTCCTTTGTCATATTTTTTATTAAAAAAATATTTATTTAATGAGATATTCCCAAACGGATTGAACGAGGCATCGCGGCATCACGTAAGAACATTTCGAATTCCCTTTGTCATATTTTTTATTAAAAAATTATCTGTCTACGGAGATGTTCAAGAATGGGTTGGACGAAGCCTTATGGCGTCACGTAAGAGCATTTCGAATTCCCTTTGTCATATTTTTTATTAAAAAATTATTTGTCTAGGGAGATGTTTACGGACGGGTTTGACGAGATCTCGCGGTATAACGTAAGAGCATTTCGAATTCCCTTTATCATATTTTTTATTAAAAAATTGTAATATTTTTTAATAAAAAACCCGAAACCCGACCCGACCCGACCCGAACCGAACCGAACCGAACCGAACCGGTTTTTTTTTTTTTTTTTTCATGTTTTATGCATTTCGGGTTCGATCAGGTCAAATGACATGACCCTTATTGTTCGGATCGGGTAACATCAAGACCCAACCCGACCCGACCCGTTAACACCCTTATTGCAGGGTTTCCTTCAACAAGAAATGATTGCTGCTGTGATGCCTTCCTCCAACACAGTCTGCTCTGCTCTCATCCAGCAAGCTCTTTAGGACTAGAGATCTCAAATCATCTCATCCTAATCCCAAGTGGAATGCGAAAAGCAGCAGTTGGTGGTGTGATGGCCATTGCAATCAATAGCAAGAGACCACAGAGCTGGCAAAGTACGCATCCACAGGTGAGCCTATGGAAGGAAAGTGCTGAGAAATGCAGGTTAAGATCATTCAAAAACGAAAACATAGGCCTTGCTGTTGGCACCAACAATTAAAAACTATTTACCCCCCGCTTGCTACACCAAAAACTAAATCACAAGCTTCTGGGCTATAATCAAGAATCCTAACACACACACACACACACACACACACACAACCAAGATGATTAACATCAAATTACTACGGATCATAAATCCAATATGAAGAGGTACAATTGGAAACATCCAAATCCAAGTAATTGACATCAAATCTACGGATCATAAATCCAATATGAAGAAGTACAATTGGAAATGACAGTAGAACAATAAACAAAAGCACAGAAATATCCTCTCGAGAACTCTGCATAAATCAAAACATATTTGGAATTAAGAAAGAAAACCATCATACAAAAATGTGAATTTCAGTTGGTCTTGAGAATCTTGTCCTGCATCAACACTCTTTTGTACAGAAGTAAAGTCAAGTTTGCTAGTGTCCTATGGATGCTTGTTGTCCGGAGACGAAACCACAATCAACCCATCTAATCCGACATCGCTTTGAATCTTGAATTCCAACTGGTACGAGAACTTGCCGACCTATCATAAGTTAGGAGATACAATGTCATCTAAAGCTTCTGCTCCTTTCAAACAACATATGGACCAGTGGTCACGAGATGAATTTTTTTGTGATGTTCACGGAACTTACCTGATCAGCGACAAGACGATAAGCACACGCTTTTCCAGGCGAGATAAAGCCATTTGTTTCATGACAGGGCGTACTTTCGATCTGCAAGTGTATTCAAGAACGACGATCTTCAAACAATTGACCGTATGACCTACATTAAATTGTTTCTGTGTGATTGGCTGCGTACCAGTCGGAGTTCCCCCCCAACGGAGAGCGAACTTTTCTTCCAGGTTGTTGGTAACATTCACTAAGATGGGGTCCCCCATTTGCAACCTTATGGTCGGCGCCTGGAGCTGGCCGTTGATAGTGATCAGCTTCATGTTTTTGGGGGTCTAGTTCCTCCTTCACATCCCAACGGAGGGGAAGAAACCTGGCCTCCGCCGATGCCACAATGGCCGATGCACAGAGGAGCCATGCGATGAAGCTTCTCATCTTTCGAGGTGGCGGAAACCGGAAGCACGCGACAGATGAAAATGGGTCGAACAGACGGAGTTTGTTGGGGCGAATGTTGACCACCGCTATGACGAAGATGAAGATGGAAGGAGGAGTAGGAGGAGGAGGGGAGGGTGATGCTGCGGCCTTTACGTTACCGATATCTGTAAAGTTGGCGGTGGTGGTAGTTAAAAGGCCCCACTATGAACAAATGGCAGGAACCGAAATGGAGTCTTTGGACGAAAATGCCCCTATGCTAGCGAATACTTTGTCGGCGAAGATAAAAGCCCTTACCCGAAATTGAATTGATCTAAAAGTGTATTTGGTAACGATTTTATTTTTGGAAATAATTTCTAATCAGAAATAAATTTTTTTATTTTGCTCTCGAAAATAATTTCTGAATATTTAAAGTGTTTGATAAATTATTTAAAATTTTTATTCTAAGAATAGAAATGCATTTGACAAAATTTTTTGATCTTTTGATTATTTTAATTTTTAATACTTTTTGTTATAAATTGTTATAATTTTTTTTCTTTTTTCTTTTTTTCTTTTCTCTCATTCTTCCTCTTGGCTGCCGCCATCGATGGTGGCCGGTGAGCGGCCGGGCAAGGTCCGGCGAGCTGGCCAAAGGCTCACTTAGCCACCAATGAGGTTCACCTCCCTAGACTGGCTCGCTCAAGAGCTCGCCGGCAGCAGCCCAGGGGCGGCGATGGGCAATGATGGGGTGGGAGGAGGAAGAGGAAGAAGAAAAGGAAAGGGAAGGGAAAAAAAGAAGAGAGAGGGGAAAAATTGATTCTCAAAATTGTTTTTGAGAGCAAGAAGCAACTTTTTTTTTATTCTCGATTTTACTCCAAATCTATTTTCCGAAACAAATTTATTCCTAAGAACAAAAAATTTACCAAATGAATTTATGTTCCAAATCAATTCCCGGGAACAACTGATTATGTTCTTTTGTTCTCGGGAATGTTAACAAACATGCTCTTAATGATACTCTTTCAACAAAATACATAGCTCTTATTTTTTTTAAAAATTGTCATATAAATGACACTGGGAACAGGTGATAAAGACGAGTAAACTCGCAACATACATCCTCAGGCTCAATTTTTTTTCTATATTTCTGAAAAAAAAAAGGAGCAAAACTGTTTGGTACTCTTTATGAAACTAACTGAGTACCCTCCTCTGGGTAATCCGAAATTAACCTTACTAGAAAAGTATCTAGTCTAATCAAATTATCGCTAAATGCTAAACAAAATCACCTTAAATATTTAGAACTTTCTAATCTAGAATCCCCAGATAAAGGAAATTAGTAAATGAAGATGACCTAATATCTATCTCAGTATTGAGCTAATCAAATAACTAGCTTAAAATATAATAATAAAAAAATCACCTAATTCTAAGACATCATCCCAAGATTAATCATACGAAAAAGTACAATGAAAAAATCTACTCCGCAAGAATTAACTGTTCTCGTGTTAGTACAAAAGAAATGTAATGCAAATTTTTAGATTTGATCTATAGAGATTTTTTTAATAAATTAAGTAGTGCAAATAATTACGCAACACAATCGCTCTTCGGTTCTTATATACAACCGAAAGGTCTTTCTATATAAGCCACAAATTCTATATATATATATATATATATATATATATATATATATATATATATATTTAAAGAGAAAATTAATAAAAAATATTATTCAAAGAAAATAGAGTGGCTAGCCTCCAGACGGTGGGATAAAGTGCATACATTTCTATCGACGGAAAAAAAGGAAGAAGAAGATCGATTTACTGAATTTCAGAGAGTGAATCCAGTTCTGCAGCCCAAAGGGAAGGTTAATTTGTCCATTTATTTTTCCCTATAATGGGGTCCGACCGAAGTTGACATTTAAAACATTTTAGATACTCTGTTTGCTTGAGTCTACCTCCTTGTTGACAGAGGTTTTTTTTTTTTTTTTTTTTTCTTTTGGTTGGTCCTTGTTGCTAGAGTTCACGTTACGAGATTTCGCACTGACATCATATGCATCTTGATTTAGGTTAAATTTTAAATAGAGGCATCAAATTAAATTATTTAAAAGAAAACAAATTTGATCATCTCAAGTTAAGGATTGAATTTGTTGACAAGACTCGACATTTTTTGACGAATTAAAGGATAATTTTGTCTAAAATTTGTAATTAGGTAAAAAAAAAAAATTCCGTCCAAAATCACGATCCCCAAATTGAATTGGGATTAGGGTTCTTCCTTCTTTCTTCTTCCCCTCCGCTACTCAAGCAAATTCGCTCTCGCCTTCTCTGCGCACGGCACTTGCCGCTCCTCACCAGAGAGAATGCTTCCTGCATTGTGTTTGTTGATGCAATTGATGCCGTGGGGGGCGGCAGAGAGGAGAGAAAATATTGGGTAGAGAAAAAAGGGAGCATACCCTTATAAGCTGTTGACATAGATGAATGGTTTTAAAGAAAATTACGGGTATCGTTGGCTGGCGGTCATGGGAGGACAAAAGTTTCTTCGATGGACATCGATGATTCAATTGACAGGATTGAACATCATCAACGCTGTAATCATAAGGATTATGGCCAGAAATATAATGTCGGAAAAGCTGGCGGGGGAATGGATGCTGCCATGGAGAGAAATTTCAGATGGCGTGATCAAAATTGCACCGAGTCACGTAAGGGATTTATCCGAGGGACCACAAGTCCTGTCCCCGCCTAATACAGCCAAAACAAGACCCCAACTTGCGCTTCCCGCCATACTAGGCGCCCCAAAAGAAGAGGCAAAGAAAGAAGAAGAAGAAGAAGAAATTACTAGGAAAAATATAACAATAAAAATGTTGCAGTTGCTAGAGTAATGTACATGCGAGGCCTACCAACCACTTCAAAAAATTTGAAGCTTTTGCATTTTCAAAAATCACAAGACACTAATATCAAGATATCCTCTAAGAGCAATAGCCGTGTTATGGTTGACTTTTACTGCCATCTTTTTAATTTGGTGAATTATGAGTGTTGAAACCTAAATTTTAATTAATCATTCATAATTTAATGTACAAAAATTTAGAGATTAGTTTTAACCCCCAAACAAAAAAAATATTAGAATTAAATTGCATATCATATAGTTTTAAAAGTATTTATTATTATTGCATTTGCATTGAACATGTAGCAGATGGGCTTCAATTGATGGTTCTAAGCTTTAATTTAACGAGTTGAACTAAGCCCATAGGGAAAGAGAATTTGGCTAAGCCCGTTAAAAAATAATGAGTTAGAACATTAGAATAATCCCGGGAATATAAGAATATTCGCATTATTCTTTCAATATTTAGGGAAGGTGTCGGATGAAATATTGAAAAAAATATTGCATGTGAGATATAAGAGCTAAATAGGCAATGTTCAAATTTATCATCTTTCTTTAAATAACATGGTCCTCTCACCTATAAAAAGAGCCACATACATTGAAGGTGGACACAAAAAAAAAATGGAAAAGGGAGTGAGAAAACACACGAGAACACAACCACAATTGAGAGGAAAGAGCTGCAGCCCTTGTTAGAGAGAGAGAAGAGAGAAAGTCCTCTCTTGGCTGATCCAAGAAGACCCCACGTTGTGCAACACCTCTTGCTGTTGCACCGCATCCCAGCCGCCTACGTTGCCATCGTCTCTGTTGAACGACGATGACCTGCTGACCTGTGGTTGAGAAGGTTCCAGTACCTCGAGCTCCTGCATCAACGACGAAGGAGCCACGCCTTGCGCAAAGCACACTAGTCTTTCTTTAAAGGTAGAAAATTTAAGGATGCGTTTATTTCACATAAATCGTACTATTTTTGGAAGATATTTTTCAGAAAATTATTTTTCATGAAAATGATTGTTTTTCCTGTGTTTAGTAATATGTGATTGAAAATATTTTTAGCTGTTTGGATGGCATTTTAAAAATGATTGAATAACATTTGACCTAATAAAAAAGAATGACCTAAAGACCTAATAAAGAGGAAAAGTGTTTTCCCCTTCCTATGCACATGAATTTATTTTCCTAAAATAAAATATGATATTTTTGTTGAAGGAAAAATATTTTCCATTTACCAAATTATTTTTGGAGAAATAAACAGTAAAAAGTCTGAAAAACTTTTTTCATAAAAATACTTTCATTGAAACAAACACGACGGTCAAAGTTTGAAAATCAGTGGGATCCTCATAAGACTATTTGTTTCGGAGACATTGCCGCAGTCCTACGTCACTAAATTCAACAAAGCTGAAAGACCAAGATTCGCTGCACCCGTGGCCACCTTGCCAAACTTGGAAATTTCTATTTTGCAGGCCTTGGAGAACCCCTCCACCAACTATCAAACCATAAGTGCTACGGAGCCATTGTCAAACGTCACCGTACATGGTCTTGCCAAATCTGACCAATTTTGGCGAGCGAGTGTTTGAATAAGATAATAATCTCATCTCAATCAAGATCCATATATTTTATTGCCTTGTTTGAATAATTGTGTTTTTCACCGAATTTTTGTGTGGTATTATCTCATCCAATATTTACCGAGAAATTAGGGATTATTCCCTAATTTCTTAACGTGTCATAATCGTTAATCCGATCTCATGTTTGATATACGATTCGTGATTGCACAGAAAAATTGTCAATTCGATCTCATACCCGAGATACGATTCGTCAATTTATTTCTAAAATTAAACGGAAAATGATAATATCTTGCCTGATTCGTTACCGTGCTTTTCTTGATGCATTTGTTTGAATTGATTTTGCTTATAAAAGAAAACGAAAAAAAAAAAAATATATATATATATATATATATACATTTATATATAAAATTTAGTTGGACGTGATTCTTGTTAAAATATTTTCTTTTAGGATAGTTTGCATGTTTAACTATATGTTATTTTTAATTTCGAATTTTGATTATAAAAAAGAAAAAATAAAAAAATTGCTATGCTCATGTCATGTAGAATTAGGTCATCTTCCATGTGTCATCTAGTCATTGCATGTTTAGGATCATTTGAGTGCGTGACATGCTATGATAGTTACATTAAATATTTTCTAGCATTAGATTAAGTTAAATAATTAATGTCACGTGACATATAATTTGCATATTAGGTTGCACGTTGTATGTTATTATAGTTAGACACTTTTGCACGCCATTGCATGCATTGCACTTAGTTTTTTAGGCCTCATTAAATAATTTAAAACATTAAAAAATAATTGAATGATTGCATGTTAATTAGAAATCATATCTAGGATTAGTGATGTGATTTTTTAAGTTAACATTGCAAATGTTTTCATTGCTTCGAGGTAAGTATCTCTTCCCCGTGCTTGCAATTTATTTATTACTTTGCTTTATTGAGTGTTAAATAATGATTGCGTACTCGCATGATCACATTGCATGTTAGGAAGTAAATTAAAATCAATGCAAATTGCTTGCAAATTTTTTTTAATAAAAGAGAAAAGGTACCGAAAAGACATTAGAGAAATCTAACGTAATCAAGTCCCCGATCCTATAATCTTTGGTTTAGTAGGAGTATCACTATATGGAATCTGGAATTTACTCGTCAATATAAGTTCTTCATTTTTTGAAATTTAGAACCTACTTTGCATATGCTAGAATTTGAAGTCTACCCTATTATGGATTCTCATGTCTACTTAGGAACTGGTCAAGTTTTTCTTCTTTTTGTTTCATTTTTAGTTAAGCCTAATTTTTCATTTGCTTTTTTTTTTCCTGATCTTGATACGAAAAAAGGGCTACAGTTACCTAATTTTCTAGACTTTTTAGTCACGCCACAACCAAACGAGGATTCAATGGCTATATCTAGTTGTTTACAGTCCATAGCTTTGCTTTGGCTTAAGCAAATCAACTCAAGTTTAAATAGCAAAATGGTACTTGTAAATAGGGGTGACTTAAAACTCAGAATCTACTTATTAGAACATGTATTTTAGATTTTAGAATTTGGAATCTATTTTGGATACCCTGGAATTTAGAATCAAACTATTAGAATGGGTCCGGTTTCCAATTTTATTTTAGAATGATGTTCACCCCTAACATCGATAACAAAAGGGACAAATCGGTTGAATTTTTTGTTGATGCTCTCATTTGCAAATGATGTACTCGCCTTTACTTGTCCTTGCAAATCTTGGGAAGCACCATCTTGTGGCTGTGGTCCCCTACAATCTCGTCTATTAGTCCATCTAAATATATTCAGTCTCATCATGATGATATGAATAATGCTAGGGACACTGAGATTTGTTTTGCAAAATCACTTTTCTAATTGATGTGACCAACTCGTGCGCAAGTGCTCGTCTGCTTGTGATGTGCCAATATATCTATTTATAGAAAAATTTTCTTTATCGATGTTAGCATATTTTAGCTATCCTCTGACCATAGCATAAGAATCTCATTGATTGTCCTATGTTAAAAAACCACCAAACCTAGTAGCACAAATTAATAGCACTCAACTTGTATGAAGCCCCAAGAAAATGTTGATCAATGGCGTCCATAAAATGAAATTTATATGAGAAGGCACGGAACAATTGAGACACAGTGCATAACGTGATTTGATCTTGATACCAACATATAAAGATTGAGTTTATGTTAATTATCCTTGCATCAAACTTGGGGCAGCTCGCTCCACACCATCAATTAATGAAGGATTTGCTTTTGAGCTTGAAAAAATGGAAAATTTGTCACACAAAAAAAACTTATTGCAACAAAATATGCTCATAGCAAGAATGTTTGTCATCAAAATTTATTGTTCTGATAGAATAACTTATCTGATTATATACATGAGATAGGATCCTAATCAATGTTCATACTACAGGTTGTATTATTAGGGCATTCATATCTACACTATGTATGTTGATATGATCTCAATTGTCTCGTCAATTCATTCTAAAGAGCTTAACCCTACGCACTAGGGACAAGGTTGAAGTCATTCAAGATGATGTTCACGATGTTGTCCTAACCAGGCTTGAAACATGGTCCCACGTGCGTGCCATTGCGTGAGTTGCCCATATAAACACGCAATAGAGAAAAAGTCCTAAAAAAGAGAGATTTTTTAAAATTCTATAACCCCCTAGGGAAAAAATCAATGTCGAAGATGGAAAGGACATAATATTATCGTAAGCCCCGAACCTTCTCTCGCGAAGTAAAGTGGGAATTGATTTGTCCTTTGAAAAATTGAAAACGTTGGTAGCGTGCCCCACTCTCTACTTGCTTTGAATCCATGTGCTCGTAGCCGTCCCCAAGCCACACGTGCGAAACGTAGTTTGCATAGTGGGTGCTGACTTTTGAATTTTGGCCATAAAAAATTGATTTTCCCAGATTAAATTTTGGATCGAGGATTCAGATAAGCTGAGCGGGTCCCGAATTGCTCGATCGGGTTTCAGTTTTTTTAGGCAAATGACGCAAATGGGTTCTAAATTTTATCTCTTCAAGGCGTCCAGACCAAAAAATGATTTTTAAAATAGAATAGTTATCGTTTACAGAGTACTGCAAATGAGATGCGTGGTGCGCCAATTAGGACCTTGAAGAATTCGCCGAACGAACGGGCAAGTTGCTAGGGAAGGTGCATGTATGAGAAAACGACCGCCTATAGCTTTATTGAGATTGTTTATATTAATTTAATCTAATTCCTTTTATTTCTCTCTTTCTCGGCCACGTGTTAGAGATTCGCTTAACTTCCGGGCACTACCGGACATGTGGGCTTTGAACTTTACATTTACTTGCACCGTGCACCTAGACTTAATTATGGTGAGGAAATCACTTTAACCTAACTTCAATTCTCCGATTATTAGCTCATTATTTACCGCTAGCCCTCTCTATCCACTATAAATGCCCGACCCATCCGCTGCTGTCTCATCGAACTCATCAAGTTCTCTCTCTCAATTTGGATGCGCAAAAGATGAGTCGTTTACTTGCAGGATTTCTCTGCATTTTGGCAACCATGGCTACGGCAGCAGAGGGCACGGCGCACCTCTACCAGTGGGCAGCGAAGTACGAGCTCATGCCGCCAGAGGGATACCAGAAGCTGTCTATCACCATAAACGGACAGACCCCCGGCCCGACCATATCGGTTTATCAAGGAGACATGCTCATCATCGAGGTCACCAACGGGTTGGGGAAGGAGGACCTTGCGATCCAGTTCGACGGAGTGCGACCGGTAAGAAGCAAAGACATCGAAAGCATGTCACGAAGGTGTTCAGTCCATGATGTTGGGGTTGGGTTTTTGCAGATTGGCGAGGCTTTGACGGACCCGATTCCGCCAGGCAAGACAAAAGCCTATCGGTTCTTCGTTAATCGGGTGAGTCCCAATACAAAGGCAATGATTGTATGAATGATCTCAAGCGTTTTCTACGCTCCCATATTCGTTTCTCCACGACCCTTCGCATCCCTCTCCGACCCGCAATCGCACGCCCTCTCCGCAAGCTCCCGATTCTCGTCTGCTTCCACGGCGGCGCATTTTGCTCCGAGCCTGCCTTCGCCTCCCTCGTCCACTGCCTACGTCGACCGCCTTGTCGCCGAGGCCGGGGCTGTTGCCGTCGCCGAGGAAGCTTGCTTGGCGGTTTTCTCCTTGACGTTGCGATCTTCCTCATCGGCGGTGGTGGGTAGGGTCCAGTTCTCCGATCTCCATTTTCAGCGTCCATCATCCTCTCCAACCGGCCCACTTCGAGACCTCCATCACCTCGCCACCGCTCTCTCCGCCGTCAACCCTTCTCTCGCCCTCATCTCCAGCGATCTTTTACGAACGCTGACATCATACTTTTGTGCAGCTTGGAGACTGCCCATACCGTGCTCGTTCCGAATTACAAGAAGAGGCCGGACTGCACGGGTCGATTCGAGTCTCGCCGCCGTACGTGGGCAAGAAGGGCGTACCGTTCGAAGAGGGTGGTGCCGACCAGGTAAGCAAGCTTCCTCGGCGCGTCGAGGGAGGTGGCGGGATAAAGGGCTCTGAAAGGCCATAACAAGATCAGGCCCACTCGAGATCGGGTGCTCCGAAAAAGCGGTGGTAGAAAATCTTTGCTACCACGGAGTGTATAAATGTAAAAAAGTGGGAGAATGTACAGGGCTAGGACAGTGATTGCATTGGGTTTATGATCCCAAATACTTTGATATTGGCAGTTTACGTTTGACTAATAATGGCTCCTCTGTGTTAATTCTAATTCCCTGTCCTTTTTATTGTTTTTTGAGAGGACAGTTCCGTCGATTTTTCTGCTGTTGCACGTCTGTTTCCAATTAGAAAGATAAAAAAGCTTGATCGGAGCCAGAAGTCGGCCACCGGCAAAAAATATACAACCGTTCTCTCAGCTCTCAGCTTTAGAATCGAGCTTAAAATTTCATCAGCTATAAAGTAGTCCTCTAGATCTTCTGCCTTTGTTTTCATTACTTCCCAGTCCCACATTGATTTCAAAGTCTCGAATATGAAAAATCTTTCGCCACTAACCTTTCATCTTCGATTTACACGCGCAAGAACACGTTAAACTCTCTTGCAATGTTGCATACGAGAATCTTTATTTTTGGTCGGAATATTTATAAAAAATTTCACAAGATTAGAATTCGAGGAGGCTCTAATATCTAATCATGGCTCACGAGGGGCCAAAATGGCTTTGGTGGTCCAAGAAAGGGGGTATGTTGGAGACGGCAGCCTCGGTGAGGAGCCAGCCAATCACCAAATCATCCAGCTTTATAAATCTCACGTTTGGGCCCTGCTTATACTAACGAAAAGGACAGTTTTTGTCACTTCTGAAAACGAAAGGATGTAGACAGGTATCTCCCCCCTAACGTTACTGGATGCCATCAGCCAATTTGATTCGGTCCCAGGACCGGCACCATATTTTCTCCTCACCTTATTATGCAAGATAGAGGAACTCTCAGGTGGATTATATCAGGATTTTAAAATAATTACAGTAGAGTTATGTATTCTTTGTACAGCACATACGATATTGGCACAATATTTTTTATCATTTTTTATCATACTTTTAAGAAAAACATGCCTCTACTGAAGGTGTATAATTTAATTATATTCTTTATTTTAACACGTCGATACTCCCACGCTTTGCACTCTTTGTTTCAAATTATATATTTTTCTTCCTTAATAGTAATCCTTTCAGTAAGAGTGCCCAGCTTGCCTGTGTTCGTTAATAAGGTATGAATACTCTTATATTTTACGTCTCAGAGTTCAAACAAAACAGTTTAAGGATTTACTCAGATTTATCTAGGTGGATTATATCGAGATTTTAAAATAATTACATCATAATTATATAATTTTTGTACGACGCTCATTTGTAGCATCATAATTTAAAGACATACGTGCCATATATTTTAATTGATCACTTGAATATTATAACTTTCTAAAAACGTTTAGTTAAGTATCAGAGATATAAAATGACACGGCACTTGTTGGTGAATATTTTCAAAAAGTTAAAACTCTATTGAAATGTTATATAACACTTGAGCAAGCGTTACATGGAAATTATGATAGTTACGATGTCCTCTTCTCTTGGAATTTTTTTTTTGGGGGGCGATTGTCAACTTGATTAAATGCGCCCCTCCTGTCCAAAAATATCCAAACGACATACGAAAGTGGCGCGACAATTCAGATCGTGAGAAAGTCAGGCTGCAATTTAGACCCAAAAGAAGAAAGGAAAGGTCAGACCGCCGCAAAGTTGGATTTTTGTTGAGCGATATGGAATCCTATCATTGCGATCACTTAAGGGGAGATCGAAGATACCAATTATTTTTAACTGACCGATTCATCCATGGGAATCACGTGTATGGATGGTACTAGTCCAAACTCCATAGCAAAACTCAACATTCGATAGTATAGTTAGCCTTTATGATTGTAAAAGTCATAGAAAAACCTTAAATTTTACCAACTGTAATAAATTTATCCTATACTTTTTTTATGACCCTAAAAAGTAATATATTTATCCCAAATTTTGTCAAATGTGATACGTTTACCTCAAAAAAAATTTTGTGACAATAAAAATCTCAAACTTATATCCGTATGATACATTTATCCCAAAAATTTGGTGTCGCAAAAAAAGTTTAAAGTTTTTAGTGTCATAAAAAGGAATATGGGATAGATGTGTCGCACAAGTGTAAGTTTGAGGTTTTTGATGTTACGGAAAAAGTTTGAAGTAAATATGTTACACGGATATAAGTTTAGGATTTTAGATATCATAAATTTTTTTATGGTAAACGTGTCATAATTGGCAAAATTTAGGATTTTTGATAGCTTTGTCCCATAATGTAATATAATCAACTTGTGTCTTTTTGGATATTATAAAGCTGACAAAGCACATCCTCTTTCTTATCGACAACTATTACTACTACTACTATTATTACTACTTCTTCTTCTTCTATCAACCATCCTCATCATTGCGATTGATAGTCGCTGCAAAAACTCCATCCTTTCGATCAATTTTCATATATTGTGTGCAGTTCGGCTCTTGTAAGCGCAAAAGATAAGTCGATTAATCACATTGTTGCTGAAGAAGATAGAGAAGTAGTAGTCAATTCTTGATTCTTTGATACGCAATGACAATCACCATACTTAAAATATTATTTGCCCCTCTATTGTTGCTACCAGGTTTAGAACAAATATGCTTTCGGGATATACACCAAAGCCGTAGAAAAACGAGTTTAGCAATTACTCAATTCTCTCTTAGAATTTCTCCTTAAATGTGTTAGAGTTGTGTACATGAAAAGAGAAGAAGAGAGAGTTCTGAAGAAGAAGCCCTTCCAAATAATTGTGATTATTATTAATAATATGTGAATTGGTCTTTATTCATAGACAATCAATCAACACATCTTTTGGGATTATGTACCTTATCTACAATCATCACAACTTTTTGTGTTAAGAATAACTTTAAGGATCAAGAGTCATATCTTTTTTGATCAAGAGTCATGTCCTCTCTTGATCAAGAGACACATCTTCTATAATAACAAACTTTTTCAATGTATTGCGGCGACGATGGCATTGACGGAGGCTAGAGTTCGTCGCTACAAGTGAGATGTGAAGCACAAGTTCAAGTCGCCAGACCACTGTAAGCAACCGGTTAATCACCATCAGTGGGAGGTCCCCCAGCTCTACAACTACGCAAGGCCAACATGTTTTCACTCTGGCGTCGTATTATTCAACATTGCTGACGTAATTCCATTTGTTTCCTTATGTCCCGCACTCTCTCTATTTTTTTTTTTGTCTAATTTTATCTTGTATTAGTCACTGTGCACTCCACGTGTCGTGTGTAGATTGCGAAACCCTACTCCCTCACTCACATGTCTCCATCTCAACCTTCGAGCCCCTCCTCCCCGGGTGGCCACTGGACCCATTATTTCATTTACTTAAAGTGATAGTTTTTCCCTTTTATTTTTGGGATAAGTACAATAAAAATCCTAAAACTAGTTATGAAAATTCAATAGGGTCTTAAAATTTTCAAAAAAGATAATCAAATTCTAAAACATGCCATAAAAGTACAATGGAGTCTTAAAACTTTAAAAAGTGCGATCAAGTCCTAAAACTTGTGATGAAAGTGCAATTGAGTTTTAAAATTTTTTAAAAATGCATTCAACAGAAAAATTTGATTGGACCAATATGACAAATTTGAGGACTTAATTGTATTTTTGGAAATTTAAAATTCAATTATTTTTTCGTGATAAGTTTTAGGATTTCATTTCAAAATTTGATTGTACTTTCTAAACTCTTTTTTTAGAAAACTTCACTCTCGTCCCCACCTTTGCCTCGGAAAAGCGTGCAATGCAAACACTCATTCTCATGTCCGAAAAAACACACGCATGCCACCTCAGCTAATTAATTGGATTTCTTTCGACTGTGGTGTGCAGCTAGAAGGCACTAATACTTTATGGGAGCCTTCGTGTCGTGTCAAACATTCTGACACGTATTCGACACTTGGTCAACTCTCCCGACACTCTTTGACACTAAAGTCCAAAATTTCAACGACAAATGTTTCGACACATACGAGGTGAATTTTATAAATTTTAAATAAATGAGGGATCAAAATGTAAATACTTAAAAAAATAAAAATAATAAAGGGGAAAAGAAAAAAATCTAATTCTCTTTTATGTTGACTCTCACTTCTCATGATACACAATTCACTCCCCAAGTCTGTTTTTTCTCTTCTCTTCCAACACACTCTGACATGTGAGTCTAAATTGTGGATTGCTTCTTCTTCTTTTTCATTCAATTTTTATGGATTATTGGAATGGAATTAAATTTGTCAAATAAAAACAATGAATGACATTAACAAATAGTTGATTAATGTTTTTAGTATAAATTCAATCTAGGCTCTTTTTTATTATTTATTTTTTTATAAATTTGAATCAAATTAATTCAATTAAAATAATCATAAAAATGATAATTTATCATGTATATATAAAAATATAAATTTAATATAGAACATGTCGGAATTCTCTTCTTCTTTTTTTTTAGAAATAACTTGTCGGCATGTCGTGGCGTGTCACGTCGCGTCGTGTGTCAATGCTGCTTAGGTGTGCAACATCGACACGTAACCGAGTTATTCAAGCTACGTCTTTTTTCATCTATTCCGCGCAGTTCGGTTCCCGTAACCGCGGAAGATGGGAAGATTAATTGGATTGCTTCTCTATGTTGCAACGATGATCGCATCATGACACGTGTCCATGGAATCCCATTTCGAAACTCCGATTGGGAATCTTACAAAAATTCTGTTTTGTTGAGCTTGAAAACAAATCCTTCATCAATCAATGGTGTCGAGTGAGATGCCCTGATTTTGATACAAGGATACTTAACATAAACTCAAGCTTGATATGTTGGTATCGAGATCAAAATTATGGTATTTAGTTGTGCATTGTTTTTTTTTTTTTTTGATGATCCAGGGAACTCCGCACCCCGCCGACAACCGGGGGAGTAAACCCTGGGGGCCACACATGCTAGCCACCACACACGTGAAACCAGTTAAGTCACTCTATGACGAAGCTGGGATTCGAACTCTTGACCTTTTGCGAGAGGAAGAGAGCGCGAACCAGCAACGCCACCCAAGTAGGTGGTTTGGTTGTGCATTGTTGTTCTGTGCCTAGTCATATAAATTCTCTTTCATGGACGCCTTGGAAAAATTCACCGCATGATGCATAATATGAAAAGGATTAACAAGAAACTTTAGTTTTATAATTTTCTATGGTGTGATCAAGCTGTAGCGTTACGTAATTTTGAATATTTAAGTATAATATATGTTCATTGCTTTATAATTACGTAAAACAAAGTGAGAAATACAAAGGAGGAGGAAAAATAGAATGTGAAGGAAAAAATTCTAGGGACGTGCGGCAACCCTAAAGACATCGACAAAGCTCGTTTTCTTGCATTGGTGAAACAAACGGCATGATGATCTAGATTAGTCAATTTTTCAAAAAATATTCAATCAAGGGTGATGAAGATGGGTTAATTTTAAAAAAAGAAAAAGAAAGGAAAAGGAGAGGGTATAGGCTGTGTACCATACAAAAATCGTACGAGTTTCAAACTAATGCAAATGAAGGAGAATGCAGATGCCCTAATATCAATAAGTTTCGTTCATTGAATGGTCAAACTCGGAGGGCTAGGACTCGAAGCATACCATGCCTTGGTGTCCAGTGTGAACGGAATTTCTCTTGACCCATGCATATCTACTTATAACATTGGACCAACCACGGACCAGATATGACTTAATCCATTTAAAATTGGTCATAGCCCAACTGTCAGTGATCGTTCGATCGATGATTCGATGAACAAGATCTATGAGAGTATGGACACTGCACTGAAATATGTGTCTGTTTCAGTATATGGACACAAATATATGTTTTTCTTACATGATGGGCTTGAACTAAAGAAAAATCTAGGTAATACTCGTTCTAATCATTCATTTCAATCGCATGTGTTATCTGTGGAAAAGAACGTTGCATCAAGGACAGAGGAAATATGTCTTAAAGGGTGGATTTTCCTTATTGAAATATATCTTGAGTTTGAAATCATCTGAAGAAAATCTGGCTAGAATAAGTACTCCGAATTGTGAAAATACAAACTAAGGATGCGGAGTGGGGACTCAGAACATAGACACAAGCACACCTAAGACATCTAGCAACAACCCCATATTAGGCCGGGCGCTCGACCATCCAATGGCCAATGGCGAATGAATTTAATCTAGAGAGAACGCAGTAGGTAAAGGCCAAATCTTCGAGAACGGGGAATTATATTGTTAGTCACGTTCATGCACCCAAATATAAATGATCGTTAATTACGGTCGGTCACAACTGTGAAAGCGACGGATTACGTCATACTTGGTGATACATACATTTATATCTTCAATATTGGCGAATTATTTCATTACTCCATTAGCTTTTTCATGGCTAATCTTGACGGATAGATAAAAAGATGTCACTTCACACCTTTCGTTGAAAATATCCCAATATCTAGTCTGTTCTTCTGAGTCATCAACTCTATGATGACGAGTCGTAAACGATTGGGACAAGAAAACAGCATTTTCATTTCTCATGTGTTATGTTGGGTGAATTCAATGTATTCTGGTCTTAGCGTTAATAAATTATTAGAGGTGAAACGACTTTGATGAAAAGCACAACGTCTCTGATCCGGGTGCCAAACATGGGCACTTGTCATATCATTCGACTTTTCAAAGTCTCCAAATCACGAACAACAGGTCTCAGGGAATGAGTGTCCAAAATTTGGATACAAGTGCAGGGATACATCTGAAATAGATGATGTGCACACCTCATAATAACTATTTCTGTATTCTCTAAAGCATTATCTTAATGTCAACTTCATTTCAGTTATTCCAATAATCGCAGCATTTTAAAACAACATTGTTAGAATCAGGTCCTAGGCAGGATGATTGTGAGGTCTTCGAGGAATGGATCAAGGTTCATAACATCCCACAAATTTAACAAAACAAGGCCAATTTGTGAAGTTTTGACATAGGTCTGCTCAATTTGATACGTATCAACAATAAAACAAGCAAAGGAAGACACTACTAGTGGAGGAAAATACCACCTTTTCTTTATAGAAATTGATTGGACAACTGGTCTACGAGGGTGACGTTAGAATGGTTGGTGCTAAGAGTTCTAGAATGGAAAGTATAAATCCCTACGGAGCTTTGAAAGTAGGGTTGGTCTTCTGTACACAAACTAGTCAAAAACTAATGCCGCTCTTTTGATGAGACCATAGTAGATCGAAATTAGTTGTTGTGCCTAAAGTGATTTGTTGTCTTGCTCGATGAACTAGATGCTCGAGCTAAGCTAGACAAGGTATCATCCGATACAAGGAAACTATTCGTCGTATTGTTCTCTGGAACAACTGTAGAAAGAAGGCTGATGTAGTGTTATTTGCTCATCAAGTACCGCACAGGCCATTCTGCGACTAAGGAACAATAAGGAACGATTGGCTTGTGATAGATGACATGAAAACAAGATCCCCTAGTAAGTTTGAGTCTGGAAAAACTTGTGGTCTTGTGGTCTACCCATTCCTACAAAGACGGAGAGTAAATCGTCCAAGCAAAATGTGCTTGGACAAAGTGCAGCTCTCAACCAGCTTCTAAGATGACAGTGGAGGTATAAGAAAGAACCGATTCCTCATCGAATGGGAAAAACATTGGATCAATTGGCGAATCTCAAGAAGAGGTCTATTGCCATGTTCTCAGCAAGGAAAGAAACCTCCATTGTTACATGAGATCAAGAAAAGCTTAGTAGGCGAAATAGGGTGCCACCAAAGGAGACAGTCGGTAAAAAATGCCACACTTGTTAGAGAAAGCACAAGTGACCGAAGGTGCCCAAATAGTTACGATCAATAAATATTATCAATGGAGTGGAGTGGCTTGTTTTGTTGGGCAAGTGTTGCCATTCGATGTAGAATCCGAAGTGGCGCATGATTAAGGAAATGCGAGGAATCAATAGAACAACTCACAAAGAGTGCATTGCAGAATCGAGTGGGAAAAAATGTCACGATCTATGATTTTCCCGTGCTTTTGTACCCTTGTGAGTTAAGCTTAGCTTTATCGAGTAAAAAGTGAGTGATGTAGAAAGGGATAAATACAACTCATTTGTGGGAGTGGAGCTTGGCTTTATCAGGTGAAGAGTGAATGATGTAGAGAAGATAAATACAATTGATCAGCGAAAGTGACATTAGGACAGTTGATGCCAGAAGTTTTAAAATAGAAAAAATAAATCTCTACGGAGTTTTGAAGGTTGGATTAACCTCTTATGCACAAACTAATCAAGACTTGATGTCACAAGCCATGGCAAGCCGAAATCAGTTGTCGTGCGTCTTACTCGATGAACTAGATACTTGAGCTAAATTAGGTGTTGTACAATATGATATGAGGAAACAATTCATCATATTATTTTCTGGAATAACAATGAAAAAAAAAGGCTCATATGATGTTATTCGCTCACTAGGCGCCACATGGGCTATTCCGCAACTAAGAAATAGTTGGCTCGCGACTCAATGGGATATAAACACGCGAAACAAGAGAAGTTTCCCATGCATCCAACTTAGTGACAGTGCCATAACAAATGTCCACACATTACTATTCGCGATGACTCAAAAGAACACACTAGATGAATATTCCATATCATGGGCCTATTTCAACGAAAGGCATAAATTGATGGAGGGTCCACACCAGGATCCGCTTTGATTTATGCAGCTACCGTTTGAGCCGAAAATTATGCATATTGCAACCTTTGCATTCTTGCATGACAAAGTACTAGATATGTGTGGTGCATACATTAAAACATATGTACGTATCATCAAATCTGATGAGAACCATCGCATTTACAATACAACCAACCACATTCAATAGTCATCTACATTTTAGTGCACGCACATGACTAACGAAATTAGTTTTGCCGTGTTATAAGTGAAATATTGGGATTGAAATAATTAGCTAATATTAATACATGTGAACCCACGTTAATCTACAAGAATCAGCTAATACCTAATGCACAGCACTAAGTATCTCATCTTTACAAAATCGATAGCATCGTGTATATAATCCACTCTAGGGTCAAGATTCTGATGTCGCACACCATTGCTCATTTCGAGACTGATTTCTGCCCCCTTTTTGACAATCCATTTGGAAAGAACAAGAGTTTTTGTCTCCTGCTAGCAGCAGCAAGGCGGAGGTTTTGGAGGTGAAAGGGTAACTTAAGATACGGATACACACTTAATTTAGCTCTCCTTCTGTGAGCAGATTCGGTGACCCTATTCACTTCTTCCTCGAGCAAATTATAGTCTATGTTCATCATGAATTTCAAAGAATTATGAATATATAAAACTCAGAATAAATGAGACTTCTTAAAAAGTGCACGAAAACAGAAGTAAGATTTAGGCTTAAGCTAATTTTCTGAGGAAAAGAAACCATTCAGATAAGGCAGGGAATTACCAACAGATGTCTATGCCTAAATAATCATACTTGCAAGACAGCAACAGAGCTAGAGTTTTGACATGACGCGGAAAGGAGGGGGGAGTATACCAGAGAGGAGAATATTGTCATTAAATTGAGAGAGGAATGTGAACTGAATCTGATTCCTCTTGCCAGTGCAGCCAGTTCGGTGCTTATGAGCCTTCACACACAGAAGGCCACATGAGCGGAGAAAACATGCCGGGAACTTGTATTCTGATGGATTCTTTTCAAATCTTGACAAAGAAGAGCTTGTTGTTTTGCATGTGGTGTGCCTACTTTTTCTTCCTCTTGTTCTCCCATCTCAGGCCAACTTGAGAGAGCTGAAAAGAACAGTCTTTGGAATAGTTAAGTATGATGGTATAGCAAGAAGAATGGACAATGTGATCTATGATTATTTGAATTAAAGAGAACAATAAAACCTAGTCAAGAAAGGAATAGGCAGTCCTCCGATTATTTCACTAAGACAATCCTTAGATAGTAAGATCTATCTTCACCAGTAGATTCTTGGGACTTGATGGATGCCATCATTGAGAGACTAGATCTGCTCACCTGCATTTTGGAACAGATTATTAAAGGACAAGAAATCCGAGGAATCCCTCATACCCTACCTCATCTCCTCAATCACAAGACATGAGACGGTACATTGTGATATCCTATCCTTTCGCGTGTTTGATGAAAACAACAAATAAATATTAAGGACAGACTATACCTTTGTGTGCAGTCCATAAGAGTGATCATTATTAACCCCCAAAACCAGACTGCTTGCAAAATTTCACTGGCAATCATTAGAACACTACATTTTTATTACAAAGCACAAGCTCTCTGATACGGGTGCCGAACATGGGTCACTTGTCATAGTATCTGACTTTTCAAAGTTTCCAAATTACAAAAAACAGGTCTCAGGGAATGAGTGTCCAACATTGGATACAAGTGCAAAGATATATTTGAAATAGAAGAAATGCACACCTCATAATAACTATTTCTATGTAAAGTATCATCTTAGCGTTTACTTTGGTTCAGGTATTCCAATATCACAGCACTTCGAAACAACATTATCAGAGTCGGGGTCCTAGGCAGGATGATTGTGAGGTCTTCGAGGAATACATCAAGGATCATAAGATCCAACAAATTTAGCAAACTGAGGCCAATTAATGAAGTTTTAACATAGTTTGCACAATTAGAAACATATCAACATTAAAACAAGCAAATGAAGTTCAAACAAGAAACACCGTATGAATTCCTGCACTCTGACATCAATCCTTGCTCTGTTTACCTTTGTGACTCCTCTGTTCATCTTTGGAGAAGGCTGAATTTCTCTTCATAACATCCTCCGGGACCTCCCATCTTCTTAATAAGGATTTTCCACCAGAATGACTTAAGATTGATGCAATTGTCTAAAGGATTGGATTGTGGATCGCAAGATCCTAAAAATTACACAAACTATAGAAAAATATGGGATAACCGTTTGAAATTCATTAATTATAACCATCATGTGACGTTAATCTCCAAAATAGTGTGAATTTTAAGTTCATGATATCTTTACACTGTACGGGCCAGGCCATAGTGACAGTCGGCTAGCAGAAGTTGGCATAGACGCTCTCATTTTGAAGAGTTTGAGTATGAGAACCAACTGTTGAAGAACAACAAATTAAATTAAGTAAAATTGCGCAACAATAACTCAGCTCAGCCCAAGCGCAACCAGTCATCAACATCAAGTTTCAACCACAGGCAGAAACTCCCGTCTATCCACCATTCTTTCAGCTCATGAGATAGTTTTAGATTCATACTCTGCATAATCACTGAAACAAATCCTTCGACACGACTCCTAGCCGTAGTTTTTTTGTCGTCCAACGTTCATCCCGATTCAATCTGTTCAAGATCAACAAACAACACGAGTAGCTTGTTAGAAATCACATTTCTAAAATTAAAAAAGAAAAAAACAGAAATTTCAGCAAAAAATGAAAAAACCCACACTGTACTCGAACCTGTAAGAGAGTGAGTCCCGCGCCCCCACCGCCTAGCTGCGTCCAAGCTTTTGGAGGGCCCGGAGGTGTGAATCGCTGGAGGCTGATCCGAACAAAAGATAAGGAAGAGACCGTCGTGATTCGCCGTCTTTCTGGTCGCTGCATCGAAGCTCTTGAGGGCCCTAGACTCGTGGAGATGTGCTTGCCGGTGACTAGACATGAGAGAGAAAGACTCTGACTGTGGGTGGTTGCGACACGCAGTGCTTGCCGGTGATCACGGCGGGTCCCGACGGCCGCGCGGCTGTGGTACTTGACGGCGGAAGAACTCGTGATCGTGTAGGAGAGAATAAGAGAGGCGTGGCTGTGATGAGTGGAGAGAGAGAGACGCTGAAGAGGAGGGAAAGGTTTTTTCTTTTTATTTCTTAATAAATATATAACATTTTAGATTTTTGTTTTTTTTTTCTCCACATATTTTTGAAGCCCGAATTAGAATTAAATTCTTGCCCGGGGGCCTGGCCTGGCCTAGGCCCATTGGCGTCCGAAAATTTCGGGTCAATCCTAATTTTCAAGAAAACTTCAATTGAAGTTAGTTCGTTTTCTTTTTAAAGAAATGACTCACAGTGAATTTTATCTCAAATAAAACTATAAAATAGATAATTTTAAATAATAGTATAAACTGAGATCATTTTCTTAAAAGAGATAGTATGCGTTCGTTTCACAGAAAATAAGTGATTTAGAACATTTTTCAAAAAAATGATCGCTTATATCGTTTACAAAAATAAATGAATTATCGCCCATAAAAATAGTGAGGCGTATATTGTTATTGATGATAAAAATATTATTTGTTGACTGATTTTTCCAAAAGACATAAGCAATTTTTTTTTAGAAAATATTTTTCAAATTACTCATTTTTCGCGAAACAAATGCATCATAAAGTGAATCTATTTTTTTTTTTTAAATAAGGAACCGAAGCGACCAATTTAGTCTTAATAAGAACAAAACCCCATTGGTTGCTTATGATTCACCAAAAAAAAAAAAAAAAAGACCTCATCGCTTGCCCAAATCTTTGTTAGGCGACTTGCATATGCAGCTCATGATCTTATCCCAATAGCAAAGCGGCAACATTTGGGGCAAATATTTTTTAAAATTTCGACTTTGACCAAATTAGGAAACCTTGAAGAAGCCCCAAGTTGAAGCTAGGTTCTCCTAGGGTTTTAATAAGTGCAATTTTCCTCCTAATATCATTGACGCAGGTTCTCCTTTTTGATCATATACGTCATATGTTGGAGTCGAAATAATCATAGACTTGCATGTGCAAGCCGATTAGCGGGCTCAGGAACTTATTTGTGAAAGATTATAAATTTGAGTTTGATCGCACACTCATTGATGTGGAGATTTATATTATACTTATAATATGTATATGAGTAGAAAAATCACATATGAGAAGATTTTACAAAAGATAAGAAGCTATAATGTTATCATAGGTTACAGAAGATTTGCTCTATCAATGGAATTGCACAAATTGTAAAAGATGCTCTATCTTGGGAGATTTGCTTTATCAACACCCCCCAAGCGAAATGGTAGCAGAATCACTATAAGCTTGTCATGTAAATAAGAAATTCGGATTTGGATAAAGGCTTTGTCTTGACATCAGCCATCTGCATCTATGTAGGAATAAATTGAACTTCCAACTACTTCCTGCTGTTTAAGTCATGAACAAAATGATAGTCAATTTCCACGTACTTGGTTTGTGCATGAAAGATGGGATTTGCAGCCAGATATATTGCCTCTACGTTATCACAAAGAACAAGTGGTGATTGGTGGAAAGTATATCGAAGATCTTAGAGGAGATTTAATAGCCATAGTAATTCAAAGGCTGCGTTAGCCACCCCTTTGCATTTTGATTTAGTGCGATGATCCACAAGAGAATGATCGTAGTGATCAATCAAGTTATTCATACACAAGAGTAATTGCTACCATAATTGTAGTAACAAGATTTACCATAATTGTAGTAACAAGATTTCTCAATTTCTTTCCATTGATCTGAACAAGAGGCCTGACATTTGTAGGGATGGAATTGAAGAACGTAAGAACCGGCATTACCAAGAGACCAAATGTTCATGGTTAGAATCTAAAAAAATAAAAATCGACGCTGCTAGGATAACGGACTTCATGATTAGAAAATGAAAAACATCAAAACCAAACTTTTTAAGCATCGTACAAGGGTAATGTGATTAATTCCTTTATCACTTTTATGTGCATCTTATTAAAATGCACGAACAATGTAACGGAGATACGTGTGGGCATTTTTACTTCCGTTGCTAATCGTTTTTTATTTAATTATCTATACACATGTTCTTATTTTCAAAACAAAATCCCAATACTAATCTCCAAACTTGATTAATTTGGCCGGAACCTATCTCCAGTTTTGAAATTCTTGATTCAAGTCTCGCGTATATTTCGGCCAAACTACCGCGATTCTTTGAATTGCAATCCACTCTGTCCAAATTACGGCCAACTAACGCAATCTTGGAATCCCATCAATTCCAACAAGCTTGGAGTTAAGACCAGCTCTCACGATCTAAGTTGCATGCGCGCGGGGTCGATCCTAAAAATTCTAGAGGCGGGACTCTTGTTGGGTCTACCCTAAAAATTCACTAGAGTTTAGGCACCTCACCTCTGAATTCTAGTTCGTCTTGCTTGCCGGGACTTCCATCGGGCTGATAATATTCGTAGCGAAGCCCCTGATTCATTTTATCTGAAATGCTATTTCTAAACCAAAATGTTCATAATATCTAAAAGTAGAGAAATACAGCAAGAAATCGGAGCGTAGGACTAGAAAAACTGATGTTTCAATTTAGGGATCCGACTCTATTGATATCGACAGATTCAATCTCCAGTTTTCTTATAAAAGAAAGCCTTCAGGCGAAAATTTTGGTGTTGACAACTGGGATAGTAAATTAAGTACTAGAAGCATTTCTCATAGATATCAACTTATTTTTTATTTTTCAAAAAACAATTGTGAGAATGAATTGACATGCAATGGTATGTTTTCGGATATTACTACCACAGCTTTGGATATGTGCCCCATGTAAAGAAATACGAACATAAAATGGCACCACAAATGCCCAAGAAATTGATGGTTGTGAATCATGAGTAACTTCCATTAAATTGAACTCTTTATAGAATATAAAATTATTAGGCAAACTTAGCACACTTTCTTCTAGGCCGAGTTTTCACCCGTATGAATTGCCAAAAAACCAAAGTCATTATCGAGTCAAAGGTAAATCATTTTATATATGATCACATTTTTCCACAACGACTTTGACTGCAAAATTTATACGGCATCTTTGCTGAACAATTTCTTCAATGGACAGCTAGAAAGCTAATGGAACCCACCAACAAAGTAATCTTTAGGAAATTCGTTTCATATTCGTGTTGAGAACCGATCATTCATATCAACATCATCCCTAAACCGAAGGCATGGTTGTTGTAAGAAATACAAGAGAAGATTCATGCTATATCAACATCATCCCTAAATAGTAGGCATGGTTGTAAGAAATACAAGTGAAGATCCATGCCTATGAAGCGCAAGGACAAGTCAATAGGATCTTTAAACTTCGTTCTTTGTACAAAAAATGTGGCGTTGTGAGAAAATGTTTTTCAAAAAGTCATTTTTCAAGAAAAAAAAACAATATTTTCTAGTGTACAGTTAAAATTACTAAAAAATATTTCCCACCATTTGTTAACGAAAATTCAATTTGATTTTCCTTCGAGCACTCCGTTTAATCATTTATTCTATTTTTTAACATCAATTTTTAAATTTTAAATTTTTTTTAAAAATTTCCTTTTTCTTTTTTCTTTTTTCTTTTATTTGTTTTCCTCATTTGTCTTCTTCAACTAATCACAGCCACGGCGATGATTGGTGACCGGCCAAAGGCAAGGCAAGCTTGAGCTTGTGGTGAGGCTTGCGCTCGCTGATTGGGCAAGCTTGATACTCGCACTTGCCAATCTAGCAAGTGGCTAGCTCAAGCTCACAAATCTAGCGAGCCTCAAGCATGCTTGTGGCTGGTCATTGGTCTGTGGCCTACAACTAACTAAGAAAGAAGTAAAAAAATAGAAAAAGAAAAAAAAGTTAAAAATTTGATTTTTTTAAAAAAGATATGAAAGAATAAGAGGGGGCTAGTAAGGGTGTGAGATTAAAGAGAATGAGTGAGGAAAATATTTTCCCTTACTTAAAAAGCGGAAAGCATTTTTCCCCATTTTAAAAGACTTTTTTTTTGTTGATGAAAAATATTTTCCCTAATTAGTTCATTTTCTGTGAAATGAACGTCAAAAAATTTGGAAAATATTTTCCTTGGAAGTTGTTTTTTCTCGAAACAAATGAAGTCTTAATGTTTTTTCCTTTCGTTACCCCAGGAGAAAGATGAATCTCCCATGCATCTTCAAGTTTTTGAAGAAGACTCGTATTTTCTTTCCCTATTACCAATGGCACCCAACAAATTATCTTCGTTGGTGAAAATCGATAGGCATGCCAAAAAGACGTTAACGAACATCGACGAGCTCCAAAACGATCCAAACATTAGACGATTGGAGACACGCACCTCTCAAGACGCGACAACTACTAGAAATTATTGTTCCTGCTTTCTTCTTGACAACGGAAAATTGCTATTAAAGTTTCAAGTGATAACGAAGTTGTGATCATTCTTTTCCAATATTTCATTCTCAAAAGTTGGTTATAAAAAACTAAGAAAGAAATCTCTTGCTTTTGACCTAATGTAAAATGATGAATGGCCAAAATTTTTAGTCTAGATTGACTAAGAAGTCATGTCACCTGCTACACTATAATCAAGTGTGAACCCATAAATCACATGTCTTACCATTCGGAGAATTTTCCAGGATCAAATAGAGATTACGTAGACCAAGTCAATCTGGACCATTTAACATTGCTATGAGACCCACATAATTAATTATTCAAGTAAGCGGTCCACTTGATCCATATAACACGCGGTATTCTTGCACATTACCGTATATCATTGTCTTTAATTATGATTTATCATCGTGTGTATCTACTCAATTCGCTGCAATGGCATGTCATCAGAGTCACCAACACATGCACATTAGAGAACAGCAAGAAATTGCTATTATCCTCCCTTGGAACAGAGAAAACTTTAATATTTGAAAAATATGTGTGTTTATTAAGTTGGATTTTGAGTGATAGTAATAATAACGAGCAATATAGGCAAATGCAACTCTCAAAAAGGAAGAAAGAAGAACCTTGTTGATATGAAAACTGGAAACTTTGCGAAAAAAACAACGAAACTTAGGCCTCGATCAACTACGACAGCTTTAATCCTTAAGACTTTAAAAATTTTCGCTGAAAAGGAAATTAAGACGGCTTTGGCGTCGTCGTCCAGTGTTTATTTTCATGGGTCATTGCTAACATAAGACATTTTTTAGCCTCCCAACTTCCATATCAAAGAGAAACAGTCATAAAGCATTCATACTCATCTCAAATGGTCTCTACTCGCCTAAAGACATATACCTACTTTCACTTACACAGCTTCAATCTTGAGAACAAAAAGGAAAAGAAAACAAAGGCAACACATTAAAATCTGAAGCCACTGCCTCCGTATCATAACTCACGCATTTTTTGGGGTTTTCTTTTTTTTTTTTTGGGGGGGGATCTCCAACGTGACTCACGCATCTCGGGGTCCCATCTCTTCATGCGAAAAAAGTATATTTTTTTAGCATACGATGACTTGATCATTTGACGGGTCTTGCAAGGCATGACTTGGAAATTTTGAGTCGCTTTTAGGTGGCCAACGAGTAGAGAAAAGTACTTTAAAAGTATACTAAGACCTTTCTTTTTTGTGAATAAAGAAAACAATATCTTCCTTAAGGGAAATGTCTTTTTGGCCATTATAAATGGAAGTTCTCTCGAGTACATGTTTAAACAACAATGGCACCTTACTTCTACACTGGTTTCGTGCCTACACTCTTGTTTGCACTCTTTGTCATTCAACACTTGAAATTCAGTCATACCAAAGCCTTAACAAATGTAAGCTGCATTGGCGCTGAGAGGGAAGCTCTTTTGAAGATCAAGCAGGATCTTATTGATCCTTCAAGACGTCTGGGGTCTTGGACCGGTGAAGGTTGTTGTGAGTGGGAAGGAGTCGAATGCAATAAGAAGACTGGTCATGTCTTGAAACTCAATCTTCGTAATCCTTGTGATGATTTGGAGAGTTGCAGCCTGGGAGGTAAGATACATCCTGCTCTAAATGAGTTGAAGCTTTTGAAGTATCTAGACCTCAGTTTCAATGATTTCGTAACCGATAAAACCCGAAAGTTCTTAACTTCTCTTCATAAGCTGGAGTATCTCAACCTCTCATTTGCTGGCCATGGACATATTTCCAATCAACTTAGTAACCTTTCTAGTTTAAGATACTTGGATCTTAGTGGGTGGAGTGGGGGGGAGCAATCTTTGAGAATAGAGAACCTTCCATCATTATCGACATTTTCTAACTTGAAGTACTTAGACCTGTCTTATACCTACCTTATCAACCCCAAAGAATGGTTAAGTCCTATAAGCATGCTTTCCTCCTTGGAGTTTTTGCTATTGACGGGATGTGATTTGGAGGATTCTTCTACCTCTCTGCCTGTCAATTTCACTTCACTTATATTCCTTGATTTGAGTCAAAACTCCATGAATTCATCTATTCCTCCTTGGTTTCAAAACTTCAGCAAACTCAAGCATCTTGATTTAAGTGATAATGATCTCCAAGGCATATTCCCCACTATCATCCTTGAAAATAGTCAATGGCTTAGATTCCTTGATGTCTCTTCAAATAGGATGGAAGGTGAACTATTGAAAAACTCAAGCATTTTTTGCAATCTGCAAGTACTCAAGTTGAGTTCCAACAAATTTAGTGGGAGGATTTTTGACACCAAAGACAGTGCTTTGAATTGTGGACAAAGTAACCTGAAGATTGTTGATGTTTACAACAACAATTTTAGTGGTCACCTACCCAATCAATTTGGGAATTTCAAAGCTCTTGAATTCCTTGATTTTTCACAAAACTCAATTTTTGGTCCTATTCCTAATACTGTGGGCCAGCTATTATCTTTGAGAATGTTGAACCTCTCTTTTAACAAATTGAGTGGCAACATTCCAAAAAGTATTGGGCGATTATCCAATCTAGAGGTGATGGATATTAGTAATAACCAATTGGATGGAATTGTCAACCAACTTCACTTTGCAAAGCTTACCAATTTGGCCGTGTTGAAAATTTATGCGAATGGGCTTATCATAAATGTTAGTGCATCTTGGGTTCCCCCTTTCCAAATTCAAGAGATTCTCATGTCAAGTTGCAAAGTGGGACCAGAATTCCCAAACTGGCTCCAAACGCAAAAAAAAGTTTCAGTGCTAGACATGTCAAATGCCAGTATCTCAGATGAAGCTCCTCAATGGTTATCTAATGTTCTATGTAGCATTGAACAGTTGGATCTCTCAGGCAATATGCTCAGAGGCAACATTTCTCGAATTATCGGGAAAGAGATGCCACTATTAACACAAGTATCACTTTCTAGAAATAACCTTAGTGGTAAAATTCCAAATTCATTATGCATGTCAGATGAATTGTCTTCTCTAGATCTTTCTAACAACCAATTGTCTGGGAGACTTCCGCAATGTTGGAAGAAGTCACAAGCTTTTTTGGAATGGATTTCATTGGGAGACAACAAGTTGAATGGTCAGATTCCGAAGTCACTATGTCATTTGGAGCAATTAAAAGTTCTTGGCTTGCATGAAAATGGCTTGGACGGAGTGCTTCCAAAGTGTTTACTAGAGCTTGATTTGGTAATCCTTGATCTTAGTGGCAACCAATTCACTGGTAGAATACCTTTGTTTAGTAACCCTAGATCATTTGAGATAATCGATCTTGGGAGAAATTACTTCACCGGCAACATTCCTTTGCAGCTATGTCATTTTACTAATCTCCAGTACTTGAGCCTAAGTCATAACAACCTTTCCGGAAGCATTCCTCATTGTTTCAACAACTTCTCGCGAATGTGGGCCAATTCCACTTTGTATTTCAAATCCATGGGGGGGTTTCCGATTATGGTTGATATAAGAGGAATAAGCATAGAATTCACCGGCACGCTCCCATACTTATTTTCCATTGACCTCTCGAACAATGAATTAGACGGACAAATACCAGAAGGGCTGACATGGCTTGCTCGACTTCAAAATTTGAACCTCTCTCAAAATAAGTTACTTGGAAAAATCCCTTTAGATATTGGCAACTTGAAATACTTAGAATCACTAGATTTATCTGATAACAAGCTATCGGATGAAATCCCTCCTAGTATATCCAATTTAGACTTTCTAAGTCATTTGGATCTTTCCAACAACAACTTATCTGGTCCTATTCCATTGGGCAATCAGCTAAGCACTCTCAATGACCAATGTATATACTGTGGCAACGATGGACTTTGTGGACCTCCTCTTTTGAAAGTTTGTCCACAAGATGAGCACAATGATAAGGGCAAACGAGATTATCACTATTCAAGTGAAGATGAGTCTAATGAAGGTGACTCCATTATTATTTGGTTTCACTTAGGATTGGGACTAGGTTTCATTGTGTCAGTCACGGGATTTTGTGGCATATTACATTCCAAAAAATCTTGGAGGATCTCCTATTTTCTATTAGTGGATACAATTATCAGAAAATTGTCAATTGTGGGGATGATTACCATTCTTTGGTTCAAGAGAGCTTTTCAATTCCAATAAGCAGTTAATTAGTAAGTACTCTCTCTCTCCATAATTTATTTTCCTCATACTCATTTATTTTGATGATAGAATTGCTAAATAATTCTAGCATTTGTCCTCACATTTGTGAGTCACAGGTGAGACTTCCCTAGTTGAGAGCACAGTTCGTCTTACGCAATTCCGGACACATGCGCCACAGCAATTCCGATGATGCTAATGGTCCATTTTCTCGTGATGGAAGATTGCTACTGAAGTTTCAAGTGATAAAGAAGTTGTGCTCATTATTCTCCAATGTGTCTCACTTGCTTTCCATTTGGATATTAAAAAAATCTCCTACTCTTGTCCTATAAAATAAGATGTATATGTTTAATGTAAAATTGGATGAGTCTATCGTTTCCTAGGGTACAAATCACATAGTTTCATACTAATAAAGCATCGATAGCTACCAAAACATTTTGGCCCGCAATTTGTTCAGCCAATAACACACTAATAAGTTCTAAATCTTTTAGGGATTTGTCCACTAAAAGTCCTAAAACTTGTTATGAAAGTATATTTGAGTCATAATACTTTCAAAAAGTGTAATCATATCATAAAACTTATCATGAAAATTTGAGTCATTCCATTAACTCTATCCATTTTGGCTAATAGAAAATTACTTACATGGCTTTTTTTTAAATATTTTCTCTCTCTTACAAGGCGATGACATCACTAAAATGGCGTCACTTTAGTCCAAATCCAATTATTAATACAACTTTTATATAAGTTAAATATAAAAATAAACTTAAAAAATACAAAAAAAGGGAGAACCAAGTGGCGAGGGTTGCAAACCCTAGTTGACCCTTGGTGAAGGCCTATTGATCCTCACTGATCATTCCCCACCATTGGCAACCCTTCCCAGCAATGGTGGGCAGTGGTGGCGAGGGTTTGCAGCCCTAATCGCTTGGTTCTTCTTTTAAAAAACAAAAAAACTTATTTTTAACTTAATTTAAATAAAAATTGTATTGAAAATCAAATTTAAACCAAAATTACATCATTTTAGCCATGTCATCGCCACATAGGACAAAGATAATATTAAAAGAAGCCACGTCGGCATTTTCCGTTAGCCAAACTAAACGAAGTTATTGCAATGACTTGATTGCACAAATTTGACAAGTTTTATAATTTGATTGCACTTTTGGCAAGTTTTAGAACTCAATTATACTTTCGTGATAAATTTTAGAACTTTCAATACACATATCCTATACTTTATGAAGAACCAAATATTTCAATGATTTATTAACATTTATGCTCTATTATAAAAATTGTCAACTCTTATTTACATAAATAACAAACACTATGACAATTTCATCATCCACAACGTGCTAATAAGTGCCTTATGGAGTGTTTTAATAGATAGACTCTACAACAAGAGATTCAAATGACTTAGAAAGTCTAAATTGGATATGTTAGGAGGACTGGGTTCGCATTAGGATCATGAAGATTTTATAGCATTTTGCATTTCAATCGGTCTTGAAGGGTCTTTCACTTCCAAGCAGTAAATAGATGCGTTGAAAAGTTGTTGATTGCAAGAATAATTACCATGATTTTGTTCAAGCAATCCTTGTGATTATAACCATGTAACTAAGCTTATTTAGTAAGTAAAAATTTCTCCCACAAAAAAAAAATGTTGATAAAAAAATTACCGATCATCTAATTTTTGGATAATTTATTGGTAACTTACCAATACTTTACATGAAGTTACCAACTTTTATATGACTTTCTTGTCAGTGTCCAGAATTTTTCCAACTCTTGCATTAATTTACTAATTTTTATTTGAGTAACTTATCAACTTTTTCAAGTTAAATGACCAATTTGTGGGTTAAGCAGCTCTAATTTGAGTTATTTACCACATGTTTTAGTCTATTTGTTATAATTTATAATTTTTTATTATTGATTAGTTTACTAATTTTTGTTTGTCTTTCTCATAATAACTTAACGTTGTAACTCTTATATGAATGTACCAATCTTGCTTTGTATAACTAACCAAGTTTTCTCCCATTAGGTTATTAACTAGTTTTGGTTTAACATTTCCTATTTGAGGTACCTATCAACATTTATTTGATTTTTTTTTTCTTGAAATTTACCAACTTTTCTATTGAGCTATCAACTTTTATTTGCCTTACTTACCAACCCGTTAAATCCAATTCCTTTAAATGTTACCAACCTTAATTAGAATAATTACCTTTATTTCTCTAATTAAGTTAGTGAACTTTGCATTACCCACTTTTACTTGAGTTAATTACCAACATTTATTGGATTTTATCTTTGTAATCAACTTCTCTTATCTTTAACAAAAAGAATTCCCTTTATTTTTCCACCAACTTTTATTTTTATTCTTGCAAATACCTTAAATTGAGCAAAGATCATATGAAAATACAAACCTTCCTTTAAATGACTCCCTAACTTATTGCGGAATGAATTTCCAACTAATTTGAGTTTACTGGCTCTCATTTAATTTGACTACTAACATTGTCCAGTTTTTTAAATGAAATCTACCAATTTCCTTTGAGGCTCCAATTTTCATTTCCCTTACTTACAAACCCGTTAAATTTATCAACTCCTTTATCAACCTCAATTAGAGTGATTACCAATTTCATCTTGTTAAGTTATCAACTAGCTTTGCGTTATCAATTTTTATGTAAGTTAGTTATTTATTTGGTTTTATTTAAATTACCAATTTTTCTAATATTTAAAAAAAATTATCTTATTTTTTAGCAATATTGACCCCTAATTTTTAGTCGATGTGTTAATAAAGGTAGAAAAATCAAAATTAAATTTCTCAATCGCGATAGAGCTTGTTTCTCGAACCAAAAGTGTCAGTTTTCATTTCCTTGTCTTTGGCCTATCATTTGTAGATGATTTCTTAACTATTTTCATTAAAAACTCGAAAAGTCAAACAGTTAACTTTCAAGTTGACTTTTTAATCAACCCTTTAACCAAAAGTCAATCTTAAGTCAAAAGTTGACTTCTACACAAAAATGTCCTAAATAGTCTTAATATTACTTTGGCCACATTAGTTTTCGAAAAATTCAAAGTTTTAATAAGAAAATCAACACTTTAGTGAAAAGTCAATCGGCTTTTGGTCAAGTCTTTGATCAAAAAACTTTTAGCTTTAATTTGACTTTAGCATCGAAAAATTTGTGAAAATCAATTAGGAACATCATTTTCCGAATTTTTTTGTTTTAGATTCAAAATCGACCAAAAATAAAATTACTTTCATTTTGTTCATATTTTGGTCTAGTTCTTTTATGACATTTGATTTGGAGGTTGTCATACTTGTAGTCATTTAGTCAATTTCGAGATTTGATGAGTCCCGTTGTTAAACCTAATCAGGGGTCGGAATCTATTCTACATTATTTGCGTGCTGGCACTTTCAATCAATTTATTTTCTTAAATTGAATCCAAATCGAGGTCAATTTTAGGAAATTCACTTGGGTATATTCTAATTTAGTCGATTTGGCTTTTTTTTTTTTTTTTTGCTTACTTGAATGTTAGAAAATTTGAGCTGTTGGGTTCCAATTGAGTTAATTTGACTTGGCCCATTCTAGATCAACGTCCAATTGAAGTTATCAAACTTCAGTTTGGCCAAATAATTTCAATCATAAATGTCGGTCTAGCTTAGGGCCATTTCAGGCATAATGAGTCACTCCCGGTGATTTAATTTTATCCGATTTGATCCAATTTGCTTCCAATTTGCGAACAACAACTTTAGTCTCACATTAATTGAACAAATTCTGGAAATTCAAAACAAAATTGGAGAGAGAACCAAGCGGTTCAACCTGGGTTTGACCGGCATTGACCGCCAGCGGTGCAAGCCATTTTCCAGCCAAATTTCAGGTGGCTGGAGTCCAACACCAACCAGCCAAGCTTTTGGCCGACACCCCTCCTCCTCATTTAATTGAATTTACAAAATTGCCCTCAATGTGCGAAATTACGAAAATGCACCTCGATTAAACTTTAATCTCGAAATTGATCACAACCGTTTGTCAATAACGCATCATTGTCCAAATAAACATCTCATATTAGCTATCATTTTAAACAAACTTAACCACTAAGCAAGGCTGTTAGCTAGGAAGATCACTTCCTAGCCGTTGGATCAAGGATGAGATCTCACAAGGGTATATAAATCATTTTTTCCCTCAATCATTTTTGCAGAATAAATTCTCTCTCTAGACTCAAAAATCTCTCTCCTCCTCCCACTCTGTCTTCCTTGTCGAAGCTCTCTTGACGAGCTCCCTCACCGCGTCAAACCGCCGCTCGCCGGGCCAAAACCAACAGTGCGCCACCTCCTTCGGCGATTGCCACTCCCTCACGCAGCCACTAGTGGCGGTCCGCCACCCTGAGTCACACCAGAGCCGCCCGTCCTCACCTATCTTCCATTTGGGTCCAAGGCTGGCGAACAAGCCGGTAATCCTCCCGAGTTATCCAATGATTGATCCTGGTGTTCCGGTGAGTCCTTAGCTGCCTCGAGCCCTCCAATGACATTCCTTGTGAACCTCCGACCTTGTGGTGGTTGCATCTCAGCTGTGCAGCCACCGGAGGCCTTCAATCTGACGATCTCTTCCGACAGTGCCACTAGGTGCAAATCCTACGCCGATCCTCCGTCCAGCGCTATCCTGAACCATTCCGGCGTCCTCTGATGAATTGCGATGATCCTCGCCTCGACTGAACCTCCGTCAAAGTGTCATTGATCCCAGCGTTGTTCGGTTGAAGCTCAATTGAGCTTGTTTGCGCAATAATCCTCAAGGTAGATTCTCTAGTACTCGAGCTCGATGAAGTGAGATTGCCTTAGGCAATCAGGGCTAGAGCTCAACCTATGATGATATCCCATGCTTTCTTAAATGATTTTTATGGCTTAGGATGATCATAGTTGCTGGATGATAGCCTATGGAGACTTATATTTAGATGATTGCTTGGTTGATTTGTGATCTGCAATTCGGATCACTTGGATGAACTGATTGCACAAATGTCTTAAAACGAGCTGGTAGATGTGCTTATTAAGTCTCGGTATCTTCATAAGAATTGTAGTTGTGGCTTTGTAAGCTTTCCAACGATTAATGATATGCGTAGATCAGACATCTTTTGCTTCGTCAAATGCAAGTTCAAAGCTCTATGATAGTTTGTTGATCTACTGTGATTGTCCTTGCTCACTGACCTATCAGCTTGAGGATTTTTTACAATTTTTTGTGTGCGGATTCTGACGTCAACATCTAATGAAAAATGACCTGACATATTGATACATATTATACTAAAATAATTTAGGCCGCTCGAACATGATTAAATCATCTTCATGTTGATCTGTGAAGCCCTGCATTTGATTGACCTGTTTGGCTTGATAATTTTGCATGATTTTTTGCATGGTAATTTTGGACTGAGTGTCTTTATAAAGTTTGGCCATGACATCTAGTTCTATTCATGTAAAAAAATTTCAAAAATTTTTCATGTCATCTAGATAGGCTAATTGCACATGCTGGACTGAACATCTTTGATAATCATCTTCGAATGAGCTTGTTAATGTGCTCCATTGCTTTCTATGCCTTCTAGACATTTGTAAAGGACTTCTCGAGCTTTAAAATGACATATCATATATCTAGATTGGACGCCAGTTGCTATGTTTAAATTTTTTTCCAAAACCGTGTTTGAATCTGGAAATCATGTTGAACTGAAATATCTGCCCTCTCTGTGAGTCTGACCGTTTACCAATTTTGTATGATATTTTGGGTGCATGTTTTTAGGGTTTTTTTTCTAAATGAAAGTTGTTCATTAGACATGTATCTTCAACATATAAAATCCTCAAATTGGTTAGACATCATCTCTATACGCTAATGACATCTCTGTATGCTAATGACCTTTAGATTGCATACATGTTCTGTTGCTCTGTTCTGTCCTTGACTGACCTTTGGTTGTTCTTGGATTTTATAAAATCACGTGTTTAGAATCTCAGGATTCTTCCTTCATGAAAGCTTCTTCTCAAATGTTGATTAATCTGCCATAAAAATCCTAGATTGAGATGATTACGGATTCTGCTTCTGTTAGACAGACATCGAGTGCCTTGTTCCTGTGATTGCTGCTTTGGCTTATTGACATTCCTGTGTTCCTTGATTTTTAGAAATTTATGTATGCTGAATTAGGTTTCGATGTCCTCTTGATAATTTCTTGTCACATCCTAAAATTTCATGTCAAAAATTTCCAGAAAATAAAAACATGTTTTAATATTTTTACCAACTCTCCTAAGGTTGCAAGGCATTCTGAAATTCTGATTCTCTGATATGACCTTCACTTTATTTAAGGGTTTTAGAAGTCCATGCGGTGCCCATCTTTAAAAGGTTTCTTCATTAAAGTTATTTCGCAGCCTTCATCGGCATAGCCTAGACCCATAGTTGGGAGGTCTCCCTGGCCCTCACCTAGTGTCCGCCAAGCCTTGGCAGGGCTTCCAGAACTTAACAGTACAAAAAAAAAAAAGGCTAAGAGAAAGAAAAAAAAGAAAATTTCAAGCAATTATAAATAAAAGAATGTCTATGTAAGCACTAGTCGTGCTGCATAAGTGGTCAGTATTCACATTAATAATTTTTGGGTTAAATTAGTTGGATAGACTCAATAGATACATAGATGAAAAGATTTAGAATCAAATTAGTTCAATTGAAAATTTTAAAACTTTTTTTGTACTTTTCCCTAAAAAATTTATGTCTCAATTCTTATTTTATCCTTGGAATAAGGTCATACATAAGACATCGGCAAAAAAGGAGACTACATTGTAAGAATTGAGACCTGATTATAAGCACGCAAGGGTCCTGAAAGTATGCCATAAACAACAATTCAGGTCCCAAGCACATAATTGAAATAAATCACCAAATAATGTTGTCATGGCATTAATGATCTAATATACAGGGACTTGAGTAGTGGTAATAATTCGCTGCAATCGTTTGATTAAATAGGTGGAACTTAAATAGACCCTAGAATCAACCTTAGAGCAAGTTTCAAGTTCTAAGATGTGCAGTATAGGTACCAGCTTCCAAAAAATGAGGTATCTATTCCAATAAGTAGATTCAGGTTCCAAGTGAAAGTTCGACCCTTAGAAAATGTTAACATGACTTTTTTCTTTTTAATACTTGGTGCCAAAGTAGCTTTTCTTTTTTCTCGTTTTCCTTTTCTTCATTTCCATGTGTGCTCGCCCTTGTTACTGTTTATTGTCTTCACTGCGTGAATCTAGGGTTGAGCACAACGCCGAATTCAAGTCCAAATTTGAGGTTGAGCTCAACCTCTAGATCTAAGTTCGAGCTACCTGCCACGACCAGAACTCGATGCTCAAATTTGAGGCCAACCTCGAAGCCGCAAGCAGAGGTCGGCCCATGCATCAAGCTTGAGCGTGGGCGGAGCCTGCTCAAATTTGGGGCTCAAGCTCGAAGCCACAACGGAGCTTGTTTCATGATCACAAACTTCGAGCTCAAGCAGCCATGGCGACTACATGCTCCAAGCTGAAGCATGACCGTAAGCTTCAACTTAGATCTACTGGAGATGCATGAAGTGAGTCGGTTGAGCTTCGGCAGAGTTACGATAACCAGGTTTAGTTCCGAAGTAAGGTATTTATAGATTTTTTTACTTATGGTATTAGGTATCGCTGCAAATAGTGTGTTTGATTCTTTACGTCAAGAATCCATGGGTTTTAAATGGTGGGCATTTTCTGAGTATTCATAAAACTGAAGGAGAAGATTACACTAAAAAGGAAGACGATGAAGATGGCCGTGGGAAAGAGATGAGGATCAACGAGAAGAACGAAAGAAGAAATTTTATCTCATTTTATCTTCTATTTTTTGATGAGAATGATGATGGGGAATATGGGAAAGGGACAAGGATAATGGGAAGAAGAATTAGTAAAAGCCACGTCATTATTTTTCATGAGTCAAATTGATGGAATTAATTTGTGACAAATTTTCAAATTTCATTATAATGTTTAAAAATTTTAGGACTTAATTAAAATTTTACGATAATTTTAAGACTTTCAATATACTTATCTATTTAATAAATATCTAGTAATGAGGATATATATGCGCAATAAATTCGTTTTTTACTCTTTTCTATCAAATTTTTTTTGGGCATTCTGATTAATAGATCCCTAGAGTTCACCCTTTATTATATGGTCAATGAAGGTAATTAACGGACAGGCGGTCTGATAAGCCTACCCAAGCCCACCTAGGCCTGAAAGATAAATGGCAGGTGTAAAGGATGTTCTTGCATTAAAAAAAGTCCAACCCGCTTATCTTCAACCCAGCCCAGCCTGAAAATTATTGGATAAGTTTTTGTGAAAGATGGACTTGGAACACATTAAGCTTGATCTTCCCACCCCACCTGACTAGAGGCCTCCCAATGCTCACCTTTATGAAACAAATTTATCATTCAACATATAATTGTCCTTGAATTCCTAGAACCATAACTAACGACTAATCATGGAGCAATTATTTACTAAGGTTTGGCAATCAAATGCTCAATTTGCGTACAAGCATCTCGTCAAGAGGATGAGCAAGATGAAATATTTACCTTCAGTAATTTTTTGATTTGCAGATGAAAAGGTGAGCTTGGGCTTTTTGATTGGACAAAGGAGATGAATGATGAAAGAAGGGGGGGGGGGGGGGAGAGAGAGGATTTCATTTATATTTCTTCAACCACGTTGGCGCTGATTACATTATGTAATCCACGTCACAGTCACATAGAATTTTTAATAGAGTTTTTTTATGGACTCCTAATAGAGGGTAAATGTGTTGCATAATACAAATTTGGGTTTTTCGGTATTACATAAAAAGAGTTCATAGCAAATGAGTACAACTTGGAGTTTTGGACAACTTGAAAGTCAATCATATGATCTCGTCTTCTCTTTCTTCTACATGTATGTTGATGTCTATTTATATCCTAGTCGGCAATCCAATGATGTGCAGGTATTTTAAGTCTATACTTGAAAGGCCAAATGCCAAAAAATAAATACAAATTTATAGTCGGTGCAGAAAAATAATCATACTTTTCAAAAATCCAAGAAAAGGTTTTACCTTTTGCTCGAAAAGTAATAATACCCACGGACTTATATTTTCAAGGAAAATCTAATCTCATTTTTCAAACGAGGGATCAAAATATCCACGTCGCCTTTTCCCAGAAAAAATGCTTGTTTTTTAATGTATGACCTAAGTGTACTTATGACCTTAACTCCAAGGACTTCCTCAAGTTCACTGGGGAGCTGTTTGTTGATCATGTAGCTAGCTCTTTTACCTAACCCGATCACATGGAAAAATTGGAATCAATATTCAATGGGAAGGAGAATTAGTTGAGGATATATTGAAACATAAAGTTAAGGACTATGCTATAAACTGATATCAATTGGACAGGCTCATGACCTTGGCGGGCTTTGATCCCCAAGCTCTAAACCAATTGCCGTGCGACGTCATTGCGTAATAAACAATATGGCATGTACCATGAGTGAGAGTAACTTATTTGCAATTTCGACAAACAAACACTCATCATTGAAAGGTGCCATGTGTATACTCTACAGGAGGAATAATCAAAAACATCGTCACAATCACATATATAATCAAAATAACCTTTCCAGCAAAGATAGTAGTGTTTGGTAAGGTAAATTGCCCACACCGAGTGAAATCTCTCTCAAAGTTCATTCATGCACTCTTCAATTTCAAGTCTTGATCATGGCATCCTGGACCGTTCCAGGGAATATTTCCATGGAATTTCTCTAGGAAAATGAGCAAAACAACCTCTCTACCTAAGACATTAGTCTTGTCACGCATATTCCCTACACTAAGTAAATTATTTCTGGAAGCTCATTCATGCATGACCTGAAAAAAGAGATACAACCAGAAACAACAAGCAGCAGCATCCTAGCTCTGAACCATTCGATGGAATCCACATCTATAGTAGGTGGTCTCCAAATGATCTTTACCAGCAATTTCACAATCATTGATGAAGGATTCCTCAAAAAGTCAAGGATTAGTTATCCTCTTTAAGAGTCGAATGGATTTGGTCTTATACATACATGAGGAAGGTAATCAAAAGAGAAAGCAAATGAGTTCTTTTTTCTTTTATCACTTAGGAGCCGGGGAGATGAAAGTCAGAGATCTCTGAATTGGGATGGATGCTCAAAACAAAATTAGCCTTTGCACTGTCTTCTGATCAGCTACACTAGCATTAATAGAAATGCTGACATCATATGGTACTCTGTAAGAAAACAACAAACCAATGAGCTTCATCGGCAAGATCTTTGATGCACGGAAATTATAAGGGACATCATATATAATAGCATAGCAAGATGACATTACGCAAAATGGCTCAAAAATTGTAACTCAGTAGTAAGTCAATGTCCATCAATTGCCCTTTAGTCCTTTTGATGATAACCTCTAGATAGGTCACCACTAGAGGAGCTGCACTAACTGTGATTCCTAATCCCAAGAGGAAAAAAAAGTTGTGATTTGCTCTCGCATTTTGCATCCAACGACATTGCAGGGCTTTGTTTCTTTTTACAGTTTTTCATTCATGAGGCCCACAATTCTGTTGCTTCTCTTTTTGCCATCCTATGCCTAATATGCTGCAGCATCAAACCGAACAGTGTCCTTTAAAACCAAAGCAATCTCCTCTTCCTAGAAGACGTTCAAAAACTGGAACAAATGTTCAACGTGTGTGCCCAATGACAAATTGGGCATACCTTGCACAGCTGAAGCAACCTGCTTCAACATTATCTTCTTGTGTGCAGGGGACTCAAGCCAAGAGACATATGACAAATTGCTTGATCAGTCAACAACCATGCAAGAATCGCCTCTGACTTGGATATTGAAAGCCAATTTAACACTCGATTAGAACATCAAATTCAACTTAATAAGACGCTAACCAGCATGTTCCTAAAAGCTAATAAACAAAACAAAAATACTGACATATATTCTCTAGGGAAAAAATCATGCTTTTCAAAGATTCAAGAAAAAGTGCAGACTTTTGCTCGAAAGATAATAATTATCCATGGACTTATATCCTCTAGGGAAACATAACCTCGTTTCTCAGACGAGGGATCAAAACAGCCTCTCTAGCTAAGACATTAGTATTGTCACATATATTGCCTGGGCGGGCTCTGCTCCCCAGGCTCCGAACTAATTACGGCGTGACGTAATTCCAAATTGGGCCAGCGGGTGGGGAGTAACTGAGCACGGCCAGACCGAGAGGGGTCGGGGTTGTGGCGGTAGCGTTCTGGCCAACAATGTTTGTCGTGATCGAGTAATTTCTCGATGGATCTTGATTGGCTTTGACCGAGACGGAGTATGTATTGCCCGAGTCGACGACCAAGTTTTGAACCGGCTCTGCATAGTGCCCGTCTGCTTCAACTACGGTAAGGTTGTGACACTGCAAATCAAAGATTGAGGCCCTAAGTAACAAAAAATGAAGGGTCGCTTCATCTTGCAAATCTATCTCCGAAAGTTCTTCAATCTAACAGTCTTTAAAAATATCGAAAACGCCCAAAGTATATGATCCAGAAGTGGACACTTCATTATAGGAAGCAAGTAAACAAACAAACCAGTGGAATGATTCCAAGGTTGTAATGAAAGTATACCTCAATCCGAAAGCTGAGAGTAGATTGAGCAGTCACGCTTGAAATATTGAGGCGATACGTTTTACCAGGGACGACCCTCCAGTGCGAATATTCAGGATTGATCGCATTACAAGCTGTTGGATGTGAGCTTGGAGTGGTCGATTCGGTGCAATCAAACTTTCCCTTCCCGGGAATCAGCAGGGACTGCAATCCAAGCAACAAAAAGAGAATGAAAAGAACATGACAAATGAGTGAAACTGGTGTTCAAGTCCTTCATAATTGAGGCAATCAAATTAAATCAATCACCTCAGTTTCTGCTGCCCGATCATAATTGCTTTTGTAGTACTGGTCGTCGAGGATGATGCTCCTGTCATAATCGTGAGCGAATGGCTTGGCCATGCCATACGGTGGCAAAACATCGATCAACCCATGCAGTCCATCCTCTGTTTGCATTCTGTAATAGGAGGAGTACGGAGATTTTCCAAGCTGAAATGAAGCAGAAGAGTATAATTGACATCCCTTTGCAAGATAAGAATTTAAATGCTCTGCCGTGCATATTCATCGAATGAGATGGATTCTGTTGAACCTCACGAATTTCAGAAAAGCTCACACGAACATGGTATCGAATGATCTTCGCACTTAGGACTCACCCGGTGGACGGTGAAACGATACATGAAAGCTTTTCCAGGCGAAATGGGCCTTGGAGCGACGCCCCCTGCTCCATCGCTACCTAGACCCTCGATCTGCAATCCAATCCAATCCAAACTCATCGTCGTATAATCTTCTCATTACAATCTTCATCAAACACACTAGAGAGAGCCTTCACAACACAGTTTCCGATGGGTTCGTGCCATACCTGTTGGGTTCCGCCCCAGTGAATCGCCACCTTCTCCCCCATCCTGTTGGTAACTCTGACGAAGACGATGTCTCCCTGTCGCGCCTGGATGGTCGGGCCTGGGCACTTTCCGTTGATGGTGATAACCAGCTTCTTGTAGGAGTTCGGCGATTTCAACTCGCGCCTTACATCCAAGTTGTAGATACGCCCCCGAGCCGCTGCCAATCCTATCGTCGAGAAAAAGAAAAGCCATTGAAGCAATGTCTTCAAGCGACCCATCTCTCGCGCTCACTGGAACCAAGCTGTGCACGACAGATGGAAACTCCGATCGGGACAGATGGAGTTCGCACGGCTGCTGTCGGCAAAGTCGAAGAAGAAGAAGAAGAAGAAGAAGAAGCAGAAGCTCTCCCCGGTTGTCTTGTCTGTTTTGGAGTTATATAACATTCTCCCAAGTACCAACTTTGAAAAGCCAAAAAAAATAAAAATTGCGGCGGAGCAGACAAGGAAATTCGTGCCTGATTTGGGGACGGGCGTACAGAAGCAGATAATGCAGGTACGAGAATTCCTCCTTTGACCGACCCAAAAAAAAAAAAAGAAAAAAAAGAAATTCCCACCTTTGTTTTGGTCCCGCCTGTGGAGCTCCCAGGTGCTTCGGTTCAATTCGATTCTCGATTCAACCTCACCCCTGAATTCAACTCCTCGATTGTTTTTTGCCTTCCGGATCATCTTCTTCCTGGACCCACGAGAGCCGTCGGTCTCGGATCCGGAATGGGTCACGGCGTTGGGGCGGCGCAGCAAAGGTATGGGCGTCGGCCGCTTTTGTCCTCATTCACACATCATTGGCTCACATCTTTTTCCTCCTTTCTCACTTGTTGCTTCTAAGGTTGCGAAGCCATTAATCCTGAATATTCGCAAGTGATGGTCGTCCTTGGGAAAACGTATCGCCTCAATATTGTCATCGACATCGTTTGTAAATTGCAATTAAATAAATTATCTAATTGATTCTCTTGATCTTTTGAAGGAACAGTGGTTGGCGTAATTGTCGCGAAAATGTCAAAAGTCAATGTTTTTAGGCTTCTAACCTAACTACGGCATAAAAAGAAATGGATGAAGGCTAGGGCAACAAATCGGCCAAATCATGATACGACCATCGGAAGTAGATTTCAAAGATTGTATTTACCATCCATATCATTGAGTTAGTATTATAAAAAGCCCTAAATTGATCCTAAACTAATTAATTCTAAAACAATACACCTATAACAAATTTACCTTCCATTAGTTTTCATTAAATTTTACGGTCAAATTATTAAATAAGATAACATATAACAATTAATAGGTGTATCAGTTTGGGGTCTTATTATTTGTTTATCATAGATTTATCGATTTGTGATGCTTCGTAGTGTTAATCTAATTTAATGAATGCTAAACTTGTCATAAATATATAAGTTTTGGATTTTTATTGATCAAAAAATTAGTTTGAGATAAATTTATTACAAGTGTACCAGTTTGGAGTTTTTTGTAATATTAGCCCTATATGATTTTCACTGCAATTGGCTCACCAAAGTTACATGAGCTTATAAAAAATCAGCATGTTGAATTCACGTGTAGCCAGCATGGTGATAGGGTTGCACCTTCATCACGAGAGATACTAACAATTACCATTTCTGATCTAAGAAAAAATCATTGGCAAACCATAAAAGCTCTCCAAAGAAATTTCTGCACAATTAGGGCATACATGATGAATATTACATTTCTTTATTTTTTCGTATTTCCAATCTCTGGAATAGGTTTACAACAGAAATCCATTTGGTAATATGATTTCATTATTTTATTTTTAGAACAAATTTTTAGTCCAGAAATAGATTTAGAAAAGAAACAATAAGAAAAAATTTTCTACTTTCCAATTTTCAAAACGAAAATAAAAAGTAAAAACTCTTCTCATCGCTCATCTTTGCTACTAGTCGATCACCCACCCACCGCCGCCTGGGAGGAAGAAATTTGTGTGATCACCATACGTGCATTTTTGTTTAGAAATTCACTCAAGGAATATAGAAATTGAAAAATATATTTCCAGCCAAACATTGATTTTTGGAATAGAATAATTATTATTTGCATCTTCAGAGTACAACTCGTAGATCCCAAGAGAATAATCAAAGCACCACAAATAATGCGCCCGCCAATTACGACCTCCAAGAATTTGCCGAACGAGTCGGTAGGTTGCTAGAGAAGGCCAACGTGTAAGACAGCGAGATTGTTTGTAGTAATCGTAATCTAATTCCTTTTCTCTCCCTTCTTTTTTATTCCTCTGTGATATACGCACGAGATTAACGAGTTCATTGATGACAGTATGACATTGAAAGGAATGACATCCGCAGCCCACGCGGGAGAAAGCAGCCAGCTGGCATTGCGGCTCGCAATGGGGTTGGATTATGAAGACGCCGTGTTTCCCTCTGGTCAGACACGGAGAATGTTAGGAGCAGACTATCAAAGAATTTTCCAAGGCGGGCTTTTATTTATTATTTAGTTTATTTCTTTAATTTAGCTTAATTTAATTAAGATCCGCGATTAAAAATAAAGAGTAGGATTTGACCGAAATCGATATAGTTCACTGCTTTAGTTTAAGCCAACATCATGCACCACACAGAAAATAATGAAGAAAAGCATGTCAGCATTTTTCTTTTGTCAAATTCTAATGGAGTTAATAAAAGATTTTGATTGCAATAATTTGACAAATTTTAGGATTTTATTGCATCTTTTGAAATTTTTAGAACTCAATGTGTGTTTGTTTCAAGGAAAATTTCATGGAAAAGACAAGGAAAAAATTACAAAAAAAATCTCAAACTATATTCATCGCAATATATTTATCTTAAACTTTTCTTTGTGATACCAAAAGCTCTAAACTTATATTTGTGTTGACACATTTACTTTATGTCAAAATTCCATCAATATACATATTTAAAAATTTGCCTAGATAGACAATAGATGACAAATAGTATTGACATTTAGAGAATCATTTGACGGAGTCTTGTCAAAGAGTAGATATATGATGTCCTGAAATTCAAACCATTATAAAATATAATAACTGTGAATTTCATCAATGCATTATCAATTAATCTTACTCGGAATTGATACTCTCGAGATACTAACCCTAAGGGAAAGGCTAATGAGGAAATGCGTACGTACAATTAAAGAACTTGACCTAGAATAGCGATTCAACTATGAGATTGGTAGAAAGATGATCCTATGCTAATACAGGCCAATTCAAGGAATGATTATAAGTCGATTTATGGGCCAGATATAATAGAATAATGGGTGATTTCATTTACTATAATCAAGATTGCAAACGATAAGTGGATTCCAAGTAATCGAATACTTTGAAATAAGAATCAATAATTCACAATTTAATGATAATCGAAGTCATCCCGATATCGAGAAAACTTGAACGTGGTTTGAGGCCAATTCAATCACAAGTCGATAACATGTAATTCTTCGAAGTCACCCATTAGTTTGAGACATGCTAGAATTGCGATTAATCAAAATTGGTTGTGATTGGTAATCCAGTTTTGGATGTCGAACTTTTTCTAACGTGAGCTTCTTTTTTCTTCTTTTTTTTTCTTTTTAATCTGTTGAGTGCATTTACCAAATTGGCCTCGGTCGAACTCTGGAAAAATCATGTCCTGGTCCCCACTCCCAAATCCGGTAAGATTGGGAGCTATTGATCCCCTACTAATTTGATGTGGCTCTGGATCGTCTTCACAAATTAACAATTTTTGGCCTTTTTTAAAGAAGAATGTAATCAAATTATAAAGCTTTCGGATAATGTAGCTGTGTCTTAAAATTGTTAAGAAAGTCCAATTAAGTGTTTTCTTGAGCATCATCTTCTTCAAGTCAAAAAGAAGTTTCTATTCATTACAAAAATAATACATGATAAGAAATCTCAAAGTCACAACAATAACAAGAAGGCAAATAAGAGCTCCAAAACAAACTCAAAACTAGAAATCAAGACATATTATTAAATGATAGAGATAATAATGGACTCATCTTTCAAGAATAAATCTAAGATTACATCAAAGCAAAAAGATCACTAATTGATTATTAAATCACACAATTTAATCATGATAAACACACGTGGAGATCATTATGTGTAGTTGCGACGATGATGGGGTGGCTCTGCTTGGCAATGATTGCAAACGGAGGAAGGAGACATAGTAAAAGCAGAAGTACTGACCCCTGCGTGCCACCATGGGGACCGGCCATTCAATGTATGACACATTGTGACTGGGTCATACTCTCTCCGCGTCCTCTCCATTAACATAGATGCCACCCCTCTCTCTCTCTCTCTCTCTCTCTCTCTCTCTCTCTCTCTCTCCTGCTCCTTTTCCCTCTCCACAGAACGAGGGCCCTCCGTCAGCCTCAATGCATATATTTTCCTCCCCCACTAGATACCTTTTAGCCGAAAAGCATTGCCTTTATTCTCTCTTTCTAGCGTGAAAGGAAATGAGGTGAAGAAGTAGAAGATAGAAGACAGTAGAATATGAGAAGGATGTTTTTCTATATTCTGTCATTCAATGTACAATTGAATGTAATTTATAATACAAAAGATGTACAAGAAAGGAAATGAATCATGTAATAAATCAAATCTAATATTGAAAAAGATCTTGATGAATCTAGAGTATCAATTCCAATCGCAATCGGATGTACGCAATCAGATGTCGATGTCGCATATCTTCTAACACTCCCCCTCAAGCTGGTGGCTTGTAGATATCCAAGACGCCTAGCTTGCTTAACAGATGTGCGTGTTGTCTCTGGCAAAGAGGTTTGGTGAAGACGTCCGCGGGCTGTTCTGTAGTTCCAACTCCTCTCGTCTTAATTATTCCTTCTTGGATTTTTTCTCGAGTGAAGTGACAATCCACTTCTATATGCTTCGTTCTCTCATGCACTATAAGATTGGATGCAAGTTTAAGCGCTACATCATTATCACAGAATAACTTGGTTGGTCCCTTAATCTTCACCCCAAGATCCTGAAGCAATCCTCGCAACCATACTATCTCTCAGGTAGTCTTTGCCATGGCTCGGTATTCTGCCTCTGCTGAAGATAGTGACACGGTTGGTTGTTTCTTTGTCTTCCAAGAGAGTAAGGATTCCCCAAATTTAATACAAAAAACTGTGACGGATCTTCTGCTCATAGGACACGTTGCATAATCCGCGTCGCAATATGTCGTCATCTCCATATTACATTTTCTTGAGAGAAGCAGTCCAAGTCCCGGATATTTCTCCAAATACTTCACAATTTTCAGAGCAGTATTCATATGTGATTGCTTGGGCTTGTGCATAAACTGGCTGAGTGTTTGTACTGCATAACATATATTTGGTTTGGTCATAGTCAAATATATGAGTTTTCCAACGAGCCTTTGATATTCTGATGGATCTTCAAGTGCAAGATCTTCATCTTGAGATACTTGCTCATCATAATCTGCCGTAGTGAGCTTGGTGTTTTGCTCGATTGGAATAACAGCCGGTTTGCAACTTGATAAGCCTGTTTCTGATATAATTTCCAATACGAATTTCCGTTGATTGAGAGAAATCCCTTGTTCAGATCGAGCAATCTCAATTCCTAGGAAATATTTGGGAGATCCTAAATCTTTCATATGGAAGGTGGAGTGCAAGTATTCTTTGAGACCCCTTATGACCTTTTCATCATTACCCATAATTAGTATATCATCAACATATATCATTAAGTAGATAGACGACATACCTCTAGTCCTTATGAAAAGAGCATAATCATACTTGGACTGTCTGAATCCTGCAGCTGTGAGGGAGTTAGCAAATTTGGCATACCATTGCCTAGAAGCCCGCTTGAGCCCATAAAGGGATTTGCGAATACGACATACTCTATTCTCCACCTGTCTCCGTAAACCCCGAGGAAGATCCATGTATATTTCCTCATCCAAATCCCCATGGAGGAATGCATTGTGAATATCCATTTGATATAATTTCCAATCTTGGAAAGCTGCAACTGAGAGAAAAGAACAGACTATAACATCTTTGGCTACAGGGGAGAAGGTTTCATGGTAATCGAAAGCTTCTTTATGTGTAAATCATTTTGCCATAAGTCGTGCTTTGTACCGTTCAACCGTCCCGTCTGCTCGATATTTGATCTTATACACCCACTTGCACCCAATTGGTTTCCGTTGAGGAGGTAAGTTTACAAGTTCCCGTGTTTCATTCTCCATTAGGGCTTGTAATTCTACTTCCATAGCCTTCTGCCAACGTGGGTCAGTGTGTGCTTCAAAATAACTAGAGGGTTCTCGCTCTTCAGATACAGAACAAATGTATCGTCTATGTTCCGGTGATAATTGATTAAAGGAAACATAAGACGAAATTGGGTATGGGATACCTGGTATATTTTTGGCAGCACAAACATAATCCTTGGTCCATGTTGGTGGGCGAGTGATTCGTCTAGAACGTCGTGGTGGATCCTATGATGGCACGTGCGAAGAATCCAGAGTATCCTCTGATGCATGACTAGGAACTTCTTCGTTGGATAAATTCTCCGGTACTGGTTCCATCATCGTTAGAGAAGTAATTTGATTGGATGCCAAATGGTTGCCGGAGCTTCCAAGAGATTGAAGCAAAAAATATTCAGGCCTTTCATCGTCAGTTAAGGGCGTAGCATGGTTGGTCGATGCTGTCTTGTCTTCCGAAGAATCCCCCTTTTCAAAAGGAAAAATGTCTTCGTGAAAAGTTACATCCCTACTGACGAAGAATTCTTTCGTGGATGGATCGAAAACACGGTAACCCTTTTGTAAGCTTGGATATCCCATAAATATACATCTCCTGGCACGAGAACCCATTTTGTCCCGAGGTCCCACTGTGGTGGCATAACATAAGCATCCAAAGATCTTCAGATGATCCAATGTTGGCTTCTTCCCAAAAAGAACTTCAAAAGGACTCAGTCCATTGAGGACCTTTGTCGACGTCCGATTGATCAAATACGCTTCTGCCGTTACACAATCTTCCCAAAAATCTTCAGGGATGGATGCCTGAAACTTTAATGCATGTGCAACTTCCAATAGATGCCTATGTTTCCTCTCTACTACTCCATTTTGTTGTAGAGTATATACACATGAATTCTCGTGTAAGATGCCATGTGATGAGAAAAGAAAAGAGCAATCATGATTAAAGAATTCCTTCCCATCGTCTGTCCGAATGTGCTGAATGGACTTCCCAAATTGATTCTTTGATAAGGAAATGAAATTCCTTAAATTTGGGAAAACTTGATTTTTAGATTGCATAAGAAAAATTCACGTAGCTCTAGAATAATCATCCACGATGGTGAGAAAGAAACGAGAACCATCATGGTTTGGTATATGATAGGGACCCCAGACATCAACATGAATCAATGATAAAATGCTATTTGCACGACTTTTGCTAAGAGGAAAAGGTGCACGTGATTGTTTTGCCAAGGGACATATAGGACAATGATGGACAGGGAAGAAAGAGCTATGACCCATTCTTGAATGCAAAAGAAAATCTTTATCATTGGTTGTCAGATTACACAATGATTGTTTATTCAAGAAATTGCAAGACAAGTCTAAATTTTTTGGAAGGCTGGTCCAAAAAAATAATCCTTCAGAGAGATTACCCAAGCCCATCATTTTGCCAGTCGAAAGGGCCTGAAAGAAGCAGGTATCAGCATTGAATAGTACTTGATAGAAATTTTCTTTGCAGGCTCTAGACACGAAAATAAGGTTGAACTGGAAATCTAGGACATAAAGAACATTTTTCAGAGTAATATTTGGATTGAGAGTAACTGTCCCGATTGTGGTGACAAGAGTAATATTCCCATTTGGTAATTGAACAGAAATAGGAATATCTAATTTCCTATGAATATCAGAAAACAAATTCTCATTGCAGACGATATGGTCACTAGCTCCTGAATCAATTATCCAAGAATTTCTGGAAATCGAATTTACCAGGCAATGAGAAATACCTGAAAAACTGCTTCCTTTATTGGAAATGTCCAATTTTTGTAATGCCTGCATAATTTGATGATATTGCCCATTCGTAATGGGTTGATTTAAATTTGAGCCGGTGACCTGATATGCTGCAGCCGAGATTTCCTTCCCCCTTTTTTCTTTTTCTCCGGGTTTGCCTTGTAGTTTCCAGAATTTTCAATTGTGTGGTGGGGCCACTTGCAATAGTCGCAAAATAATTTTCCTTTTCCTTTTGAAAATTGCCCATAATTCTTTGATCCTGTCGAAAATTGCCCACCGTTGGATGCCTTTGATCCGAACACATTGCCGCCGTCAGATTCGGGCGCCTGATCGAACGCTTTGGAACCGTCCGATCGCTGCATTTGATCTGGACCGTCCATTCCAGACCCTTTAAAGGGTCGTGAAATCGCAAACCCTAATCCTTCAGATCGCCTTTCTCTCTCCCGATCTAGGGTTCCTTAGGTCGATTCTTTCAACTCCCCGTGAGCTGCGAGCGCAATGCTCTCTCCTCCTTTCGTGCTTTCCGGTGAAATGAGTCGCTAATTCTCCTCTTGGACGGCCAACTGAAAGATCCGGCCGAGCGGTGGCACCGGGTCCATCACCAGAATCTGTGATCGAAGGGTTAAGTACGAATCGTTTAATATAAGCAGAAATCAAGTTGTCTTTTCTCTGTCTTTGATGGCTCTGTATTGTTGCAATGTTGCTTCGGGCCCGTTGAGTTTCTCTTCGGCTGCTTCTAATTCATTCCAGAGAGTGGACAGTTTGTTGAAGCATGTGGTAACACTCATGTTTCCCTATTTTAATTCGGAAAGTGCTTGCATAAGTGAAAAGATCTTCGCTTGATCTAGTCTTCCATACATTTCTTTTATGTTGTCCCACATGATTTTCGAGTCTTCTGTGGGTGGTAATCCGGCTGCAATCTCTGGGCTTATGCAATTTCCTATCCACGTTCGCACTAATTGGTTGCATTTTCTCCAGTGTCGTGCCATTTTTTCATCGGTCGGAACGGCGACAAAACCATCGATGAACCCGTCCTTGTCTTTGGTTACGAGAGCCCGTCGAAACTCTCGTGCCCAGGTTGCATATCCTTCGGATCCCGTGAGATGGTGGCTTATGAGCCGCAACTTTGGTCCATCCGCGGTGGAGATGAATAAGGCGTCGCTGGGTTCTGGTCGTCTGGTGACAGCCATGATAGAATACGGCAAGTAGCCGAGTTGAAATGTCGGGTAGGGATTTGCACCCATACCCGGATTTACAGATGCGCCTGGAAAACCCGCATTCGGTCCTCCTGACCTATTGGTTTGACTCGCATCCATGATTGGAACTTCTGGCCCACCCGTCTGTGAAAAACTAGGCCCACCCGTGAAACTTGCCCTGTTACTGGTTGGTGGGCTTTCATTGGGCTAAGCGAATCCCTGGTAGCCCACATTCCCAGGTAATGATGGATTTGGGCTGGGCTCAAAATAAAATGGGAAAGGCAGCCACTAGTAAGGATGGCCCCCCATGGGCTGGCCCGCAATGGGCTGTTGGCCCACAATAGGCTGGCCCGTGATGGGCTGGCCCGTGATGGGCTGCCCCAGACTTGTCTGAGCCTGGGTTTGCTGTTGGTCGCTAAGGACTTGGGCGGACGATTGAACTTTAGAGGAGATTATTTGCTCTGAATCTGATGGAGAATCACGAGCCATTATAAAAAAAAAAAATACTGTCTTCTATATAAAAATTGATTCCTTTGCCGGAGTGTTTATTCTGTTTGCAGGTCAGAACCGCCGGTCAACAGGCAATCAAAGCGGAAGCAATTAAGAGCAGATCGGTCGCTCTGATACCATGAAAGGAAATGAGGTGAAGAAGCAGAAGATAGAAGACAGTAGAATATGAGAAGGATGTTTTTCTATATTCTGTCATTCAATGTACAATTGAATGTAATTTATAATACAAAAGATGTACAAGAAAGGAAATGAATCATGTAATAAATCAAATCTAATATTGAAAAAGATCTTGATGAATCTAGAGTATCAATTCCAATCGCAATCGGATGTACGCAATCGGATGTCGATGTCGCATATCTTCTAACATAGCGCCAGAGGTTTTCTCGAAGAACCTGTCGACTTTGTAGCACGTAGTCAGGTCAACTTAACTTGCATTGTGTTTCTGATCCGTAGGACGATGTTGACCATTTAGATTTGGCCAATAGTGACCCCTCTGTGTTGATCCTAATGCAAGTTGCAATCACTTATCTAGACTTACGTATTTGTAGAAGCAAACGAGTCAAGAATCGACATTCAAACAAATCAAATTCGAGTGGACCTGATCTCGTTATGGCCCCTTTCAGAGCCCCTTGATCCGGCCACTTCCCTTGACGCGCAGAGGAAGCTTGTCCTCCTGGTCGGCAACACCTTCTTCGAACGGTACGCCCTTCTTGGCCTCGTACGGCAGAGAGACTCGAATCGACCCGTGAAATCTGGCCTCTTCTTGTAATTTGGAACGAGCGTGGTGTGATCACCATATTAGTCATCTCCACTTTGGTGCACGAACATGACTAACAAAATAACTCCTTGTGCTAGGTTTGGCTTTTCTCTGATGTTTTCTCCTAGATTAAATTCATTCACCATGGCATGGTCGAGCGCCTGGCCTAATATGGGTTTATTGCTTAGTACCCTCGGTGTGCCCGGGTCTAATTTTACTAGTTTTCACGCCACATACTTACTTTATATTTTCACAATTCGAACCAGGTTTTACTTAGATGATTTTAAACTCAAGATATATTTCAAAAAAAAAAAATCCATCTTTGAGACACATTTTATCTATCCCTGACACGACATTCTTTTTCACGTACAGCAAATGTAGTGAATGGAACCATAGTAGTACCTCGATTTTCCATTAGTTCAAACCAATCATGTGTTAAAATAAGAAACATATATTTGCGTCCCAATGCTAAAACAGACGCACATTCAATGTCCTGTCCTAGCCTCGTAGATTTGGTTAGCGTATCATCAATTGAACAATCGTGATGGCCGGGCTATGAGCAATGTCAAGGAGATTAGGTCATCTCTGACTATATGTTAATGTCACAATTTTAATCCCTAGTCTCTTTTCTTTTCTTTTTTTCAATACCTCTCTTCGTCACCATTGATTGGAAATGTAATGTTTGAAAATCCGACCAACCTAAATTATCATGCTTTCAGTTTCTGCAACGCAAAAGAAACGAGCTTTGTCGATGTCTTCATGGTTGCCACATATACTTCATTTTTTTTTTACGTAATTATGAAGTAAATAATAATACATGAAGCTACAATGTGATCGCGCCACAGAAAATTATAAAACTAGCGTTTTTATTTATCCTTTTCATATCATGCATCACGCGATGAATTTTTCAAGGTGCCCATGAATTGAAATTTCTATGACAAAGCGCAGAACACTGGCATGCAATGCAAGAGCATGATTTGATCTTGATACTAAACATATTGAGCTCAAGTTCATGTCAATTATCCTTGCGTCAAAATAGGGGTAGGGGTGGCTTGCTCGACACCCTCGACAATGAAAGATTTGTTTTCAAGGTCAACGGAACAGAAATTTTGCCACAAGAAAAACGCTTCTCGTGACAAAATATGCTCTATAGCAAGCTCATCATCGTAAGCATGAAAATCATGGGGGAGAAAAAGACATCTAAAAACAGGGCTCATAAAGGCGGGAAGAATAACGAAAAGCATGGGATCGGGAAGGTCAAGTAGACGGAAAAATTGCTTAAAAATCAATGAAAAGCGTGCCCCGAAAAAGATTCCATTTACGGACTCTTTAAATCTGTCTATCTTTCGACCAAAAAAAAAAAATCTGTCTGTCCAAAGCGCGACCAAAAAGCCAACGCCTGACAAGTCCTGCACTTCCTAATCTCACGGCAAAAAAATGACTTAGCAAACGAGATCAAAAGCTAAATTAGCAGGTTAGACAAGTTCAATCATGCTCGGATAAGAAAATGTTCCTCATTAACAGTTCAGAAAGCGAAGAAAGAAGCAATTTGCGATACCACTTTCTCAGTTAAATGCTCCATCCAAAATAGTTAATAAAAGATTTTGATTGCAGTAATTTGACAAATTTTAGGATTTTATTGCTTCTTTTGAAATTTTTAGAACTCAATGTGTGTTTGTTTCAAGGAAAATTTCATGGAAAAGACAAGGAAAAAATTACAAAAAAAATCTCAAACTATACTCATCGCAATATATTTATCTTAAACTTTTCTTTGTGATACCAAAAGCTTTAAAGTTATATTTGTGTTGACACATTTACTTTATGTGAAAATTCCATCAATATACATATTTAAAAATTTGCCTAGATAGACAATAGATGACAAATAGTATTGACATTTAGAGAATCATTTGACGGAATCTTGCTAAAGAGTAGATATGTGACATCCTGAAATTCGAACCATTATAAAATTTAATAACTATGAATTTCATCAATACATTATCAATTAATCTTACTCGAAATTGATACTCTCAAGATACTAACCCTGAGGGAAAGGCTAATGAGGAAATGAGTACATACAACTAAAGAATTTGACCTAGAAGACCGATTCAACCATGGGACCGATAGAAAGACGATCCTATGCTAATACAGGCTGATTCAAGGAATGACTATAAGTCAATTTGTAGGCAAGATATAATAGAACAATGGGTGATTTCGTTTACTATAATCAAGACTGCAAACGATAAGTCGATTCCAAGTAATCGAGTACTTTGAAATAAAAATTAATCCTTCACAATTTAGTGATAATCGAAGTCATCCCGATATCGAGAAAACTTGAACATGGTTTGAGGCCAATTCAATCACGAGTCAATAATGTGTAATTCTTCGAAGTCACCCGTTAGTTTGAGACACGCTAGAATTGCAATTAATCGAAATTAGTTGTGAATGGTAATCCAGTTTTGGATGTCAAACTTTTTCTAACGTGGGCTTCTTTTTTCTTCTTTTTTTTTTTTAATCTGTTGAGTGCATTTACCAAATTGGCCTCAGTCGAACTATGGAAAAATCATGTCCTGGTCCCCACTCCCAAATCCGGTAAGATTGGGAGCTATTGATCCCCTACTAATTTGATGTGGCTCTCGTCCTCACAAATTAACAATTATTGACCTTTTTGTAAGAAGAATGTAATCAAATTATAAAGCTTTTGAATAGTGTAGCTGTGTCTTAAAATTGTTAAGAAAGTTTAATTAAGTGTTTTCTTGAGCATCGTCTTCTTTAAGTCAAAAATGTTTACATGATCAGTGATCACTTAGTATTGGTGACACCTTTAGGATCAATTAGTAATTAACATTTGCATGATCATTTAGATAATCAATCAACTAGTTTAGCAGTACCAAAAGGGCGCTAATAAACATAAGTGTAATCAAGTTTTCAAACCTTTCTCTAGTCGACTCCAATAGGATAGTAATTGCTCTTCGAAAATATTTAGGTTGTTTAAGAATTTAAAATGAAATCTAATGTTGCACGAGATATAAATTTATAAGAGCATGCGCCTAAATTGATGGGTCATTTGACTCGTCTCTTTGGGCAATCCTTTAATCCTGTCTTTTTCCCTTTTGGATGGAAAAGGGAGGTTGTGATTCGAGATGGGAGAACATGCATTTCGAGACACCTTTCCATTTCTTCTTCGCTGGCAGTTTTATTGCTTTTGTTCATGCGCATACCTTGAAAAAACATCACGTCGTGCCATCTTCCATCAATGCGACTCACCGGCGATTTTATTGCACCTGTTCATGCGCGTACCTCAAAGAAGCGCCACGTTGGTCAAAGTTATCCAAGGCTAATATCAGTTTCCATGGGAAGCTCGCGTAGTATGAAATCTATCAGTCCAGTTTTCATACATCCGGATCCAACATTTTTTTAGAGAGGCTAATTCGATCACGCACTAAATTGTCAAAACCCACAATAGAAATTCACTAGTTTTAAATTGGGTTGTCCCCTCCTTCCAAACCCTTTTCGATCTATCATGTACTTAAGCCCATAGCTTTACTAATTTTTATTTTTTTAATAAAGAAGATCAAAAGATACTATTTTTGGGGTTGACAAATTGTACTTCTAAAAAAGAAAGTTGTTTTTGGGGTTGTCTAGCACAACATGTTTGTCCTAGACAATTGGAACCTTCGAATTAATACCTGCAGCTCGGCCCTATCAAAAGTTAACATTCTAAAAAAGAAGTTGTGCACATTTTTCTCCGATATATTTTTCTTTCTTCCGGTTGGTTATAAAAAATTGAAAGAAAGTTGACATGTATGTTTAATTTCGTATAAGGATTGGTCCAACTTTATTCACTTTCGCATGCCGCACTCAAGACTCTCCCACTTCTTCACTTTCTATTTGTTTGGTAATTAAGAAAAAATATTTCCATTGCGCTTCTCTCATAAAATAAGATGTATATGTTTAATATAGACAAATGCAAATCTTAAAAAGGAGGAAAGAAAAATCTTCTTTCTAAAAGGAAATAAAGCCCAAATCAGTTCCTCTTTGATCTGAAAACTAGAAACCTTGCCAATAAAAAAAGGTGAACATCAAATAGGCCTCGATCCACTACGAAAGCTAGAATCCTAACACTATGGGAAATTTCTCTGATAAGGAAATTCAGATAGCTTTGGATCGGTCCGATATTTGCTTTCATGGCTCATTGCCAACAAATAACATTTTCTAGGCCCCAAAGTTCCATATCAGATAGAAAGAGCTCATAAAGCATTCATAGACTCATCTCAAATGGTCACTAATTAAAGATCCTATTGTCTCAAGAGGCGAAGAAATGGATCTATCAGGCTTATTCAAAATGAGCCTCACGATTAGATCTTGGTTCATGAAATGAGGGAATGGAATATCTGAACTGATCCATAGACAAATACCCACTTTAATTTGCACAGATTTGACCATGGGATCAAAGAGGAAAAGAAAATTGAAAGGGGGAACACATCAAAATCTGATACCCTTGCCTCCATTTCATGACTCAGGCATGTCGGGGTCCCATATTACCAAAGTGGCGCTCCTTTTCATGCCAAAAGGTATATTTATTAATAATATGGTGTATTGACGGTCTTGTATGACATGACATGAATTTTTTAGGGTCTCCTTTAGGTGGGACTGAGAGAAAAGCAATCACGCTTAAAGTTGGAAAATGAATTTCCATAGTCTAAAATGGAAAAAAAATATTTTTCTGAAAAATAATTCCTCTAAAATCAATTTTGCTTACTATGAACTTTTCTCCGAAACAAACTCAACTTGAACTGGGGAAATATCCAATCAAATGTGTGAGGGGTCTGATCTTGTCCTCCATTACCAATCTTTGTATTCTGTCTCGTCACATTCCATAATCCCTTAAGGCAACTTGCCCCCTTCTCTACACATACTTCTAACCCGATACCCATGCCCTTACAGAAATGAGAATCTATCTGGCAACGGAACGCCTAGACGACGGGATTATCCGCCACGAATCTCAGGGCGCTCCACCCGTAAGGATGGACCGCCACCGTGTTCTTCATGATCAGGTTCACCAGATTGTACTTCTTTGGGTCATTGGTGACGTCGAATTTCCCCATCCCATACCCAGTAATCGTGGCGGTGAAGGTACCATGGGAGTGTCGTGCTGTTGCTCGCTGTCATAGTGTATGCATCTTGCAAAATTATGTCTATTGTAGTATTGAGCTTTAGTCTGTAGACCGAGTAACCAGAGGTGGCATTGGTTTTGTTCGCGATGCGGTACATGTCGTAGTCCGCAAAGCCAGGTTGCCGGTCGGGTGGGGGGCGCTGATCGAACACATGGTGGAGGTTCTCCTTGAGGGCAATCTGGTGCGGGTGCGTGGGAGGGTGAGTGACATGCAGTTCATGGACCAACGGAAATAACCGTCGATCTTGTTCCGCGTGATGAGTAACACAATCACTCAGTCTGCTTTGGGCAGTGGAGTGCGGACGCAACCTTGGCGGGCTTTGATCGCCAGGCTCTGTGCCAATTGCGGTGCGATGTTATTCTGAAGCGAGCCGGCGGGTGGATTTGTGGGCAGGACCTGCTTCGAATGGTTGGGCTGGTAATTGAGCACGTCGAGACCGGGAGGGGTCGTGGCAATGGCGCTCCAGCCAACAATGGCCGTAATCCAGTAATTTCTGGACGGATCCTGATCGGCTTTGATCAAGACGGAGTATGTCTCCCCTGGGGAGATGAACAGGTTTTTGAACGCAAGTGGCTCTGCATACTGCCCGTCTGCTTCAACTTCGGTAAGGTTGTGACCCTGCGAATCAAACGAACATCTTGACATATGCACCACGCAGTAAATTCTGAGGCGATATGTTTTCCCGGGGACGAAATCATTGTAGAAAGCCAGGGGAAAAAATTCTAAAGGAATACACCTAAATTTCAAAGCTGAGATCTTATAGAATGGCCACACTCGAAATCCTGAGACGATATGTTTTCCCGGGGACGACTGTCTGGTTCAAATATGCAGGATTGGTAGCGTTATGAGCCGTTGTATCCAAGCTTGGAGAGGCTGATTTGGAGCTATTGAACTTTCCCTTCCCTTGAATTTGCAGTGACTGCAATCCAAGCAACAAAAGAGAATGAAAAACCTATGAGCAATGAGTTAAGGCTTGGTCATCATCGAGGAAATCAAACAAACTTAATTACTGCAGGCTCCCCATCCCAATAGAAGGCTTGGTCATTAGTGCTTTTGTTGTAGCAGTCGTTGAGGATGACGCTCTTCTCGTAGTCATAGGTGTATGGCTCGGCAACGCCGTCCGGCGGCAAAACCCGGATCCACCCATACAGTCCTGCTACTCTTTGCATACTGTAATGGGAGTAGTACGAGTGTGTTCCGAGCTACATAAAGTATAAAGCATGATGTCATCCCTTGCAAGATGAGAATTTAATTGCCTGCCGTGTATATTCATCTAATGAGGTGGATTCTACTTGAACCTCATGTGAGGTTCAGAAAAGCTCACTGTCATGAGAAAATTACAAAAATTGTCTTCAACTTTACTTCTCACGTCAAATACTCTCCTCACACATCGAAAACTACAATCGTCATTTTCACTTTATACGATAGATTTCAAGATGCATCTCTTGTCGGAACATGATTCACCAAATTGTAATTTCATTTCCCAACCTACCCCCACCTCCAAAAAAAATAAAATCCAACAACCACTTACGCTCTCTCCACCACCCGATGGGCTTGATCAGTCCGACACGCCATCTCCTGCTTTAGATCCTTCACCATCTCCTCCATTATTCATTTTGAAATCATCTTTAACTTTACAAAAAATGTCATTTTTGGTATTTAAGTCAATCCACAACCATTAAAAAGCCACATATAAAAATCAAAATGTCTATAAATTAAAAGGAACGTACCCCAACATGGTGTATGTGGCTGTTGGAGCTCTCTGGAAACCAAAGCTCCTTCGTCCAACTCGGCCAAGCTTTCCACCGAAATTTCAACACCTCTCCCTGAGATCGATAACGATAGAAGACATGAAAATCAAGAAACCAGAGGTTTCTTCGTCCAATTCAGCGAACCACCCAGCGAAAAAGATGATTTGAACCCGGACATAAATTTCCACCCCCGTCCATGAAATCAACAAACGACAGAGGACAGGAACATCAAAAAAGCCATGATTTATGGTAGACTGTCGGCAAACGATTCTTTGTCCAACCATGCCAAGCTTTTCACCGAATTCAAAAATGACGGCTGCACATGGTAAGGAAGCAAAATAATCGTATCTTGAACGGTGCTAACTGCTTCTCGAGCATGGTAAAATACTTGCCATAAAGAGAGCACGGAAGAGGCACTGAAGATAGAGCAAATTGGGAACTTCAGAAAGTCCAATTCGGCCATCCACTATGTGAACATTCATGGCGGGACTTTTCTTCGCCGCCCAATCGCCCACTGAAAAAGATGATGTGAACCCGGACATAAATTGCCACCTCCCTCCATGGACTCAAGAGGCATTGAATATAATGCCACAAAGCAAAGTGGGAACTTCAGAATTAGAGAGAGAGAGAGCTCTGAGAGAGAGAGAGAGAGAGAGAGAGAGAGAGAGAGTGAGAGAGAGTTAAGTGTGAGTCCCCGTAAGAGCTAGGTTGCATGTGTTTTGTATGCCATGGGAGAATATAAATTGTCATAGTTGTGTGAGATGGTATTTATTTGTGTTATGCTTGTATGCATTTTGGTATAAACATGTTTTGAGTTGCCTATTGCAATTTTTTTGTATATATTCGCCACGTGGTAGATGTCGTAGTTCACGAATTCATGCAGCCGGTCAGCCGGCAGGGTGCTAATTGCACAGGTGGTGGAGATTCTCCTTGGGAGCGATCAGCTACTACGTGTGAAGGAGCCTGAATGACAGGTTCATGGGCCAATAGATACAACCGTTTACCTCGTTATGTGTGTCGAGGAACACAATCACTCGGTCCGATTTGGGCGGCGGAGTGTAGATGTATCCATGGCAAGCTTTGATGGCTATGCTTTGAGCCAATCGAACATGTGATGTCTTTCCAAATTGGACTGGCAAGTGGATCCACGGGTGGAACGCGCATCAAGTAAGAAAGCAACTAATGCAATTTCTATGTCCCAACATATTGCTATCTCGTCGATCTTTTTCATGATGCCTTAAGAATGTCGCTTGACACTTTGTTGCATTCTCTATCTTCTCAACATTCATGATTCATAGGATACTAAAACTAAGAACAACGGAGATTAAGACCAAGGAGAATATATATAAGATGTGATAGTATTAAGCATTACATTGCATTCATGGAGTTATGGCCATTGGTAATATTTTTATTCTTAGGAGCAATTTTTTTTGAAAAACAATTCTTTTCTATTTCTACTCCATCAAACAATTTTTGAGTAAAAGAACTTGTTTGATAACTGCACAAATTTTTAATTCTAGGAATAAAAAATGAACAGGAATACATTTAGTACCAACAAAAAAAATTTACTATTTTTTTTCGATGGTAGTAGTGATCGGTTGACAAGTGACCTGATGGCCAACGACCCGCGACTGACGACTACGCAGCAGCAAGCGGTGGCCAGCAGCCACCGCATGTTGGTCGGCGGTTGTAATTGCCGACCGCAACACGCTTGTCGCTGGCCACTATGTCGCCCGATCGCCAAGTAGCCTGTCTGTCGGTCGTCGGCCGTCAAACGGAGGGCGGTGGCTCACCGATCACTATTGACCATTGATCGCTAAACACCGGTTGCTAGTCATTGGCCGCCAAGCAGAGGGTAGGGGCCAACAGTAGCGAACAGAGGGTAGCGAGTCACCGACCGCCACCAAGCGACAAGCAATGGCCTTTCGACAACCGACGGCGGCAAAAGGCCGGCAACTGGCAGAGATAGGCAACATGTGGCGAGCAATGGTCGACGGCAGAAAACAGGCGACTGGTGATGACAAGCAATGGTTGGCAACAGTCATGAGTAGCGACGACTCAAGAAATAATTTTCTAGAAATTGTTTTCAAGAATAAAAAGCTATTTTTTTCTACTTCTCATTTTTATTCCAAATCTATTCTCCAGACTAACTTTTTTATTCCGAGGAATAGAAATACTAATGGACGTTATCAAATAGATTTTTATTTTTTTTTATTCTGAGAAATAAAAGGGGAAAAAAAAACAAAATAATTGGAGTGTTATCAAGCAGGACTTAGAGGTCATGAAAGAGGGGCATTTAGTGTGCACAACAATATTATCATTTCTGAACTTTCGAATCGCCTTTTGCCATTAAATGGAGGTAAAGACTTCCATCATGCAAAAAGTAAGGGGTGAGTATTATAGAAATAGCAATACTAGGTATATAAAATTAAAAGCCTTTGTGAACTCTTCCGTTTATATAGCATCAGTACCCTTAAGTAAGCATAGACTTTTTGTAGTAATACTTTTCTATAATGACAATTTCTCCATTGAATTATTTGTCAAGTCAAACGGTAAAACTGCTGTTTGGAGTAACTTTTGTTTTTAATGTTTGATCTTTTTATAATCTTATGGAGCCCATACTTTATTTAAAACGAAACACTTAAAATATTTTAAAATATGTAAGTAACAACTTTTCTTAAAATTTTGAAACTCGAATAAAACTATAATATTCGAATTTAAATGAAAGTCATCCATTTCAAAACAAATGGAAAGAGAAGTTTACTGACTCGTCATTAAACTTTGAAGACAAGTTTAGCAACCCATACAGATTATTTTTCTATCACAAATAATTCGTGATAATTAATGAAGTTGACTATTGTAACCTTTTTAAAACACTTCCTAAGCTGATGATGTAATGTTCTGAACTCACTCATTTAAAGTTATATCCGTTCATAGACATCCCTCTTGGAGAGCCTTATGATTTTATCCTTTAGTAAAATCACATGTAGTTCGGTAAGCATCTTCTCATGAGACCATCCACTTAACAGAATAAATTCAAGAAACAAATTTACCATCAGAAATTTGAAGGATCCCTGTCCATTTTCCTAATTAATTAAAAGACAAAATGGATGCTCGAAAATTCTAATTCTGTCCTTGTGGAAGGACATACCTAACAAGCCTTAGATATCAGGTTAAATTGACGGAAATATTGAGAATCTAAAAATGAAATGCAATGAAACAGGTTCGACAGCTATAGCTTTGTACACCTAAAAATTTAATCCCTAAAATCTTCAGGGCTAATTTTCCAACCTTCTGAGATAATGCCTTGATTAGAAATAAAGTGAAATATCATGTAAAGAAGAAGCAGTCAATTGATGCGAGGGAGGGACACATTGGAATAATTTATTCATTTCATCTTTCGTTCTAGCATGATATTAAAGGACAATCAAATGCACAATCAACGATTAAGAAAGTTAAGGGTGCGTTTGTTTCGCAGAAATCGCACTATTTTTGAAAAATATTTTCTAGGTTAGTTTTCTTGTGTTTGGTGATATGTGATTGAAAATGTTTTCAAGCGTTTAGATTGCATTTGAAAAATAATTGAATAACATTTGAACTAATAAAAAGGGAATGGCCTAAAGACCTCATAAAAAGAGAAAGTGTTTTCTCCTTATCATGCACAAGAATTCATTTTTCTAAAATAATACATAATATTTATGTTGACTGGAAAGTATTTTCCATTGACCAAATCGTTTTTGAAAAAACAAATAGCGAAAAGTCCAGAAAACACTTTTCAGGAAACTACTTTCATTGAAACAAACGCACCCTAAATCTCATTCAGAGTCTCGACTTGAGAAGCGAAAATGTGAAAACCTAAAAAGGATAATCTGAAGATTCATCATGAGCATGGCCATTCCAGTCCCAACTGCTATCTTCTTGATTTTCTTCATTGCTCAGCAGGATGTCCGATACCATATTTTCCTGCTCCTGCTGAGAATAAAAAGAAAGGTAGAAAGCTTTAGTCAATAAAAAGAAAAAGTAGAACAAAATCAACCAAAAGTAGATAATGTCATGCCTCAGAAGTAGGTATATTCAATAAATACTAGTCTTCTTGCTTTTCTGGTGATGAGGTCTCATAGATATCACAAAGGAAGAGTGTAAACAATTAGTAACCATGCACTTACAGTAAAAATAAAAACACTCACATAACACGACACCCGAGCCGCCACCTTCTCTTATCTGGCAATGGGACGCCTACACGCCCGGCTTGTTCGCCACGAATCTCAGGGCGGTCCACCCGTAAGGATGGACCACCACCGTGTCCTTCATGATCGGGTTCTCCAAATTGTACTTCTTCGGGTCATTGGCGACGTTGAATTTCCCCGTCCCATACCCAAGGACCCAGAAATCATGGCCGTGAAGGTGCCACGGGAGTGTCTCGCTGTTGTTCGCTGTCCTAGTTCTTGCATTTTGCAAAATAATGTCCACTGTAGTGTTGACCTTTAGTCTATAGATCAAGTCACTAGAGGTGGCATTGGTTTTGTTCGCAACGCCATACATGTCGTAATCCGCAAAGCCAGGTTGCTGGTTGGGCAGCGAGTGCTGATCGAACACATGGTGGAGATTCTCCTTGAGGGCAATCGGATGCGGCGTGCGCGGGAGGGTGAGTGACACGTAGTTCATGGACCAACGGAAATAACCGTCGATCTTGCTCCGTGTGATGAGTAACATAATCACTCGGTCCGATTTGGGCGGTGGAGGGCGGACGTAACCTTGGCGGGCTTTGATCGCTACGCTCTGAGCCAATTGCAGCGCGACGTCGTTCCAAATCAGGCCGGTGGGTGGATCTGTGGGCGGGACCCGCTTTGGATGGTTTGGTTGGTAATTGAGCACGTTGAGACCGGGAGGAGTTGTGGAAGTGGCGTCCTGGCCAACATTGCCGCTCGTGATCCAGTAATTTCTCAATGGATCTTGATCGGCTTTGACCAAGACGGAGTATGTCTCCCCTGGGTAGATGAACAGGTTTTGGGCCATAAATGGCTCTATATAGTGCCCATCTGCTTCAACTACGGTAAGGTTGTGACCCTGCGAATCAAAGTTACATTTTCACCTATGCTCCAACCACAAAATTCCACAGTACAAGTCCTTGCAAAGAGAACATGTTCATCTTCAATTCAATACTTCCGGCTAAAACGTGGTCCGTTTAAAATTAAAGTGCGTGGAAGGTCAATCTGACTCGAAGAATGGACCCATTTAAATCATCGCGCAGCAAGTCAAAAAAAGTAGAGTGGTCTCTTTCTCGTTCAGGAAAAACCCAAAGTATATGATCTCCACGAATAATTGCTATCGTGTGTAATCCGATATGAAATGGTAATGGCAAAGAGAGTCTTCATCTTCGAGACTTTAAAATCATTGAGGAAAGCCAGGAAAAAAAAAAGAAAAAACAGATGAATAACTTATAGGTGATGGAAGTTTACCTCAATTTGAAAGCTGAGAGCATATCGAATGGCCACACTTGAAATCCTGAGGCAATATGTTTTCCCGGGAACAACAGTCCAGTTCAAATATGCAGGAATGGTCGTGTTATAAGCCATTGTATCCGAGCTTGGAGTGGCCGATTTGAAGCTATCGAACTTTCCCTTCCCTTGAATTTGTAGCGACTGCAGTCCAAGCAACAAAAGAGAACGACAAACCCATGAGCAATAAGTGAAGCCAACGCGTTTTTTTTTTTTTTTTCATAATTGAGGAAATCAAATTGACTTAATTACCGCAGGCTCCCCATCCCAATAGAAGGCTTGGTCAGTAGTGCTTTTGTTGTACCGGTCGTTGAGGATGACGCTCTGCTTGTAGTCATAGGCGTATGGCTCAGCAATGCCGTCCGGCGGCAAAACCCGGATCCACCCATACAGTCCTGCTGCTCTTTGCATAGTGTAATGGGAGTAGTACAAGTAGGGGTGTCAAAAAAACTCATCTAACCCGATCTGAACATGACCCAAACACGACCCGAACACGAAATAAATATGGTACATGTTTCGAGTCTTAACATTGTTTGGGTAACAATTATAAACACAAATGGAATACATGTTTGGGTCAAGTTAGGGTTGGAACATTGTTCTGACCCAAACACATTAAAAGCTTCAACTCAAATACACTCACCCAAGTTATTTCCTCTACAACTCATTCTACTCACAACTCATCCAACACGTTTCATTTCACGAGTTCGTCATTGTCGGCCCCTATCAATCTCTCTCCCTCTTCCCCCCTCTCTCTCCCCATCTTTCATATGATTTGCTTCTTTTTCGCGGCCGACGCAAAACTTTAGAGGAAGGAGTATTATTTGTCTGTGGAGATGTTCATGGATGAGTTGGACGAGGTCTCGTGACGTCACGTAAAAGTATCTCAAATTCCCTTTGTCATATTTTTTATTAAAAAATTATCCGTCTGCGGAGATGTTCATGGACGAGTTGGACAAGGCCTCGCGACGTCACGTAAGAACATTTCGAATTCCCTTTGTCATAATTTTTTATTAAAAAATTATCTGTCTGCGGAGATGTTCACGGACGAATTGAACGAGGTCTCGCGGCGTCACGGTTCACGAACGGGTTGGACGAGGTCTTGCGGCATCATGGTTCACAAACGGGTTTGACAAGACATCACGGCGTCACGGTTCATGGATGGGTTGGACGAGGCCTCGCGACATCACGGCTCACGGATGGATTGGACGAGGCCTCGCGACATCATGTAAGAATATTTCGAATTCCCTTTATAATATTTTTTATTAAAAAATTGTAATATTTTGTAATAAAAAAACCCGAAACCCACCCCAACCCGACCCGACCCGAACCGTTTTTTTTGTTTCATGTTTTATGTATTTCGGGTCGGGTCGGGTCGAGTCAAATGACATTACCCTTATTGTTCGGGTCGGGTCGGGTAACATCAAGACCCGACCCGTTGACACCCCTGAGTACAAGTGTGTTCCGAGCTACATAAAGTATAAAGAATAATGTCATCCCTTGCAAGATGAGAATTTAAATGCCTCCTGTGTATATTCATCTAATGAGGTGGATTCTACTTGAAACTCATGTGATGTCAGAAAAGCTCACATAAACATGGTGGATCAGTTTCTCATTCCACCTTAGTAAAAGTTCATGAAATTATTCAATAATCTTTCTACTTGCTTACCTGATCAGAATAAAATGATAGGTAAAAGTTTGTCCCGTCAAAATGGGGCAGAAACACCGTGGACTTCCAATCTGCAAACCCAAAATCATCGTCTCCTCAAACGCTTAACCCAGACCTTCATGTTATAGTTTCGATGTGTTCACTACATACCTGTCGGACTCCTACCAAAGAATCGCGAGATTCTCCATCAAGCTGTTGGTAACTTTGACTTCAACGGTGTCTCCCTGTTGCCCCTGAATGGACGGTCCCGGGGTCTCTCCGTTGATGGTGATGATCCGCTTATGGTGGAAGTCCAACTCTTCCTTCACATTCCAGCGGAAGGGATGAACTGTAGATCTAGCCTCTGCATATGCCATCATCACCAAAACACAGGGAAGCAATGCTATTGATAGACGCATCTTTTGAGCTTGCAGAGCAGAAGGAAAATTATAGAAGAAGAAGAAGAAGAAGAAGAGAGAGAGACACAGAGAGACAGAGATGAGCTTGCAGAGTAGCAGTATCGGAAAAAGGGGAAGGGGAGATAGAGACAGACAGACAGAGATGAGCTTGCAGAGTAGCAGTATCGGAAAAAGGGGAAGGGGAGAGAGAGAGAGAGAGAGAGAGAGAGATAAGCTTGCAGAGGATTGTTGAAAAAAGGGGAAGATGGAGAAAGGGGTGGGGGTTGGGAGGCAAACTCGAAAAATTTTCCAAATCAGAGAGGTCCTTAGGAGAAAATATTCGGCGGTGGTTTGGGAGCGCCACGTTGGGGCCGCTATATATATATGGAGAGAGAGAGAGAGAGAGATTGGTGTGAGCAGTGGCAGTCGCATCATCTGCTCCTTTTGCTTTACGGGAGAGGGGGAGAGAAGGGAGATTGGGGTTAGTAGCAGAGTCAAACTATCGAACGTTAATGTGGTCCTAAATTGAAGAAAATCAAATGCCACAGTATGAGACAACATTAGAGATTCCACTGTTATCCTCCTCCCAATTCAAGGATGTTTGGACATGTTATAAAGATTGCTTTTTGGCCTCTCCAAAATTTTACATTTGCTTTATGAATAAATACACGTTTATAGTAAAAGCTTGCTCCTTTATCACTAAATTAATTAAATTATATGTGTTCAAATTATCAATAAGGTCTTAGCAGTCCATACAATCAATAGGTCATCAAATAGAGACAAGCAGGGCATACAGTTCTTAATCCTAGAACAAAACCCAGAAAATCCCATGTGAGCTTGGACTCGCTTTTTCCCTTTTTCCACTTCCAAATCTTTTCCCCAGAAAATGTCAAGTAAGCTCGGAGCGTATGATGCCGTAATTTCTTTTTTCATTTTCTTTAACTCTCAAGAATTTAATATATAGACACTGTTTATACAAATCAATGATTCCGCCTCTTACTAGTAACTACTCAACGCATTAGTTCATAACACCACGCATCAACATAGCTCAATCTCCGAAAGTTTATTACTTTGTGTAGTGAAAAAAGATCCTCGATCTATAATTAGATCTCTAATTAAATCTGCACGGTAGTGATGCCCATAATGTACAGCGTATTAAAAAAAAGGTTACCTTCATTTTATGAAAATCGAGAGAGATACAGAGGGTTATGAGAACTCGTCATCTAATTAACAATTCTTGACAACCCCTTTCCGTAATAAAGTTTACCTTTTTCCTTGAGCCATTTTCTCTAGCCATTGCACATGTGGTTGCCGGGACGATGATCAAGAAGTTGTCTTAACTCCGGACCTGGACGCGACCAGAAGCGCGCGCGGGGCAAGAGGGTCCCACTAAGATGATGATTGGGGGGGCCCACAGGATACAAGAGCGAGAAATTATGCAGATTCCTAAACCCTAAACAAACCCCACCCTCCCTTCCTCTTCTCTTTTCCTGCAAGACAGGATAAAATGAGCGTGGTGCATCCACAAAAACGGGACGCATTCGCATCGTCGAATATCATGAAATTCAATTGCATTTACAGCATGACAGACCATATTCAATAGTCATCTGCATTTTAGTGCACGCAGTGACTAACAAAATAAATTTTTCCGTGTTATAAGTAAATGAAATATCAGCAATGAATTAATTAGATGATATCAATACATATGAACCCACGTCAAGCCTCTTTCTTCACAACTCATGTGTTTTTGAATGGCCTTTATCTCCCCGAAATATATATCCGATTTTCTCAAGTTCAAATGCATTCATGTCATTTATATTGGTGCAAATAATGCTTACCACAGAAATCATCTATTCCCTAATGTTCAACCCCCTTTGGTCCAGCTTTTCCGCTTTAAGCCCCTTAGTAATAATATTATGCGTTTAGCAAGCATTTTCATAAGCTTATTGCCCAAATGTTAACATTAGGAAGACTAAAAATCCAATGCAAATGAAGATCTGCTTTGGACTTTAGCCATTTTGGAAATGCAAGTCCATTTTTACTGTTCATCCATTGACTTTTTTTTATTTTTTGGTTCGACCATTCATCTTCCTCTTCCGCAGCAGCAGCCACATGCCAGCCGCCACCACCTAAGGGGTGACATGTCCTTGACAACCACCGCCTGCAATCATGTGACCCAAGCGGCACCGCCTACAATCACAACCCTAGGTGCGCGCAAAACCCAAGCAACGCCACCTAAGGTTGCATGACCCAAGTGGGTGGCTTGGGTTTGTGCAACCCAGGCACTATCGCCTTAGGTCGCGCTGCCAGAGATCATGCAAACTCAGATGAGACTATCTAGCAACCAAATCTAGCCGCTGGCAGTTGGCCAATAGCTAGTCAGCAACAAAACTTCATCAAATTTGATTTTAATTTTTTAAAAAATTAATAAAAGCTCTTTGCTAATGTAAATTCTTTACCGAACGGTATTTCACTTTCCAATACATTTCCAAGTTACAATTTGCCAAACACTAAAGCATTTCGAAAAATCCATTTATCTTATGGATACTTGCATTTTCGCAAAGCCATGTCCTCGTAGCCTAACCAAATGGGTTAGTATCTCATCTTTACATAATCGATAGCATCGCATGTATAATCCACTATAAGGTCAAGATTTTGACGTCTCATCTTTTGCTTATATCGAGACTGATTTCTGCCCCTTTTCAACAGTTTACGTGGACCGAACAAGAATTTTGAACTCCTGCACGCCGGAGGTTTTGGATGTGGAAGGATAACTTAAGGATAAAACCTTAATTTAGCTAGCGTCCTGTGAGCAGATTCAGTGACCCTATTCACTTCCTCGGGCAAATTATAGTCAATGTCCATCATGAATTTCCACGAATTATGAATATATAAAACCCAAGAATAAACGAGAGACTTCTTAAAGAGTGAACATGAAAGCAGAAGCAAGCATTAGGCTTAAGCTAATTTTCTGAGGAAAAGAAACTATTCAGATAAAGCAGGGAAATTACCAACGGAAATCTACGCCTAAATAATCGTAGTTGCAAGACAGCAACAGAGATTGGATTTTGACATGCACACGCATACACGAGAGAGAGAGAGAGAGAGAGAGAGAGAGAGAGAGAGAGAGAGAGAGAGAGAGAGAGTACCAGAGAGGAGAACATTGTCATTAAATTGAGAGAGGAATGAACTGAATCTAATTCCTCTTGCCAGTGCAGCCAGTACAATGTTTGTGCGCAATTTACACAAAGAAGGCTGCACGAACGGATAGAACATGCAGGGCTCTTATATTCTGATGGGTTCTTTTCGCACTCTTGACATAGAAGAGCTTGTTGCTTCGCATGTGGTGTGCCTACTTTTTCTTCCGCTGGTTCTACCATCTCAAACAAATTTGAGAGAGCTGAAAAGAATGGCGTTTGGAATGCATTTGGAATAGTTAATAGTTATGAGATAGCAAGAAGAATGGACAATGTGATGAAAAACCTAGTCAATAAAGGAATGAGCAGCCACTACCCCATCACATATTTACCCGCATAGACAAATGGATTCATGAATATCTCACCTCAACAGCAGAGTCATCCTCGAAGGCCCTGTTTGCTGGAGCATTTTGGCAGATCTGGAACAACGAAATGCCGCGATCTTCCAAGCTCGGCAACTCAACCCGCGAGCAGCCATCGAACACGCCCTCTCCATGAATCAACTGCACGAGAAATGGAACCTGCAACACCATAACAGACCACAGAAAACTCCATCAGTTGAGCAGATCTGGTCTCCTCTGCCAAGAAACGAACTGAAGCTCAACGTCGATTGCTCCTGGAACAGAGCAAATCTTACCGGATCGGTCGCGGGAATCTGCAGAAATGAAGCTGGGCTGCTCGTCGACGGCTTTGCTCGGTCGATTCACGCCCCCTCAGCTCAAATCGCAGAAGCCCTAACTGTGAGAGCTGCGTTGCTGTGGCTGAAGGAAAAGAAGGAAAATCGAACTGATCAGTGCCTCAGTTCACCAACTGATCTGCAGGCATGCATATCAACAGACAACTTCTCAGTCTTCAATGGCGTATCGGGCCACGAGGCCCCTTCATGGGCGGCCCATTCCATCATCCGAGATTGCCGAGCCCTCTTGACCAGGTTAGAATGGGTCCATCCACAATATAGCCCACGAGAAGCGAACCAAGCCGCGGATTGGGCCGCAAAGGCTCACCGAGAAAATACCCTTCCAGCGAATTGGGTTACGCACCCCCCTTACTCTCTTTGGGCTATTTTATGTATGGACTTCCTCATATCACAAACTCCTTTTATGAGTTCGTAATGCAAGCTTCTTATTTCCGACTGTTTCACTGATACAATCCTTAATAAGAGACTTAATAAGATCTATCTTGACTGGTGGATTCTTGGGCCTTGACAAATGGCCATCATTGAGAGACTACATTTGGTCACCTGCATTTCAGAACCTTCTATGATAGGATGAGGAATCTGAGGAATTTCTCATTCCCCACCTCATCTCCTCAATCACAATATGTGAGATGGTGCATTGTGATCCCCATCCTTTCTGGTGCTTGATAAAAACAACAAATAAATATTAATGACAGAATATACCTTCGTGTGCACAACCTCTCCGATGCAGGTGCCAAACATGGGTCACTTATCACAATATCTGACTTTTCAACATTTCCAGATCACAAACAACAGGTCTCAGGGAATGAGTATCCAACATTTGGATACAAGTGCAGGGATATATCTGAAATAGATGATATGCAAACCTAATAGTAACTATTTCTACATTCTTTTCAAGCATTATCTTAACGTTAACTTCATTTCAGTTATTCCAATGATCGCGGCATTTCGAGACAACATTGTCAGAACAGGGTCCTAGGCTGGATGATTGTGGGGTCTTCCAAGAATGGATCAAGGATTATAAGATCCTACAAATTTAACAAGCTGAGGCCAATTTGTGAAGTTCAACATAGTTTTGCACGATTAGATACATATCAACTTTAAAACAAGCAAAGAAAGACCCGATAGGTATAGGAAAATGCTCCCATCTTTTTATAGAAATTGATTTGACAACTAATGAAAAAGAGAGAGACAAGGGTTATTAGAACTAGTCGTCTAATTAACAACTAATGAAAGCTCATTTCATAATAAAGTTTACCTTATCTTTGAGCCATTTTCTTTAGCTGCTGCAAGTGCAATTGCCAGGACGATGTTCACAACATTGTCTTAACCTGGCTCTGGACATGACCACATGCATGTGTCACGGGCCGATCGTTCAGGATCTCGACCGTGCGGCGACTTAGGCTATTTCGGATCGCAGGGGATCGTCGCTCCTAAGCCAAGCCTTCTTCGGATCGATGGATCACTTCACTACACCCGGATCGTAGAGAGAGAAACTAGAGAGAGAAGCTCTGAAGAAAAAAAGTGAGCTTGGATTGCTAAGTGATGGATTGGATGATTACAAGTGAGGGGAGGGCACCCCTTTTATACTTGAGGCCCTCTGATTACAACCATCGATCGACATTCGATCTAGCGGACGAGATCGCACCGCCTCAACTACCGTCTACCCGTACTTATGACGTCACCTACCAATATTCATTACAATGACAACTAGCGGTATTTATGACGTCATCTCAACTACCGACATTTATGACAGGAAGACTCTAGACCACGGCGTAATTACCGGATCGTCCGTCCCTGAGGGTGTTGCGGAAGTGTTGGAATTCTTCAAGGGGTCTTTCGGTCGTTCCTCCTCGATCACGAAGGCCCCGTTGATGAGGGAAACCTCTCCTCCGTGACATTCTCCCCCACTCAATTGAGCGACGTCCTCGGCGCTCGCAGCACGAAGGGCTTTCTTCTTGGCACGGGCTTTTTCTCTCTTCCTCCTATTTTGTTTGGTCCGAACCGAGTCGAACGGCACCTCGAATGACTTGAGGAACATGTGGGCGCACATACCTTTCTTTGGCTCGTACTTGGCACGTGGCATGGACTCCACTTCGGGGAATAGGACTTCGATCGACATGTCTTGAGTTGGCGGTGTCTTCGGTTGATCGGCCATGCGCTTGGCCGCCTTCAAGTTCTTGTCGAGAAGATGAACCGCGGTGATCGTCTTGGTGTTCATCGTCCCCTTAAGCATTGGCACCATGGACGGGCACTTCGGATCAAGCACCATGATGCACTTGGATCCTAGGTCGATCATGGCCCTAACTTGGTCAAAGAACTGCATCCCCAAGATGAGGTCATAATCGTCGAGTGGAACAACTTCAAACGAAATCTTACCCTTCCATCCGCCAACTTGGACATCGACTTCCGGAGTTGTTCCTCCGCTTGCGAGATCTTCCGAGTTGACAGTTTTGAAGCGCCTTCCGTTCGGCCGTACTTCCAAGCCCAACTTCTTCGCCACCTCGGTTGCCATAAATACGTTGGACGCTCCCGTATCGACTAAGGTATATAGAGTTATTCCACATACCTCGAGTTCGACAAAGAACATGTCCACTTGCTCCATATTCTTGGGTTGTGTTTGCACGGCATTGAGATTCATCCCACCGTGTCGGGTTTGCCGCTTCTCCTCCTTTGGTCGGTCTTCCTCGACGGAGAGAATGGCGTTCACCCGGTGCTTTTGTAGACACTTTTGCGTCCAGTGATCCCCTTTGCAAATGTAGCAAGGTGAGGGCGGAGGGTGTTCGAACTTACTTGAATAGTTCGTATTGGGTCGGCTTCCTTGGACGGGTTGACGGGATGAACCTTCTCCCCATTTCCTCGTTTGGCCACCTTGGTATTTGGGGCCGCGGGAGTTATCACCACCTTCATCCTCGGAGAACCGATCCGACCTCCAATCCCTTGTCCGATACCTTGTTGCATCGAACTTGTTGAGGTCGATGAGCGACTCCGCCACCGTTAGAGCCTTCGAAAGACTCCTCACATCCCGCCGCATCAACTCTTGCTTGGCCCATGGCTTCAATCCATCCATGAACGCTTCGAAAGTCTCATCATCTCCAAGATTGTTGATCTGAAGCTTGAGTTCGGTGAATTCCTTCACGTACTCTCGGACCGTTCCTCGTTGTTCGAGGCGATGGAGCTTGCTACGAGCTTCCTGTTGAGCGAACTCGGGGAAGAAGTACTCTTGAAATTCCTCCACGAAGCCATCCCATGTTTCCACGGGACGGGCACCGCGCTTCGTCTCATCACACCTGTTGCGCCACCACAACATCACAGTATCAGTAAGGTACATAGCAGCAGTTCGTACCTTAATGTTTTCTTGTTAGATATTGGCGGCTCCGAAGTATTGCTCCATACTCCAGAGGAAGTTATCCACCTCCTTGGCGGATCGATCGCCCTTGAACTCTTTGGGCTTCGGCACTTCCAGCTTGGGCACCGCTTGGGTAGGCACCGCTCCGTTCGCGATGCTTGGTTTGCACAAGGCGAGCTCCGTCCTGAGTTCTTGGATCTCCGCCTTCATGGCTTCCATTTCTTCCCACCGGGGATTCTCCTCCTCCATGGTTCGGATGCGTTCCCTCAAGTCGTCGACCGATTCCTCGAGGGCATCATCCCTTGCATGAAGAGGGACCGTCGCATCGTTGATGGCGTTCGTGAAGTCTCTGCGAAGGGAGCTTTCCACCTCTATGATCCGTTCTCGAACATCGTCGAGTCCCTCGATCATGTCGGCCATGGCACTCCGCATCTTCCCAAACTTCTCATCAAGCGCAGCAAGGGCTTCTGGTGAGATTGCTCTCTTCTTGCTTCGGCCGCGAGTCTCTCTGACTGGGGCGGCTTCTCCATCCAACACAGCTTCCTGGCTCGACATTCCTTCGAACAGTTGGTACTCCTCTTCTTACTTCTCTCTTTACTCTGATACCACTTGTCACGGGCCGATCGTTCAGGATCTCGACCGTGCGGCGACTTAGGCTATTTCGGATCGCAGGGGATCGTCGCTCCTAAGCCAAGCCTTCTTCGGATCGATGGATCACTTCACTACACCCGGATCGTAGAGAGAGAAACTAGAGAGAGAAGCTCTGAAGAAAGAAAGTGAGCTTGGATTGCTAAGTGATGGATTGGATGATTACAAGTGAGGGGAGGGCATCCTTTTTATACTTGAGGCCCTCTGATTACAACCATCGATCGACATTTGATCTAGCGGACGAGATCGCACCGCCTCAACTACCGTCTACCCGTACTTATGACGTCACCTACCAATATTCATTACAATGACAACTAGCGGTATTTATGACGTCATCTCAACTACCGACATTTATGACAGGAAGACTCTAGACCACGGCGTAATTACCGGATCGTCCGTCCCTGAGGGTGTTGCGGAAGTGTTGGAATTCTTCAAGGGGTCTTTCAGTCGTTCCTCCTCGATCACGAAGGCCCCGTTGATGAGGGAAACCTCTCCTCCGTGACACATGCATGAAAGGTGGGATATAACCATGCAAAAAGAGATTCCGCAGAAAGAGAGATTTTTGACTCTATATAACCCTTTCAACAAAAGTCACATATCCAACTTAGTTAGAGCGCCATAACCAATGTCCACGCAATAACATTCGCCTGGTGACTCAAATCAACACACTAGATGAATATCCCATATGACTGGGCTATTTCCAATGAAAGGTCTAAAGTGATGAAGGGTCCCACTCCAGGATCCGCTTAGATTCATGCAGCTACCATTTAAAAGAAAAATTATGCAAATTGCCCCCTTCACCTTCTTCCAATACAAAGTATAAGATGAGTGTGGTGCATGCATAAAAATATATGTATGTATTGTCACATCTGATGAAATTCATTGCATTTAGAGTATGACCAACCATATTCAATAGTCATCTACATTTTAGTGCATGCACGTGACTAAAAACATTAATTATGCCATGCTGTAAGTAAATGAAATATCAGAAATGAAATAATTAGCTAATATTAGTACATGTGAACTCACATCAAACCTCTTTCTCCATAAGTCGAGTTTTTGGATGGCCTTTTTTTTTTCCTGAAATACATCTGATCTTCTTAAATTCAAATGTGTCATGGCATTTATATTGGTGCAAATAAAGCCTACCACAAGAATCAGCTAAGACCTAAAGTGCAGAACTTAGTATATCATCTTAACAAAATCAATGGCATTGTATATATAATCCACTCTAAGGTCAAGATTCTGATGTCTAATCTTTATTCATATCGAGACGGATTTCTGCCCCTTTTCGACAGTCCACTTGGAAGGAAGAGGATTTTTAATCTCCTTCAAGCAGCTGCATGCCAGAGGTTTTGGAGACGAAAGGATAACTTAGGATAAGGACAACACTTTGGCTTTCGTTCTGTGAGCAGATTCAGTGACCCCATTCACTTCTTCGAGCAAATTATAGTCTACACCCATGAAGAATTTCAACGAATTATTAGTATATAAAACCCAAGAATAAATGAGTGATGTCTTAGAGAGGGAACATGAAAGCAGAATTAAGCTTTAGGGGGAAGCTAATTTTCTGAGGAAAAGAAACCCTTCAGATAAGGCAGGGCAATGACCAACAGAAAACTATGCCTGAATAATCATCTCGCAAGACAGCAACAGAGCTAGAATCTTGACATGCACATGGGTGCAGCGTAGGAGAGAGAGAGAGAGAGAGAGAGAGAGAGCATACCAGAGGAGAACATTGTTATCAAATTGAGAAATCGAATGTGAACTGAAACTGATTTCTCTTGCCAGTGCAGCCAGTACGGTGTTTATGAGCATTTATGCACAGAAGGCTACTTAAGCGGAAAGAACATGCAGGGCGCTTATATTCAGACAGGTTCTATTTGAATTCTTGACATAGAAGAGCTTGTCACTTCGCATGTGGTGTGCCTACTTTTTCTTCCTCTTGTTCTCCCATCTTGAGCAAATTTGAGAGCTGAAAAGAATGGTGTTTGGAATGGTTAGGAATGATGGGATAGCAAGTAGGATGGGCATTGTGTATATTGATTCGAATTAAAGAGAGCAATAAAACCTCGTCAATAAAAGAATAGGCAGTCCGCCGATTATTTCACCAAGACAATTCTTAGACGGTAAGAATTTATCAAATGGAAAATAAGGGTACGTGACCGATTAAGATCTATCTTCACCAGTGGATTCTTGGGCCTTGACGGATGGCCATCATTGAAAGACTACATGTAGTCACCTGCATTTCGAAACCTTTTATGATAGGACGAGGAATCTCTCATGCCCTACCTCATCTCGTCAATCCCAAGATGTGAGACAGTACATTGTGATATCCTATGCTTTCTGATGTTCGGCAAAGGCAACAAATAAATATTAAAGCCAAAATATACCGTTGTGTGCAGTCCATAAAAGTTATCATTAGTAACCCTCAAAACCAGATTGCTTGAAAAATCTGACACCTAGCAATCATTAGAATACTACAATTTTATTATAAAGCATAACTCTCTGATACGGGGGTGCCAAACATGGGCACTTGTCAAAGTATCTGACTTTCAAAGTTTCCAAATCACAACCAACAGGTCTCAGGGAATGAGGGTCCAAAATTTGGATACAAGTGGAGGGATCTATCTGAAATGGATGATATGTACGCCTGATAATACCTATTTCTATATTCTCTAAAGCATTATCTTAACGTCAAACTTCATTTCAATAATTCCAATAATTGCGGCATTTTGAAACAAGATTATCAGAATCGGGGCACAAGGCAGGATGATTGTGGGTTTTTGAGGAATGGATTGACTGTCATAAGATCCTACAAATTTAACAAACTGAGCCCAATTTGTGAAGTTTTAACATAATTTTGCACAATTAGATACATATCAACATTAAAACAAGCAAGGAAAGACGTGATCAATGGAGGAAAATACTGCCTTCATTTTATAGAAATTGACAACTAGAGAAGGAAGGGGTATTAGAACTGGTCATCTAATTAACAACTAACGAATGCTTGTTTATGATAAAGTTTACCTTTTCATCGAGCCACTTTCTTTAGCCGTTGCATGTGCAATTGCCAGTACGATGTTCACAACATTATCTTAACCCGGCTCTGGACATGATCACATGCATGTCACAAACCAGTCCATGTAACGTTCCCTTGCCTATGCAGTCTTAGGAATCTCTTCCCAAATCAGCCATTCTCACACACTCATGAGGATCATAGAAAAAGCTCTTTTAATGTTCATCAATTTCCTACATCTTACTTCCACTATGAATAGAGAGTTCTCAAGTGTACCGCAGACAATTTTGATGGATATATGAAAATGCTCCTATGAATTTCTATCCAATTCTTTATCCAACGTCATTGGCAGTAAGTCAATCAATTATTTATCCTTGACTGGTGGAACAATCTTTTACACTCGGTGGTGAGCTGTCATTATCTTAGCTCTTTACCCTCGGTTAGTGGCTTATGCCTTTATTCTTTAGTGGTGAACCTTCCTTATCCAATTCCATCTAAACACTCCGTACACTTAGTATCAAAGCTCAAGGTTGAACTCGTCTTGAGTGATTTCTTTTTGGTATCCATCTCATATTAAAAATGGATGAACTGGTTCCAAGAGGCTCTACTTTGGAACAAGCATACAACAGAAGACAAGATCATGCTATAGAGAATCTCTAGCAACAAATGGAGCGAGTCCTCAATTTTCTGGAAGATCCAACAAGATAACCACAATCAGTAAAAACATCCTGATAATCAACCTCGACATGACAATTCAAATCCTCATCAAATTCTAGTGATACAGATCATCGAGTTAGGAGAAGGATGCACAAAGAAAATGACCGTGGAATCAAAGTGGAGGCACCTAAATTTGATAGTAATCTAAATTCATATGACTTTGTTGATTTGCTACATGCATTTGAACAACATTTTGACTTCAAGTCACATTTATGCCTCTTTGGTGGGAGAACCTAAAGCATCAACAAAACAAGGACGAAAAAAGTAAGATCAAGTTTAGGGAAAAACTCAAGAAACTAATGAATAAGAAGTCCTTGCCTCACAACTCCCAGCCAAATACCGTCAAACAACACGGGATGAGCATCGAAGAATACATTAAAGAGTTTGACCAACTCATAATGAGGTGTGACATTCCAGAAGTGCAGGAGCAGACTAGCGCTCGAAACCTCGGTTGGATGAAGTGGGAAATTACTTATTCGGTTGAACTTCTAGTTTATTGTTTCTTTGAAGACATGTGTAAACCGACAATGAAGGTCGAGAAGCAATTGAAGAACAACAAAAGGTTTTCTGCCAAAACCTCGACAAAGGGAACAACCTTCTTTAAGAGTACTTTCTCAAGCAAGACCCAAAACACTCCAAAGAAGGAAAAGGCAAAAGAGAAGTTTGCGGACCCTGTCAAAAAGAATTTCACAAGAAAACTAATGGTGAAGGTAGGAAAGGCTTTAAATGCCATGGTTTGGGCATTTACAAGCTAATTGTTCAAATTGGAGAGTTGTGCTTCAAAAGATTGAGAGGATCAATTTAGAAATTCCAAAGGCTAAGGCTAATTCTGACCAGATTGGTCTCGGATCGGAAGAGCAAAAGGAGATGGTGGAAAAAGCCGATGATGGTAAGTTGTTGGTCATTTGGAGAGCCTTACACACCATACTTTCTCCAGAGGTAGATGAACAAAGAGAAAATCTTCCACACCCATTGCATAATTAATGGGAAGGCGCATGAGATGATTATCAATGATGGGAGCTGCACCACCGTTGCTTCCACAACTTAAATAAACAAATTGAAGCTTCCAATGCCTAAGCATCCTCAACTGTACAAGCTTCAATGGCTCAGCAAGGGAAGTGATCACAAGATAACCAACCAAGCTCTCATTTCTTTATCAATTGGGAAGAATTACCAAGATTAGGTTCTGTGTGATATCATAGATGAATGCCACTTGTTATTAGGGAGGCTTTGACAATAGGATAGGAAAGTTTTGCATGATGGCCATAAAAATACATACTCAGTCTATAGGGAACAAAAATGCACCACCCTTGCACCCTTGACTCCATCCACAGTCCACAGAAATCAACCTGGGATGGAAAACACAAGCAAAGCCCTTCTCTTGAATGAAGCACGAGTTGAGAAAGTTATCACAAGCAAAAGATTGTTTTTGCCTCGCTTGTGGTTGACAGCCAGCAAAGTAATAGAGAGACCCCCACATTCTAAAATCCATTCCTTGTTAAAAGAATGTGAGAACGTGTTTTCGGGGGATTTTCCACCTAACCTCACTGAGGGGAATTAAGCATCAAATTGACTTTCTTCTCAATGCTCCTCTACTGAACAAAGCTGCTTGTCGATGCATCCTAGAAGAAATAAAGGAGTTACAATGACAAGTCGATGAAATTATCAACAAAGGATATGTCCAAGAAAGCATTAGCCCTTATTCTGATCCAGCCCCACTCGTGCTTAAGAATGACGGATCTTCCAGAATGTGTGTGAATAATCAAGCCATCAACAACATCACCATTTAGTATAGGAATCCCATACTAAGACTTGATGATATGCTCGAAGAATTATATGGTTATACTATATTTTCCAAAATAGATTTGAGAAGTGGCTATCACCATATCAGAATGCAAGGAGACAAGTGGACAACAACCTTCAAAACTAAAGAGGAGCCACTATGAGTGACTCGTTATGCCACTTGGACTTTCTAATGCTCTAAGCACCTTTATGAGACTTACTAATGAAGCCCTTCGTCTTTATATCAACCACTTTGTTCTTGTATACTTCGATGACATTTTAGTGTATAGCAGGAGCAAGAAATAAGCATATTTCTCACTTAAAACAAGCCTTTGAAGTCTTAAGGAAGCAAAAGCTCTATGCTAAGATGAAAAAGTGCAAGTTCTTCTCTCCAAGCATCGTATTTCTTAGGTATGTGGTTTCAAAAAACGGGATCTCCATCAATCAATCCAAGGTGAAAGCGATGAAGACATAGCTGGTCACAAAGTCCATTTCTGATATGAGCAGTTTTCATAGCCTTGCTTCTTTCTACCACCAACTTGTGAAGAATTTCAGTACTACCATTAGCTCCCATTATTGAATGCATGAAGAAGGGATCCTTCGAATGGACCAAGGCTTCTCACAACACTTTTGAAATAATCAAATTGAAATTTGTGAGTCCCCTATTCTTATCCTTCCTGATTTCGATAAAGTATTTGAAGTTGAATGTGAGCAAGTGGAGTTGTTCTTGTCCAAGCCCAAAAGCCTATGACATATTTTAGTGAGAAGTGAACAAATCAAAGGACTATTCGAGTTATGACAAGTTTTATGTCATTGTGAGAGCTCTTGATCATTGAAGTCACTATTTGAGGCCTAAACAATATGTCTTTCATTCTAATCATGAGGGCATTAAATTTGTTAGCAGTCAACACAAATTCAATTCAAGACATGCCAAACAGCCAAAATTCGATCAATCTTTTTCATTTATCTTAAAAGATTGACATTTAAAGCTTGCATATGCTGAATTTGCCTACAATTGATCACCAACTTACACCACTAGTTGATCACTTTTTGAAGTTGTGTATAGAATAAATCCTCTCACACCAATCAATTTGATTCCCATTCCATCCTACTCAACTTACATGTAAATTTAGGCAGCAAAGAAAGAACTTAATATTAAGAAGTTCATGAGCATATTTGATCCAAGAATCGGTGAAAAAAGGCTTATTTTCAACAAGGTAACCCTGCGTGGATACATTTGAGAAAGTACAGATACCCATTTCATTGAGACAACAAGCTCATGCCTGGAGTCGATAGCACCTCTAAAGTTCTTGATCGGCAACGATATGAACAAGGTTGATCTTCCTTAAGAGGATGATGTTTTGGCAACTTTTAATGGGGAGACCTTTCTCCTCATTTGGAAGCCTATCATATTTGAGGTCAAATGTCAAACGACCTAGGCAGGATGATGCGGGAGCATCCAATATTATGGAACAATCCTTAAATTCCAACCTAATTTCATTGACTAAGCTAACACAATCGAGTTTAATTCGAGCAATGACAAATTTCAAAGACCTATCAGTGGGAGGCTGTTTTGACAAATTTCCTTGGATATTTGTTGTGCTTCAAAGATGGATATTTCGAAATTAAATTCCAAGCATTATGAGTCTTAAGTATAATGTAGGTTCCAAGAGTCAAAGTATAGTTCGTAGGACTTACGTTGATTTCTAGATCTCATATCTTTAAAATTTTGATAGTTCTCACGTCTTTAATATTTGTCTATTTTCTATGTCTTAGTTACTCCATAAATAGCAGGGAGTTCACATGCATAATGAAAATAATTTTGATGAATATACGAGAAATTCTTTGTGAATTTATATTCGATTCTTTATCCAACGCCATTTATGGTGAACCAAACATTTCTTATGATAAAAATCTATCCTGAACAGTTCTTTTGGAACCTTTATGATAGGACAAGGATCTAAGGAATCTCTCATACCATACCTCATCACATCAATCACAAGATGAGAGAGAGAGTACATTGTGATAACCTATGCTTTCGGGCGTTCGGCAAAAACAACAAATAAATATTAAGGACAGAATATACCTTTGTGTGCAGTCCATAAGATTTATCTTCTCATTATTAACCCTCAAGGCAAGACTGCTTGGAAAATTTCACACTGGCAATCATCTGAACACTACAATTTTATTACAAAGCATAACCTCTCTAGTATGAGTACCAAACACGAGGATTTTTCATAGTATTTGATCCTTCAATGTTTTCAAATCATGAACAACAGGTCTCAGGGAATGAGTATCCAAAATTTGGATACAAGTGCAGGGATCTATATATAATAGATGATATGCACACCTGATACTACTAGTTCTATATTCTTTAAAGGATTATCTTGACATTAACTTCATTTCAGTCATTCCAATAATTGTGGCATTTTGAAACAACATTGTCAGAATAGGCTCCTAGACAGGGTGGGTCTACAAGGAGCGGATCAAGGATCATAAGATCCTACACATTTAACAAATTGAGCCCAATTTGTGAAGTTTTAACATAGTTTTGCACAATTAGATACAAAACAACATCAAAACCAGCAAAGAAAGACCCGATCATTGGAGGAAAATATCGCCTTCTATTTTATAGAAATTGATTTGACAAACGAGAGAGAAGAGAAGGGGGGTTATTAGAACTACTCATCAAATTAACAACTAATGAAAGCTTGTTTCATAAAAAAATTTACCTTTTCTTTGAGCCATTTTCTTTAGCCATTTCACGTCCAATTGCCGGGATGATGTTCACAATGTTGTCTTAACCTGACTCCGGACATGATCACATGCATGCATAAAAGGTGGGGTATAAGCATGCGAAAAGAGAGAGTTTCAGCCGAAAAAGGGAGATTTTTTAATTTTTCATGTTATTTCAAAGAGGAAACACAGAAAGGAAAAGACAAAAGACCAATGTCAAATCATTAACATTCGCTTGATGACTCCAAACAACACACTAGATGAACATTCCATACGATTGGGCTATTTTCAAAGAAAGGTATCAAGTGATGGAGGGTGACACTCCAGGTCAGCTTAGATTCGGGCAGACACTATTTAAGCCAAAATTTATGCAAGTTGCCCCCTTCGCCTTCTTGCCAGACAAATCATACAATGAGTGTGGTGCATGCACAAAAATATATGTATTTATCAACAGATCTGATGATATCCATCACATTTACAATATCACTGACCATATTCGATAGTCATATACATTTACACGCACATGAATAACAATATTGATTTTGCCATGTTATAAGTGAATGAAATATCAGGAATGCAGAAATTAGCTATAACTAATACATATGAAACCACATGAAACCTCTTTCTCCATAAGTCATGTTTTTGGATGACCTTTTTCTTTCCGAAATATAATTGATCTACTCAAATTCAAATATATCATATCATTTGGTGCAAATAAAGCTTACCACGAGAATCAGCTAACTCTAAAAATTGTATATATAATCCACTCTAAGTTCAAGTTTCTGATGTCTCGTCTTTATTCTATCAAGACTGATTTCTGCCCCTTTTCCACAGTCCAGTTGGAAGGAACAAGAGTTGTGATCTCTGGCTAGCAGCTGCACCCTGGAGGTTTTGGATGTGAAAGGATTACTTAAGATAAGGATACACACTTTATTTAGCTCTATTTCTATGAGCAGATTCAGTGGTCCTATTCACTTCCTCAAGCAAATTATAGTCTATGTTCATCATGAATTCCACGAATTATGAATATATAAACCCCAAGACCAAATGAGAGATTTCTTACAGAGTGAGCATGTAAACAGATGTAAGCTTTAGGCTTAAGGTTATTTTTTGGGGGAAAGAAACCATTCAGATAAGGCAGGGCAATTACCAACAGAAATCTATGCCTGAATAATCATCTCGCAAGACAGCTACAGAGCTAGAATTTTGACATGTACATGGGTTCAATTTTGAGAGAGAGAGAGAGAGTACCAGAGAGGAGAACACCATCATTAAATTGAGAGAGAAATAACTGAATTTAATTCCACTTGCCAGTGCAGCCAGTACGGTGGGTATGAGCATTTACACACAGGCTACATAAGCGGAGAGAACATGCAGGCCCCCTGTCTTCCCATGGGTTCTAGGCCCCTTGTATTCTGATGGGTTCTTTTCGAACTCTTGACATAGAAGAGCTTGTTGCTTCGCACAGGGTGTGCCTACTTTTTCTTCCTCTTGTTTTCCCATCTTAAGCAAATTCGAGAGAGCTGTAAAGAATGGTGTTTGGAATAGTTAAGAATGATGGGACAGCAAGAAGAATGGGCAATGTGATATATGGTGATTTGAATTAAAGAGAACTATAAAACCTAGACAATAAAGGAATAGGCAGTCCTCCGATTATTTCACCAAGACAATGCTTAGACAGTAAGAATTAGATCAAATGGAAAACAAAGGTATGTGACTGATAAATATCTATCTTGACTAGTGGATTTTTGGACCTTGAAGGATGGCCATCATTGAGAGACTACATCTAGTCATTAGCATTTGGGAACCTTTTATGATAGGACGAGAGGAATCACTCATACCCTGCCTGATCTCGTCACTCACAACATGTGAGTCAGTACATTGTGATATCCTATGCTTTCTGGTATTTGGCAAAAACAACAAATAAATATTAATGACAGAATATACCTTTGTGTGCAGTCTATAATACTTATAATATTAACCCTCAAAACTAGATAGCTTGTAAATTTCACACTGGCAATCATTAAAGCACTACAATTTCATTACAAAGTATAACCTCTCTGATACGGGTACCAAACATAGGCACTTGTCATAGTATCTGACTTTTAAATATTTCCAAATCATGAACAGCAAGTCTCAGCGAATGGGTGTCCAAAATTTGGATACAAGTTCAGGGATCAATCTGAAATAGATGATATACGGCAAAAGTACAGCGGGAGTGCCAAAAGTTGGCATAAAGGATCACTTAAGTGTCAAAAGTTACAAAAGGTACACTTAAGTGTCACTTTTTTAAAAAAATGGATCACTTAAGTGTCAAGTCGCCGAAACCCCGCCGGAAATCCTACATGGCAATTTTTTATTAATTTTCTTGCCTACGTGGCTCGCCGGAAACTGAATCGGCCAAAAATCAGCCAAAACGACGTCGTTTTGGCTGACGTGGATTTTAAAAATTATTAAGTATAAAATATTAAATAATTATAAAATATATTTTATTATAAAATCGATTTTATTAAAAAAAAAAAAAAGGGGGGGGGGAAGAGGGGATCGGCGAGGGCTGCATAAAAAAAATTACCACGTGGATTTTTTATTTTAAAAAAAATGCTCCGTCAGCAAATTAAGTTTCCAAAAAATTGACACGTGGCAATTTGGCCGGAATTTTTCGCCGTTGGCACTTAAATGATCCATTTTGCTCCGATTTTGGCACTTAAGTGTACCTTTTGTAACTTTTGGCACTTAAGTGATCATTTGTGTCAACTTTTGGCACTCCAGAGGTCCGCACCTCGATGCTATACACACCTGATAATAACTACTTCTAAATTCTCTAAAGCATTATCTTAAAGTTAACTTCAGTTAAGTTATTCCAATAAGCACAGCATTTTAAGACAATATTGTCACAGTTGGGGTCCTAGGCAGGATGATTGTGAGGTCTTCAAGTATTGGATCAAGGATCATAAGACCCTATAAATTTAACAATCTGAGGCCAATTTGTGAAGTGTTAACATAGTTTTGCGCAATTAGATACATATCGACATTAAAACAAGCAAATGAAGTTCAAACATAGAAACCGTCTGAATTTCCACACTCCAACATCAATCATTTCTCTTTTCATCTTTGTGACTCCTCTGCTCGTCTTTGGAGAAGGCTAATTTTCTCTTCTTAACATGCTCCGGCACCTCCCATCTTCTTAATAAAGATTTTCCATTAGAACAAGAAAGTTTGTTAGGATTGACATCCTACTTAAGATTGATGAAACTGTCTAAAGGATTGGATCGTGGATTGTGAGATCCTAGAAATTAAACAAACTATAGAAAAATCAGGGATAACCATTTGAAATTCATTAATTGTAACCATCAAGTGTCATTAATCTCCAAAATAGTGTGAATTTTAAGTTCATGATATCTTTACACTATATGAGCCAGGCCATAGTGACAGTTGGCTAGCAGAAGTTGGTGCAGACGCTCTCATTTTGAAGAGTTTGAGTATGAGAACCAACGGTTGAAGAACAACAAATTAAATTAAGTAAAATTGCGCAACAATGACTCAGCTCAGCCCAAGCGCAACCAGTCATCAACATAACCACAGGCAGAAACTCCCGTCCATCCACCATTCTTTCAGCTCACAAGATAGTTTTAGATTCATACCCTGCATAATCACCGAAACAAATCCTTCGACACGACTCCTTGCCGTAGTTTTTTGTCGTCCAACGTTCATCCCGATTCAATCTGTTCAATATCAACAAACAACACGAGTAGCTTGTTAGAAATCACATTTCTAAAATTAAAAAAGAAAAAAACTGAAATTCCGGCAAAAAATGAAAAAACCCCACTGTACTCGAACCTGTAAGAGAGTGAGTCCCACGCCCCCACCGCCTAGCTGCGTCCAAGCTTTTGGAGGGCCCGGAGGCGTGAATCGCCGTCGTCAAAGCTCGTGGAGGCCCATCCGAACAGAAGATGCGGGAGAGACCGTCGTGATTCGCCGTCTTTCTGGTCGCTGCATCGAAGCTCCTGAGGGCCCTAGACTCGTGGAGATGTGCTTGCCGGTGACTAGACATGAGAGAGAAAGACTCTGACTGTGGGTGGTTGCGACACGCAGTGCTTGCCGGTGATCAGGGCGGGTCCCGACGGCCGCGCGGCAGTGGTACTAGACGGTGGAAGAACTCGTGATCGTGTAGGAGAGAATGGGAGAGGCGTGGCTGTGATTAGGGGTGTGCAACCGGACCGGGTTGACCCAGGAACCGGACCGGACCACCCGGAAAAACCGGTCCAGGAACCGGTTCCCACTGGAAAACCCACCTGGCCCAGACCAGTTTTTTTTTAAGAAAAAGGAAAGAACAGGCTTGCAGATGAACAAATTGACGGAAGTCAAGGAACCCTAGCTTTTTCTCTCCCATCGTTGCTCTTCTCCCATAGCTGCTCGCTCCTTCTCCCCCGATCTACTTGCTCCGCCGCTGCTCAACCGACAAGGCGACGATTGCTGGTCGCTTCTTCTCCCCCGACGATGAGTGCTGCTCACTTCTTCTCCCCCAATCGACTTGCTCTACCGCTGCTTGTCAAGGTAACCGATTTTTTCTCTCTCCCTCTCCCTCTCCCTCTCCCTCTCTATCCTTGCATGTGTGTTTGACAGTTTGTGTCCACTGTCCATGGCGCACTTGCTAAACCAGATCCGGGTGGGGGCATTGGGAAGGTGGTCCGCCTCTGGAGCGAGATGTTCTAGACCTCCGGAGCTAGTTTCGGGTTTCCAGCTCCAAGGTCCTGATTCTCGTTGGCGCAGGTAATAGCGTCCTCCGTTCCGCTTCCATTTGTTCAATCGTGGTCGCTGGCGATCCAATTGGGCCGCCACTTGCTTGCCGAACGGATTTTATTCAGGGTTCGCGTTGAAATTTCCGAACGCCTCCCTCGGTTAATTTTCAGTTGCGGCGCGGTGATTTTGATTGCTCTTGAGCATTTGCGATCGAGTCGTTGGTTTTTGGTTGTAGGATTCTATTTGTTAGTTAAGGTCCTATGTGGTTCTTACTGTTGATGAGTCGATGAGGCATGCCTTGTGGACGTGAAGAAAGGAGAGAACTGGATCTTTTATTGCCAGAAAATGTTATGTTTGGTTCAATGGTTAGAATGTTTAGCTCCGAATCCAAACAATGAGCTCTCTTTGCTACTAAGTGTTTTGTCATGTTTGAGTCGAGGATTGGATTTTTGTTCACTTGTCGGTCGTATGACCGATTTAGGCAGTTTCAATAACCTCTGGCTTTCTGTCTCCCTCGTTGTGCAACAAGTTTAACTGGTTCAATCATTTTCAATAGTGAACGGCTTTCGGAGCTTGTTGCACAGCTTCAGGAAATTCTGAAGAGTGTGGATGAGGTTGAGGTCTCGTCCAACAAGTTTGACAGCGCTCTTCTTGCAATTCAGGTATTGCACAGCTATTTGCCATCCTTGAGACACTTCATTTTTTTGATACATTCGGTAGCCTCAAAAATTTGACAACAGTCTTTTTATAAGTAAGAAGTGATATTTTAATGCTTATGCAATCGAGAAACAATTTTCATTGGTGAATACTGCACTGTTTGGAATTCTAATGTCGAGTAAATATGGAAGGATGAAATAGATGTGCAGCTTAGTAATAGGATCCTTGTCCTGACATAAGTGCATCATCTATTATATCTATTGAAGGTCATCACTTTCACTTGAACTGATAATGATAGCCAATGAAGAATGATAAGAAGATTATCTTGTTGCAGAAATTGACACTTTACCTAAGTTAATATATGCATGCACTGAATTAGGCTCAGGATGGTCTTGCTGGAACTAATGCCATATTTACATCTTGGGTCAATCATCCGTAAAGTATTTGTATCTTGGGTCATTAGAAGTTTGTCATGAGTGGAGCTGATTTATAAGTATTCTACATTTTATTAAATGATAATGATGAATCTCTCCACATTTTCCAGACTATCAGAGTTAGTTACTATGATAGTGCAGAAACAAGCTTAATTTGGCATTCATGATAATCTATGAAACAGTACATTTTGAATCATTTAAACTAGAAAAAGGGGAAAGCCTTATTTGAAAAGAACGGATATCTTAATGAAAAATCAAGTGTATAATTGGTGATCATTAGTTCTGAACATGGAGCTGAAGTTCAAGCATGTTAAAAGAGTTGTTGATGCATTCCAATAGGTAAGCTAGAGAGTTAAAAGTAGTTCAGGACAGCACATCAGACTGAGGTTTTTTGACTACCTTCCAAGCGCAT
>CM026418.1:4939346-4953252 GCA_014858505.1 Corymbia citriodora subsp. variegata | reverse complement strand
CCAGGCCAGATCGGGCAAGGGCGACCCTCGCCAGCGTCCGGCGAGGGCCGCCAGATCCGGCTAAGGGCCGCCCTCGCCGGATCTGGTTTGGGCGGCCCTCACCCTCGCCTGGGTCGCCCTCGCCGGATCTGGCGAGGGCGACCTTCGCCTAAGTCGGGCGAGGGCGCCCTCGCCCAGCGAGGCTCGGGCGGCCCTCGCCGACGTCGGCGAGGGCCGCCCAAGCCAGATTAGGCGAGGGCGGCCCTCGCCCGATCTGGCCTGGGCGGCCCTCGCCCGGCGTCGGGCAAGGGCCGCCCAAGCCCTCGCCCGCGTCCGGCGAGGGCCGCCTGAGCCAGATCTGGCCTGGGTGGCCCTCGCCCGATGCCGGCGATGGTCGCCTAGGCCTGGGCGGCCCTTGCCCGACGTCGGCGAGGGTCGCCCAAGCCAGATCAGGCCTGGGCCGCCCTCGCCTGACGCCGACGAGGGCCGCCCAGGCGACCCTCGCCTGATTCCGACGCCGGCGAGGCGGCCCTAGCCTGATTCCGGCGCCGACGAGGCGGCCCTCGCCTGATTCCGGCGCCGGCGAGGCCACATCAAAGAAGTTCACGGTTATTTTTGACGGAGGGTAGATTTGGGACTAAAGTAAAAGTTGAGGGTTTTTTTCGAGACAAAAAAACTTTGGGGTATTTTTGGGACTGAAGCCATAGTTGAGGATTTTTTATGGAATTGACCCCGGAATAGAGGGGCAAGTGTGTTTGTATTACGGGATGTAAAAATATGCGAGACTCTTGAATGAAAAAGGTGGATCAAAGTAGGGTAGCTTCGTTAAGTAGATTTCCAGTTAAAATAATATAAAATTGATTGTTGAAGATTTGAGCACGTTAGAGCTCTAGATTTGGTTGTTAGCATTTTTCAAAATATCTTGATTTATGGTGGGTGTCGGAAGAAGAATAAAATGAATTGGTGGAGCTTGATACGAGGTAGGCGTTCAAAGAAAATTGAAGACAAAAAATGCTACAAGCATTTAATGAAGAAAACCTTCTTCAATGTGAAGACAAAGAAGGCTAGAAAAGCTCATTGAAAAGTTCTCCGCGCTTCATTTATTTATTGTGTCTTTTCATTTGACTTTGTTTGTGTACTTACATCACTTTTGTAGTTTTCCTCATTTAATCTTTGTCAAACTTATGTACGCGTCCAATTACTTTAAAAAGTTGTGGATTTCAGACTTGCAATTCCACTGAAGCCACCAGAAAAGCATTTGCTTCGCATTTCAATTATTCTCCTTCGGTCTCCATTTGCGCTGCGTTCCAGATTTCCAGAGTTGGCATTATTCCCTTTTTGGTGCGGTAATTTGTAAAGGAAGCAGAGGATGAGCACCAACCGACAAACGTCGCCTCCAGTATCGGATTCATTCTTTTATCTTTGCCCCATGACCATGATAATGGGCCACGATCTACCAACTTCTCATTCTTTATTTTAGCCACACTCAATACAACTAGCGATTGGAGACCACAATCCCCAACTACCAACTTCTGGTAAAAAGAATCGAATGAGTATCGCTTTGACAAATGGAAATGTCAAGGAATCGAAGAATTAACCAATATTGATGTACATGCACGCACATCTCACCTCTTTTCACATGAGCCGAAAAGCATACTGATTCTAGCCTTGACCTTCTTGTTAGAGGGAAATATAATCCATCACCTTTATGGATGTGACCAACCATACTCAATAATCATCTATATTTTAATGTACATGCGGGACTGACAAAATAATTTGCTGTGTTAGAAGCTTTGGAGGGCGTTTCACGATGCGTACTCTTTGAATTCAATTTTATATACATGTGATATCGGATAGGATAATTAGCAAATCAGTCCTAGACCTATTGTACCTTTTGTCAACATAGTTCTTAACGTTTATTTGAAATTTAATGTAATTTGTTGGGCTAATTGCTGTCGAAAATTGCCGACATGATGTCCCATTATTGCCTGCTGATGATTTTACATGGCAAGCTAATAATCATTCTTTTTCAATTGGACCCAATAATAAGGACCAACCGTTGCTCGAAAGGAAAAAATATCCACGACTCTACACCTTCAGGAATTTAATAATCCAGCTGTTTTCGCAGCCAAACAGGTCTCTAATTTTATTCTAGTCAAATCCCCCCCTCCCCAAGAAAGGATGGACACGAAAGCTGAACCATCAAGCAATATAATAAGAATGCAACGATTGATGCTCCTCTATTTTATGTAATGTTCTTTTGCTCTTCCATGCAAGACAAAAATAATATAATACTCGAGCGATCCACGCCAAATAATCCCCGCCAGGAGAATTTCAACCTAAATTTCCCCTACAAGTTCCATAAAAAGGCCCTTGCAACATAGATCAATTTTTATAATTTTTTCATTGAAAGATGATTTAAATCGTAACTCGAAGTAGTTGAGATTATTAAAATGTGATTCATCAAATTTTCTCACACATTAATCTAGGGTTGAACTTGGATTCTTCATCGACCGTACTTTCAGGTTTTTCGATTCTTCCATAGGTCTTAATATTCTCCTCTTCTTGTTCTCTAGCAATTGAACCGTTCAAATCATTCCAAATATATGTAAATTTTTTTTGAGTCAGAGCCATCTGCATAGATAAAAACGTTGACTCGGATTAATGATTTTATGGTATTTGCAGATTATTCAATGTGTCTCGTGGCAATTGGGTCTTCTGCGTTCCGTTCGTGACCGTGAGCAACAGAAGTATCGCGAGCTCAGTCTAGGCATTGGGAAAGCTAATTAATGAATATTTGGCCATCAGATTCGTATGGAATGACCCGCCGACTTATTCCAAACTAAAAGACAACCCCCTTCATCAGGATTCCTCGAGCAATCTCCACCGTCGACCGGATCCACGTGGCAGCTCCCCGCGCCTCCGCAGCTCGTGTTATCTTGCCTGTGGAACCGCTTTCGCACCTTCAATTGAAAGCTGAATAAAGTGGTGCTCATCAGCGGAAGGAGGTCGCTCCATTATTAGTCAACTATGGGCCGCCTACTCGATGTACGCCGATCGTTTTTTGACTTTAAGAGATCAAGAATGGGGGAGAATCCAATCTCTAATTCATTGTAGACACTTATAAGTAATTCCACCACATTTGACATTGCTTGCCCACTGAATTTATCTTAATTTCAATCCATTTTGATTAATTCAACCACAATTTGTGCCAGACATGCATGATTGTCTTAGGCCCAAAAAAATACATGGCCATTTGATTAGTTTCCTCGCAACAATTTTAATTGTGAAAATGGACACTGTAACTTTTATATGGTACATGACAAATATTGCAAGGTAACTTTTGAGAAACCATTACACCCAATTTGTAAAGAACCATGGCTTTACAATTTATGTCAGCACTTCTTATCGTAAGAATGCATTATGGCTAAATGGAATATGTGAGTAACAGTAGCACTTGAGCTAGCAGACTCGTGCACATTTAGCAATCCGGCATGTTTTGTTTAGAAGCATATTTAGGCGCTTAGGTTAATTAAGTTTGCTTTCACTTTGGTGTCCTGGCTTTGTGAACGGGGCGAAGAATTGCACATCATATATTCTTTCTCGTAAATGGTGTTTGATGCAACCTTTACGTTATGTATGCTAAAACAACGTAAAATTAGATGATTGAAGGGGGAAGCATTCGAATTTTGGGAGGGGTGACAACAGAGGGTTTCACAGTGCAAAGATGGAAGCACACAATAATCCCAATATGAAAACGAAGAGGTTCACTCCACTTCATCTATTTAGCGGCCTCTGTTGATTGTGTAAGGAGAAAGAAGAGAACTTTAACCATGGGGACAGGCTTGGTGGTGAGATTCCTCATCTTCCCAAGGCCTCTTCGTCCGGCTGAGGCCCGGCCACGCGTCGTCCTACAGCTTCTTCAACAGCGACATTTTTCTCTCTCTCACAGACACACAAAGTTAAGGCGACAAAGAGAACATAGATCGGATGGGATTTGTTTATAAGCCTGAAAGATCAACCTTTGAAATTGAAGACACTAATCATGTCAGACCCTCAGTTCAAAGCTTCAAAAGCTCGCCAAAGTACCTGTCTTGTCATATGGTTGGAATTGGTATAGCCGCCCAGACAGATAAAGTGGGACACATGTTGTTGCTCGACTCGTTTGACTATCCCATTATCTCCTTTCTTTTTCTTTTTTTTGGAAAAATAAGCATATATATATTTCCAAATATCCATTGTACAATTTAGGGGATAACGGTACCCATTTGCACTCAATTAACTAAGGCTACTAAGTGGAAAAGTACTTGGACCGGAATATATCTATAGCATAAACGATATAAAGTAACCACATAAACTCTTAAACATAAAAAACAGCGGCATCAAATCTCCAAAATCTTTATAGTCTTCTATTAATCATGTTGTCTTGAATCAACAGCCTTGAAATCACTTTGTCCTTGACAGCTTTGATGATATAGTGCTTCATAGAAGGAATGGAGATTACTTTGCCCCGAAATAGAGTGTCATTCCAAGACTTCCAAAATACATAACATAGAGCACCAAAAGAACACCTACATATCTCCTTCTGAAAGCCTTTTCCAGTCAAATTACGACAAGCCCATTCAAGGGTATCCCTCCAAAGTCCTCCCGGCTAGGCCAGGTTACATCTACCTGCCCAAAAAACAATAATCTCATGGGTTACTTTACATCTAAAAAACAAATGATCAATAGAGTCCGGCCTAAACTTACAAAAAGGACAAACAGCACCAACAATCCTACCATAATATAGTAAAAGCAATTGTGTAGGGAGGCGATTCTTGATAATCAGCCAAAGCAAAAATTGGTGCCTTGGCCCAATAGACTTACTCCACATGAAAGAAAACCAATATGCCCGCACGACCCTACTTCTAATATTATCCCAGGCCGACGCCATCGATAACTCACCTGAGGAATGTGGTAGCCAATTAAGCACATCAAGCCTGTTGTTGAGGACTAGAACTAGATATGGCCAGCTTTGGATATGTTGGAGCACATCGTTCTAGCGGGGAAAAAAGGTCCGCCAGCGTTGCTTCCCTAGGAAAGCCGGAACGATAGATATATGAGTTAGAGAAGAAAAGATTCAGTGGACCTCGAGGGTGCCAAGGATCAAACCACAGTGATGCACTACGCCCATTGCAAACTTGCCACCTCACAATGGCCCGTAACTCATTCTTCAACTCTAGGATTTTCCTCCAGGCCCAGGAGCCACAAGTCGGTGTAGAAGTGATCCAAAAGTTCTTGTTTTTTAAATAAGTGGTGTGGATCCACTTGCATCAAATGGATTCCTTGTCTGTAAACAAGAGTCAAATATGTTTCATCATAGCAGCTCTATTACTCTCCCAAAGCTTCCTCACCCCAAGTCCACCTTCAGCCTTTGGTAAGCACACGTGATCCCAAGCCACCTTTGCACCACTAGAACCTAAACGAGGACCATTCCACAAAAATTGTCGACATATTTGTTCAATTCTCTTCAGGACCGAGCTTGGTATGATGAAAATACTAGCCTAGTAAACTTGAATGGCATGAAGGACCGACCTGATAAGTAATAGTCAACCAACAAAAGACAAAAAACGATGGGTTCACGAATGGACCTGAGTAGTAAGGAGACTAACTAGGGCAACACAATCCTCTTTAGCCATCCTTTTAGTGATAATAGGAACACCAATGTATCTCATTGGAAGGGACCCTAGCCGAAATCCCCATATCTGTATGATTTGATCTCGGACTAATGCAGAACCACTTGCTAGAAATACCTCACTCTTGTTAAGGTTCGGCCTAAGACCACTCCAGGAGGAAAAAAGAAGGAGACCCTCCTTTAGATAGGTGCATGAGGTCAGAGAAGCTTCGCAAAATAGGAAAACATCATCTGCAAAGAATAAGTGGGACAGCTTAGTAGCTTTACATCTTCAGAAAAACTTAAATTCTAGACAACAAGCTTGCCTAGAGATAATGTCAGACAGGACCTCCATGGCCAAGGTGAATAGGTAGGGAGACATAGGGTCCCCTTGTCTTAATCCCCTCCCACTCGGGAAAAATCCATTCAGCTCTTCATTAATTGCAATAGAAAATCTAGGAGTCCGCACACAAGTCATAATGCGGTCTACCAGCCAGTTTGGAAATCCTTTTTTCAAGCTTAGTTTTAGAAAATCCCAATCAAGGGTATCATAGGCTTTTTGAAAATCAACCTTGATTGCACATTTAGGAAGGTATGGCTCCACATGAGATCCACTAAATAACTCATGAACTAATAAAATGTTATCACTAATACTCCGGCCTTTGACGAATGCATTTTGGTAGGGTCTTACCAAGGACGGGATAACTGCAGCAACTCTATCCGCAATAATTTTCGTGATGCATTTATAGACAGTGTTACAGCACGCTATCGGCCTAAAATCCCACATAGAAGAAGCATTGGGAACTTTAGGAACAAGAGTAAGGATAGTGTTATTAATCTCCCTTAACATTCCTCCATTGTTAAAAAAATCCATAACAGCATTAGCTACATCTTGGCCTACCACATCCCAATTCTTTTTGAAGAAGTCAGAGTTAAAGCCATCCGGTCCCGGAGCTTTATTACTCACAAGTGAGAACATAGCTTTATGAATTTCAGAGAGAGTAATAGGACTAGATAGCAACCGAACTTGCTCATCCGTAGCTTCAACTGAAAGCACCGATTTGATGTCCATAAGGGAAAGTTGAACCTCCATGTGCACCGGCCCAAGCAACTCCTAAAAGTGTTGAATGAACACGTTGTTGACTTCCCGCAAGTCAGAGACCAAATTGCCTATGTTATCCTAGATAGACAAAACTCTATTCTAGAGTTGCTGATTATTCACCGAATGATGAAAAAATTTAGTATTGAGATCCCCTTCTTAATACATAGTAAGCCCAAAAAACATGTCCCAAAACTGCTCTAGGGGCCATGAGCTTTTGGGTGATGTTCTATGAAAAACTTGATTAATTTGAACATGGAAAAACCAGGATATGTGGATATTTGAGTTCAATTTCCATGTCAGAAGATTTTCGAATGTGAAGCGAAATTTGAATAAATCACGTTAGTCCGTTAAGTTTATGTGGTTTGACCAACCAGCTTCTTTTGTCACAATGCATTGCGAACTCTTACATTAAGATCCTAATGTCAAGAACCCTACTCTTCGTTTCTTGTAGAGACTTGACAAAATGACAGAGATAGTTAATCGGTCGAAACCCTAGATGCACTTGATTTCTCATATATATCTGGATGCTGCTAAGAGGGATTATAACATAACATACATGTAGACTCGTCAAATAGGTGGGTTGGGTTGAGTTTGGATTGGGTCAAAAATGGTCCGATTCATATTGACCAATTTAATCCGTTTTGACCCATATTCTTGTAATGTAGATCAAGGGACCCATACCTGACTCGTATTGCTAAAAGCCATTATTATTATAGAGAAATCCAAACTAACTCTAAGCTCTATGCTAAATGAATAAAACTTTAAATCAAATTAAAAAAATTAAAAAATAGTAAATAAAATAAAAAATGTAAAAAACCTATATATTGAAATATTTTAAAAGAATTTCACCAATTAAATATATATTTGTAAAAAACCTATAAATTGAGATAAGGTGGAGGCGAGCGGCGGAGAGTCGCAGTCATTGGTAGGTCACCACCACTCACCGAGTTTGAGAATAATTCAAAGAAGAAAAACACATTTTACAATTGAGTTAAAAATTGGTCAAAAATAGGTCAAAAATGGGTCGAAAATGGGTCACATATTCTACAGTTGGGTCGAAAATGGGTCATGCATTCTGACCCATTTTCGACCCATTTTCGACCCAGTAAGATAGAACATGACTTACAAAATAGGTCAATGACCCATTTTGACGCCTCTACATACATGTACAAGTACATTTTAGTAACAGTTTGTTCCACTAGAAGATACAGATGGGAAATTAGAAAGCAAGAAAATAGAGAAGGGAATTAGGATTCGGTCGAGGGAAATAAGAAAAGAAAAGAAAGGGGACTTAGAATCAAGACAGAGGAGCAATCAACATAAAATTACTACGGCTCATAAATTCAATACAAGAGAGGCAAACTATGTGAAGAGGTACAGCCACATTTGGAATTAACAAAGAAAATTAACATACGAAAATGTTAATTTGAGTGAGTCCTGGGAATCTTGTCCTTAATCACCACTCTTTCGTACCTAGTAAAGTCAAGTTGTTTGCTAGTGTTTACAACTCAATTTATGCATTGTTCTATGGATCCTCGTCACCCCGAGGCAAAACCCGAATCGACCCACATAATCTGGCCTCTCTTTGCATCCTGTAGTGCGAATGGTACAATTATGACCAGGCTAAATAATGTAGAAAATGTAATGTCATCTAGAGCAGCCCGTGCAAGATTAGAATTTAACCTGTGTGGGGTCATGCCCGCTGTGTGTCGTTGGATAGATCAGAGTGACGAAAACATATAGGCCTCTTTCAGACTCAGTGAAGTTCCTCACGTGACAAACATGTTATTCGGTTTGAATCGTAAAATGTGTGGTGAATATATCATCTACTCTTTGCCCTCTTAAAAATGAAGTATTTATTTAGTACATAAATCTTAATATACCGAGAAGAGGAGGATATGTCTGTCTCCGATAAGTGTTAGTCCTAACCACTTTCTTCAAGCAACCTTCACCTTACATATGCTTAAAAAAAGAAACATAGGGTGGGGGAAGATTCAAAGTTTGGAGCGGTGTTGTGTTGATGATGTTAAGGAACAACAAGAGAAAAAAGACCAAATGATATATCACCAAATTCTAGAGTGATTTAAGTATTTAGAGAGAGAATTTTCATTTAGATACTAGGCTCTGTTTGTTTCATGAAAAATGTTTTCTAAAAAGTCATTTTTCAAGAAAATGTGTTTATTTTCCAATATTCGGCTGAAACCTAAAAATGGAACAAAAAATATTTTCCTTTGTAAAATAAGGAAAATCTTTTCCTCCACTCATTCTTTTTAAATAAATTTTTAATTATTTTTATTTAAAAAAAATCGATTTTTATATTATATTTTAATTTCCTTTTTTTTTTTTTCTTCTTCTTCTTCAGCTAGGTGCCAGCCATGGCAATAGTCGACACCCGATTGAAGGCAAGCTCGAGCTCACCGGTTGTTAGATCAGCGAGCTAGAGAGTTGCGCTTGTCGATTAGGCGAGGCCCAAGCTCATCGCTCGCCTAGCTCACCGATCTATCAAGTGGCGAGCTCAAGGCATTAGGGGTAAGTGGCGAGCTCAAGGCATTGGGGGCAAGTGGCAATCCTTGAGCTCACCAAATTGGCGAGTGCAGAGACTTGCACTCACCGATCTAGCGAGGCCAAAGCTCACTGCTCGCTGTTTGCCTGGCTTGCCGCCGATGGTGAGCTCGAGGCATCGGGCCTTGCCCTTCACTATTAGTGGGAAGCTCGAGGCCCTCGGTGCTTGCATCGCTTGTTGCCAAACGGGCCAGCCTCAAGCTCGCCCGCTTATGGCTGATCGCCTGCTGTCATCGTGGCCAGCGACCGGCCAAAATAGAAAGATAGAAGGAAAAAAAAAGAGAAAAAGAAAAAGAGAGAAGAATAAAAAAGAAAATAATTAAAAAATGAAAAGAAAAATAATTACAAATTCAAAATTTTTAAAATAAAAAAATGATGGAAATGTTCACATAGATGTGAAATAGGAGAAAGTGACCACCGAAAATGTTTTCTTCATCTTGAAAAGTGAAAAACATTTTCCACCAATTTAAAAAAACTTTTTTTTTCTCTTGATGGAAAATGTTTTCCCTAAGTAATTCATTTTCAGTGAAACGAATGCTGCAAAATCTAGAAAATATTTTCTTAGAAGTTATTTTTCGTGAAACGAATAGAGCCTTAACGAAAAAATCATTAGTGGAACAAGAATTCAGGAATATGGTGAGAGGCGAGGGTCATAAGGTGCAATATGAACGTTGAAACTCGTTCTCCCAAGATGGAAGCGGACAATACCCAGACATGAGCACAATAGAGGTTCACTCGACTTTATGAAGTGTCAACCACGCGCTTGCGCCACTTTATTTAGCATCTTCTCGTTTCATGACTCAGATCAATCAGATGGTAATTACATTAAATAATGGGAGCTTTGAAGGTAAGGGCAGGCTTGGCGTTGACCTTACGCAGCTTATCCAACAGCACAATCTCTCTCTCTCAGATCTTTGAAAAAGCTGTTTGAATGCATGCGCATTAGGAAATTAACTGTTGCCAAACTTGTTAAGAAAGAAAACCTCGATTTATTTGAATAAGGGGAAAAAACCAGGATGTGGGAATATTCGAGTTCATTTTCCATGTTAGAAGATTTTCGTGTATGCAAAAGATTCTTTTTTTTTTTAAGTATCTAAACAAATTGCGTTAGTACGTAATGTTACATGCTTTGACCATCAAACATCTTTTATTTTTGGCAAACTTCATCGTACTGATATGCGATCCGAACCATCACATTGAAAACCTAATTTTAAGAACCCTAATCTTGCTTTCTTGCATAGACTTAACAAAATTAGGGGAGATAGTTAATTGGTCGAAATCCTAGATGCACCTGATTTCTGATACATAAATACATACATACATATATAATGCGCAAGTCAATTTTAGTAATAATTTGCCCCACTAGAAAATTTAGATGGGGAATTAGAAAAAGGAATAAAAATTTGGTCAAAGAAAAAAAAGTAGAAGAGGGGATTTGAATCAAGACAGAGGAGTAATCAACATCAAATTACTACCGATCACCCATCCAATGTAATGGAATTAAAGAAGAAAATTAACATACAAAAAAGTTAATTTGAGTGTGTCTTGAGAATCTTGTGTACCTATCCATCGACTGTCTATCAGTTGTGGATTTCATCTTGGGCCGAACTGAAGTTCCCTGGGCCTCCCTACCTCTTGTGCTCAATTGCAAACAGCTCCTGGCCCAACTGAGAGATGTCCATTTGCTGTTTGAACCACGTCAAACGAAGCAGGCCGTAGATTGGATTGCGAAAGCCTATAATACTGGGTCTCTATCTAGTAATTGGGTCTCTAAGCCCCCGCAAAACCTTTCTCTTATTTTATGTTTAGATTTCAGCACTACTTGCAATTCACTATCTTAGTAGCAATCAATGAAGAATTTCCAACCAAAAAAAAAAAGAATCTTGTCCTGAAACTCTTTCGTACAGAATAAAGTCAAGCTCGCTAGTAATTACACAATTTATGCATTATTCTACGGATCCTCGTTGCCCCGAGGCAAAACCCAAATCGACCCATACAATCTGGGCACTCTTTGCATCCCATAGTCCGACTAGTACAAGTATGTTCCAGGCTACATAAGGTAGAACATCTAGAGCAGCCCTTGCAAGATTAGAATTTAATGTGTGTTCATGCCCTTCGTGTACTCATCTACACACGAAACAGTGTGGTTGGGTAGATTTCAGTGACTAAAACATATTGGCCTATTTTAGACTCAATAAAGTTCCTCATAAGAAATCATTTGATGATCTTCTATAAATCCTCTCATTAAGCTAAACAGTCTGATAATCAAAAAACACACTATTAACATTGAGAGGGTAATTTGCTAGAAACTCCAATTTGTCAATCGTTCAAGATTTTGGGAATTTAAGCTTCAATCGAATTTCATCAATAACTAGAGGTTAGTACAGAGTTCTGCATACTTTTGCATTCAATCTTGATTATTGGGATCTTCAATCTTCCACAAATCTTTAATGATTTACATAACCAACTGACCATATTTAACGACCCTTTGGTCGCGCTCCCTCATGGCTTCTACCACTGCCACTGCTAGCTTGCCGGCCAGCCTGATCTCGACCCGCGAATCACAGTTGCTTTGCTTTCGGCTCCTGTATGTCTCCATGGCTACAGAGACGCGTGAGCCGCACGAGGGAGGAAGGAGGAAGATATAGGCATGCGGGCTGGGCCAGGGAAGGACAAGAAAAATGGGTCAGGCCCAAATAGGAAAGAGGAAGAAGAAGGTAAAAGAAAGAAGGCCAGGCCAGCCTGCTCCCGCCCCGCCCGGTCTCGCTTTTTTTTAAATAAAAAAAAATATTTTTTAATACTAGTAATGCAAATGCTCCCAATGCCTATATGCCATGCAATTTAATGAAATTATTTTTTCTAGGGATTAAAAATTAATCACTAATTTTTTATGCAATTAATGACCGATTAAACAAGCCGTCAAAATTTAAGTGTTAACAATGGGTTAATGGAGAGCTATGTGGAGGAGAACAAGCATAAAAATATAAATATTGCTTTACATATGTGTACAAGCTTTACTAATTAAGGCAACAAATGTATAGAAAAATGAAAAAGATGATTCTCTAATATATAGTATCAATCAAAGAGAACTGTATCAAATATAATCATAACAAATCACGGGAAACGGTATTTCCAACATTTTCCTTTCGAATTTTCCTCCCAAGGCAACTAGCCAACCTTGTTGACACCTTTGAACGGCCCGCCCGTGCTTGGTCCCCGTGGCAAAACCCTAATCCACCCGTACAGTCCAGCTTCTCTTTGCATTTTGTAATGCGCGTAGTACGGGTACTTTCCGAGCTGCAGAGAGTAAAAGTATAATGTCAGTGTGAGCACAAGAGGAATCGCATGAAATCATTTGATAATCTTTCTATCATATATATATGGGACTCACTCGATCAGCAACAAAACGAAACCTAAGAGTGTTTCCAGGAGTAATGGCTCGCTGTGTCATGGCCTCTCCAATCTGCAGAAGCCGAAAGCACAATCTCATGAGCCGTAGAGAAAAGTCGGCAGTTGCGTAGCATCAGGTCACAGGCTATGCAACTGCCTAAATACTTTCTCCATGAACCGCCCTTCATAACAGTTGCATAACATACGTTTGATGTCTCTGCTGCCCATACCTGTCGCATCCCATGCCAATGGATCGCGAGGTTCTCCTTTGCCAATCCGTTGGTGACCTCGATGATGAGGATATCTCCTTGATGGGCCGATATGGTTGGGCCGGGGGTTTGTCCGTTTACTGTGATGGACAGCTTCTTGTAGCCCTTTGGCGGCGTGAACTCGTATTTCACCATCCAGCGGTAGCGTCGTGCCGTGCCCTCTGCCAAAGCCATGGTCGCGAAAACGCAAAGCAACGCCGTAAGTAATCGACTCACCTTTTGGGCATCCAGCAACCCAACTGCGCACGACATAGGAACGTTGATCGATTGGTACGGTTTTCTGAGCGGTAATTTGTAGATGAAGCAGAGAATGAGGGTGCATTTATATAAGAGAGAGAAAGAGAGGGAGAGAGGGAGAGAGAAATTTATTTTCTTTTTTGTCACACGAGCTACGGAGCACCAACCAACAGATCTCGCGTCCAGAATCAGATTCTTTCCTTTGACCCAAGGGGCCACGCTCTGCCAACTTCTCATTCTTTCTTTTAGCCACACTCAATACCCACTAACGATTGGAGACCACAATCCCCAGCTACCAACTTTTTGTCAAAAGAATCAAATGAGTGTCGGTTTGACAGAGGGAGATGTCAATTGAATCGAAGAATTAACCAGTAATGATGGATATGCACGCACGCCTCACCTCTTTCTCACATAAGCCAAAAGACATACTGATTCTAGCCTTGGCCTTCTTGCTAGAGGGAAATATAATCCATCACATTTACAGATGTGACCAACCATATTCAGTAATCATCTATATTTTAATGCAAATGCATGACTGAAAAAATGATTTGCTGTGTTAGAAGCTTTGAAGGGCATTGCAAGATGCGTCCTCGTTGAATTAAATTTCACATACATGTGATCTTGGACATGATATATCAAATCAATCCTAAATTCAATGTACCTTTTAACATGGTTTTTAACTTTTATATGAAATTTCAGTATAATTTTTCGGAC
>CM026418.1:4722805-4939085 GCA_014858505.1 Corymbia citriodora subsp. variegata | reverse complement strand
GTGCGATATGAACGTTGAAACTCATTCTCCCAAAGATGGAACCAGCAATAGCCAGACATGAACGCAAAAGAGTTTCACTCCATTTTATCAAGCATCAACCACGTGTTTGCGCCACTTTATTTAGCGACCTCTCGTTTCATGACTCAGATCAAGCAGTTGATGGTCAAATTAAATAATGGGAGCTTTAAAGGTAAGGGCAAGGTTGGCGTTGAGCTTCGGCAACTTCTCGAACAGCACAATATCTCTCTCTCTCTCTCTCTCTCTCTCAAATCTTTGAAAAAGCTGTTTGAATGCATTAGCAAAATAACTGTTGCCAACCTTGTTAAGAAAGAAAACCTTGATTGATTTGAACAAGGGAAAAATCCAGGATATGGGAATATTCGAGTTCATATTCCATGTTAGAAGATTTTCGAGTGTGCAAAAGAATTTTTTTTTTTGAAGTATCTAAACAAATTGCGTTAGTATGTAATGTTACATGGTTTGACCAACCAACATCTTTTGTCTTTGGCACACTCCATCATACTGATGTGCGTTGCGAACTATTACATTGAAAACTTAATTTCAAGAACCCTAATCTTGCTTTCTTGCAGAGACTTAACAAAATTATGGAGATAGTTAATTGGTCGAAATCCTGGATGCACCTGATTTCTCATACATACATACGTATACACACACATATAATGTACAAGCCAATTTTAGTAATAATTTGCCCCACTGGAAGATTTAGATGGGAAATTAGAAAACAAGAAATTAGAAAAGGGAATTAGAATTAGGTCAAAAAAAAAAAAAAGAGTACAAGAGGGGATTTGAATCAAGTCAGAGGAGTAATTAACATCAAATTACTACGGATCATCAATCCAATGTTAGAGAGGCAAACTGTGTGGAGGTACAGCCATAATTGGAATTAAAGAAGAAAATTAACATACAAAAAAGTTAATTTGAGTGTGTCTTGAGAACCTTGTCCTCAATCACCACTTTCGTACCAAGTAAAGTCAAGTTTGCTAGTAATTACATCACAATTCATGCATTATTCTACCAATCCTCGTCGCCCCGACGCAAAGTCCAAATCAACCCATACAATCTGGCTCGTCTTTGCATCCCTTAGTGCGACTTGTACAAGTATGTTTCAGGCTACATAAGGTAGAACATCTAGAGCAGCACTTGCAAGATTAGAATTTAATGTGTGGGTTCATACCCATTGTGTACTCATCTACACACGAACCAGTGTTGTTGATAGATTTCAGTGACTAAAACATATTAGCCTATTTCAGACTCAGTAAAGCTCCTCACAATAAATTATTTGATGATCTTCTGTAAACCCTCTCACTAAGTTAAACAATCTAATAATCAGAAAACACATCATCAATGTTGAGAGGGTAATTGGCTAGAAATACCAATTTGTCAATCATTCAAGACTTTGCGAATCTGAGTTTCAATCGAATTTCAACAATGGCTGAAGGTTATGGCTAGAGGTTAGTATAGAGTTTTGCATGTTTCCATGTTCAATCTTGATTATCGATATCTTCAATCTTTCGCAAATCTTTAACAATTTATAGAAGCGACTGACCATATTTGACAATCCTCTACATTTTGGTCCACGAACGGGACTAACAAAATAATCCTCCGTGTTAAAGGGTTTTAGTTTTTCTCTAATGCGCTCTGTCTAGATTAAATTCATTCACCATCGCATGGTCAGAGTGCCTGGCCTAATATGGGTTTGTTGCTTGCTAGGTTTCTTTGGTGCGCCTGGGTCCAATTTTCCAGCTTCTCACTCCGTGTCCTTACGTTGTATTTTCAAAATTCGAGCACCTATTCGAGCCGGGTTTTTCTTCAAATGATTTCAAACCCTAAAAGCTTAGCCTATTCGGTCTAATAGTATGAAATTTTGCGGGACCATCATCAATTATTCTAAAAATCAAGCTCTACATAAATGCGTTATTTATTATTTATATATTTTAATACTCCTCCTTATAGCGAGTGGAAATATGTAATTGGGGGAAGTGAATGGGATCTAGAAGAATTTGAATTTAGAAAGTCTTACCGTAGGCAACATTTGCCTTTCCAATTACATAGTTCCAATTCTATTTAATAACTTAAGCTTTTAGAACATTGAATGATTATCCTACCAAAATCTTATATGATATTAGAGTAGGGATCATGAGTTCAAATCTTCTAGGCCTAAATTAAATCACGTTGTCATTTGATAATTTAAACTTTTAGAATAGTTAACACCCAAATCATAATGCTTTTAGTTTTTGCAACGAAAAAAACAAGCTTTGTCAATGTCTTCATGGTTGCCGCATGTACTTCACTTTTTTACGTAATTATAAGGTAAACAAATATATATTTACTCAAATGTTAAAAAATAGATGATGTTACAATTTGATCACGCTATAGAAAATTATAGAACTAGTACTTTTGTTAATCCTTTTCCTATTATGCATCACGCGGTGAATTTTTTCAAGGTGTCCATGAAATAATATTCATACGACAAGGCGCAGAACGACAAGACACAAATGCGAGACCATGATTTGATCTTGATACTAACATATTGAGCTCAAGTTTATGTTAATTATCCTCATATCAAAATTGGGGTAGCCCAACCGACATCCTCGATTTATGAAGGATTTGTTTTTGAGCTTAACAGAATAGAAATTTTGCCACAAGAGTTACACTTCTTGTGACAAAATATGCTTTATAGCAAAAATTTTTGTCAGGATACATGTTATTTCTTGTAGTAATAGAGAAACTTATTTGATCATATACATGACATGGGATCTTTTCAACGAATGTCTATACTATAAGTCACACCATTTGAGCATTCATATCTACACTGTATCTATATTAACATGGTATCTATATTAACATCGTTGATTCATTGTAAAGGGCCACTAATGACAACATCAGAGGCATTCGAGATGACGTTCGCAAAGTTGTCTCATGCCCGAGCGGAAGCTCCATGAAAATTTTCGTTTGGGAAATCTCTCTTCTTGTGCTTTTATGCAGTGAGCAAGCTTTATTTGTACCTGGGGCCTTTTCCACTGCATCAATTTCGTATTCACGGACTGAAATATGCACCCGCGCGCTTAAAAACAGAACATGTTTGAAGTACAATTGATGATCTTGTATCCCTAGAAAAATTATCCAAAAAGTTCTAAACTTATTGTAATTTTTTCAATTCAGTCCTAAACATTTTAATTTTGTATTTTAATTTTTTTTCTTTTTGTCTTGCTTCTTCTTCTTCCTTTTGCCTTTGATTGGCCATCGGCTATGCCAAGTCGACTGGCCTCACTTGCTATAGGCGAGGCCTAATCAAGTGAAGGTGAGCCGAGGCGAGAGCCAGAGAAGGTCGGCCTCGCCCATGCTAGATCGAGTGAGGCCAACCCTCGCTCAAGCCAGGGTGGCCTCACCAGGTGTTGGCTGGGCAAAGGCAACACTAGGCAAGGCCGCCCTGGCCTAGACAAGGGTTGGCCTCTCCTAATCTAGCCTAGGCGAGGCCAACCTTCATTAGGTCTCAACTAGGTGAGGGTGAGCTTGATGAGAGCTCCCTCACCATTGATCAGGCTCACCCTCACCATATCTGGTGAGACCTCCCTGGCTTGGGCGAGGGCTCTCCTCACTAGGGCACACCCAGCCACACCTCACTTGTGGCGAGTGAGGCCAATTGACCTGACAGGGCCGGTGGCCGGCCACTAGCAAAAGAAAGAAGAAAAAGGAAAAAAGGAGAAAAAATCTGAAAAAAAAAATACAAAAATTATAAAAAATTATTCACTTTAGCGATAATAATTTTACATGGCATCACCAACATCCACGCCAGCAATTTTAAGCCAAAATTAATCGGATGGATTCAATTGGCAAGAAGTAAAAATATTTAGGACTTAATTAGTAAAATCGAAAAGTTTATGACTGAATTAATAAAAGTGCACTGGTTTTATAACTTTTTGGATGATTTTCCCTTGCATTCCCTAAAGAGGTAACTATTTTTTAAAGCAGAACGCGACACTCAGGCGGGGCGGGCAGTTTCCCCCGTTCCAGTTCACCTCAGCCAAGCATAGTCACTTAGATGGATGAAGTTGTCATCCCTATGGTCCGCGCAATATATTGCACACACTCCACACATAACCAACTAATATAGCTATCGGCAGCAACACCTAACAAACTCCATGTCCTAGAATATTGAACGGAAGATGCACATCAACTTCACTACTCGCTGTCCAGCTTACTGCGTCCAAATGGTGGCTCCATGTAAACAACCAACAGAATCCTAAACTATTTACTGTATACACCCATTTTGTAAATGATGTGAGGAGAAAGTCAATTACAGAGCTATAATTATACAAAAGAATTCGAGGATGTCCTTTCAAATCTACGAGATTCCATTGGCCTGATATAGTAAAATGAATTTTGTGCAAATACGAATTAGTGTGTAGGACCAAATAGTCGTGCGGTTGGTTTACATTATTCGCGTGTAGACAGAATAATGATTTGTGCATTGTGCAGTTGCGTAGCTTTTGCTGGTCAAAAGGTAGAACATGATCAGGCGAAAGAGAGATTCTTCAGCAAAAGAGATAGATTGTCAGTTCTATAGCCCCCTGAAAGGGAATAAATTAAAGTCAAAGATGGAGAGATCGTATTATAATCTCGAAACTTCAAATATTCTTCCATCCCTTTCCAATCCCGACGGAGATGCTATGTTTCTCAAACGCGGAAGATTTTCTGGTGAACATTTTACTAATTAATTTTAAAATGGGAAAGAAAATTTATTAGCGCTCCAAATTGGGAAGAGCCAACATGAGCTGGGAAAAGTCAGCTTCTCGTTTTGAACCATGACATATAGAGTGGTTTAGAAACTTTATAGATTGTTTTTAAATGTAAAGAATCGCTTTATATATATATATATATATATATATATATATATGTATGTACGTATGTATTTATTTATGTATATATATATATGCGATTGGCATATATTCAGTGTGAGGTGTAAAGCAACATTCTTAATCTATCCTTCGAGATTAGCAAGAACAAAGAAACGTATTTCTTTTAAGTAAAATTTTAATACCACGAAAAATGCCAAACTAGTATACTTATGAAAAATTTACCTCAAACTAATTTAAATCCCGAACCAGTACATTTATGAAAAATTTATTCTTCGTTAATTTTTGTTAAATTTTACCGTCAAATTACTGAATTGAATTACACGTAACAGTTTAAGGTTTTACCCTCTATTTGTCACTAATGCACTAATTTGTAATTTTTCGTAATATTAATCCAATTTAATGGAAACTAACGGACTATAAATTTATCATAAATATACCAGTTTGGAGTTTTTAGTAGTCAAAAAATTAATTTAGAGTAAATATGATCACATATGTACTATTTTGGAGTTTTTAATTGTCAAAAAATTAATTTAATATAAATTTATTACAAGTGTACCAATTTTAGTTTTTTCGTGATATTAATTCTTTAGTAAATGAAATATAAAAAATTAAGTAGTTAATTGATGTAGATATGTATGCGCCCACGTCAAACAATATCTAATGGTACCCTTCACCTTCTTGCCAATCGCAGATATATATATAAATGTATCAAAATTCAAAACGAGAAGCCGCCTTTCCCTGCTCATGTTGGCTCTGCCCAGCTGAGGCCGCTAATAACTTTTCTTTCCCATTTTATAGTTAATTAGTAAAATCCCACCTCTTCACAGAAACTTCTCACGTGTTCGACAAACATAGCATCTATATCGGGATTGGAAACGGATGGACAAAAATGTGAAGTTTCGAGAATATATGCCAATTATACATACATACATACATACATACATACATACATATACTAATCGATTCTTTATATTAGAAAACTATTTATAAAGTTTATGAAGTAGATGTAGATGCGTGTGCGCCTGCATTAGACAATTTTATTAGTACCCTTCGCCTTCTTGCTAGAGAAACATATACATTCATCACATTTACAGATGTGACTGACCATATTAATAGTTTCCTTTTATCGGTGGATGCTCTTATTACACTCATTGTCTTGGAAGGATGAGAATTAACTATGTAGCATGTAAATGGAGAATTTAAGTATATAATGCACGCACCCTACTATAAAAATGATTTCCCGTGTTAAAGGGTTTGACTTTTTGCTGATGTGCTCTCTTTAGATTAAACTTAACATACGTTTGTTATTGGAGTGTGTAACCCATCGGTTAGAAAATGGGAAGGAGGGGTTGCCTCTTTTGCTCATTTGGAAGCAAGCGCGGCTGAACTGGAAATCACATTAATTTCTCATAGTGGGATGAGCTTAATCTAGAATTAGAGTAAATTCGCAAGATGGTTTCAACTCTAATAAGGAGCAACTCACTCATGTTTCGATACCTACTGATTGCATCATCTCCTAAGTTCTGCAGCCCGAGTGGAGGTTTATAAATGCATTTATTTTTTCGTATAACATTGCCAAACCCAAGTTGACATCAAACATTTTAGGCAGTCTGGTTGCTAGCGTCTAAGTTACAAGATTTCCTGCCCACATCATATGCGTATCGGATGGACAACAAACTTTTAATGAGGAAATAAATGGAATTACGTCGGCAATGATGAGTAAGAAAAGATCAATACACTCTAGGATTGATGCACCTGGTTGAGATGTCGGGGCATTTTCACTTCAATAACTCTAGGTTACTTATTCCAATCTTATCAACTACATGAAGACTATTTTGGCTTAAGGTCACCTATACAAGCCTAAGTCTATGATTTAATCGGTTCATAAAACTTGTAGGATATTCAATGGGTTTTCTAGTAATTAAGTCCCTGCGTTCGTATGTTTGGATTAATTTAAAAATATTATATATATCATCTCGAACTTTACTTATATAGGGGTGAGCATGATTTGTGTTGGATTGGTCCATCACCTAATCCAATGACCAACCCGCATAGTGTTAGTCCCCTATTTTGGGACTGAGTATGGATCTTGTTGAGCCTGGGACCAAGATCAGACCAATCTTATGAGTTTGGTTCGGTTCCAAGGTCAACTTAGGACCAACTGATTATTTTTTTTCATTTTTTCTATTTCTTAAAAGGACAAATATACTATTTAAAATTATATATATATATATATATATATATATATATATATATATATATACTTGTTAAAAACAATAAACCATAAAAACAAACATGCGAGGCAAGGGAATAGAGATGAGTGAGGAAAGCAAAGAAAGGCAAGCAAAGGAACAAAGTCAAGGTGAGTGAAAAGGGTTCTTTTTTTTTGTTTTTTGTTTTTTATCAAATTAGGCCTAGGTTTATTTCTATTTTCTAATTCACACAGTAAATTGAACTATGAAGAGAACAGAGGATGAGGCGTGAGGGTTTAGAATAGATAAAAAGCATAAAACATAATTTTCTAATATATATTACATATAATTGATATTATGTACAAGATTAGTCTAGGTTAGACCAACTCCAAGCTATCAAGTTTGAGGACCAACCTGCACAATATAGGGTTCAGGAATCTCAAAACCAAGAACCAACCCAATTCCCCTAGGAACCAAACCAAGACTGGTTGAATTAGGCCGATCTTGGACCGATGCTTACCCCTATACTCATGTGAGGATCAACCTTCTTTTGAACATGTTGATAGCTAAATTTTGGCTAACCATTTAGAATTAATTACATAAAAAATTAGGGACTAATCTTTAGCTACTAATAAAAAATATTATAGTTAAATTGCATAACATATAATTTTTGGAGCATCTCTCATATAATTTATTTTATTAACTGCATTTGCATTGGACCGTGAATGGGCCTGAATCAATCACGTGGACTAAGCCACCACCAAAACAAGATTCAGCTGAAGCAAGGAGAAGTGAGGGCCGAAAATCTCAAGCTTAATGGACCATGTTCCGACCTTTAATTGAGTTAGGTTTAGCCCATAAAGTTAAAAGGGTTTGAGTTTAATAAGAATATACCATATATGAACCAAGCCTATCATCAAATAAGCCCACAAAGAGCAGGATTCGGCCAGCCCAGGGAGTACAAGGCCTTGGCCTAAAATCACAACGAGAACGGGCCAGATTGAACCCAACTCAGATAAGTTTCAGCCCATCAAAAGTTTAGTTGGAAGAGGCCTCAGGTTAATTGAGCCCGTTATTCCGAAAAGGCCTAAGAACATGTCAGGCCAATTAACTTAGGTTAATAACACTATAAATACAAACTTATGCCTCATAATTCGGAGAGGGCAATTCATCATTGAGAAAAGAGAGAGAGAGAGAGAGAGAGAGAGAGAGAGAGAGAGAGAGACAGGATAATGACACTAGAAGTGTTAAAGATTATATACATCACTCACTTTAATGTCAAAAGTTTTCATCAACTCATTTAAATGCCAAATCAGCGAAAAATATCCATTTATGTGCATTCGACAAGAAATTTTGACCTAAATGATCACGTGGTTTTTATAATTAAAATTTTAATACAAGTTGGCATATTTTTATTAAAAATTCAGTCCACGTGGATGTGCAAAATGACATCACACGAGCCAACATGGCTAGCCTTCCAAAAACGACATAGCTTAATTTCTGTTCCCAAAAACAACAGTCGCGCGCTTGTCTTCTTTTTTTTGGGTTGTTGAGCCTGCTGACTGTGTCTTTCTGAGGAAACACAGGATGCCGCCATCGAAGGAGGCAAAGGAGGCTGCGAGGTGGATGGAGGAGTTGCTGTGGCGAGTAGTGGAGTAGGCAAAGGAGCCACAGGATGCGGCAGTGAACGTCGCCCGCACGCCGAACGAGGAGCAGTTGTTACAGTAGGGCATGTTCGCGCTGCACTCGTCCATTCATCGCCTTCAGTAATTACTGGGAATGCGCGGTGGCTGAAGCGGTCGAAAATTAGGAGGTAGGGTGGTTGTTGAGTAGGTCAACCCTGGATTGACCCTAGATCAGCCCAACCTTGCTAGTCCCGATCTGGTTCTCAGGGAAACTAAGCTGGTCCTTGGTTTTGGAATTCCGGGACTAGCACTATGTAGATTGGTTCTCGGTCGTGAGAGTTTAGGATTGATCCAACCTGGACCAACCCTGAATATATATAATTTATTATATATTTAAAATATTATTTATAATTTTTTTATTTAATCAAAAGAGAAAATAAAAATCAGATGGGTTCAATAGTATTGACCACAAGACTCATGGCATTACCCACAAAACTCATGGCGTTACCCACAACATCACAACTCACTCTTGACCATGGTCCTCTTCCTCACAACGTTGAATTTCTCTTTCATCTTCTTTCTTTCTTCGTTTTCTCAATCTGCAAATCAAAAGACACTTAGCAAGCCTTGTTTTTGGCCACTTGCATCGCTCGCCCCGCTTTCTGCTCCACGCTCGCTTGGTCACCTTGCTTGCGTCGCTCACCTTATTGGCATCACTTGCTTGTCGCCAAGTTTCTGCTCCATGCTCGCCTGGTCGCCCTACTCATGTTGCTCGCCTTACTTGTGCCACTCCCCTCGCTCACTTTCTGCTCCACACTCGCTTGGTTTCCCTACTCATGCCGCTCGCCCTGCTTGTGCCACTTGCCTGTTGCCCAACAAATTAGAAGGAAAAAGCCCTAATTAGAAACCCTAACGCTCGGTTGTGGCTCGCCCTTGCTTTCTGAACACAACTTTCTAGTAAGTTCTAGTTTGTGCTTGATTTTAGAGCTTTAAGTTGCTATCATGAAACATAGTCTTGGCGGGTGTTTGTTTGATCCGCTTCAATCTATTTATTGCTTCTATCCCTCCCCCTTTTCTCTTTCCTTCCATTCCTGGTTTTTTTGGGGGGGGGGGGGTGTCGTCTAAAGCATTCCCTTTTTTGCTTCAATCTATTGTTTATTTGATACCGTCTCTCCCATGTTTGTTGTTTTGCCCTTGTCACCCTTTGTCGAGAGTATAGAGAGTTCAAGAATAAAGGGCTTTGACCCTACTCTTGGCATGATGTATTGACTATCTCTGTCTCCAGAAACATTCGATCATATGCTAGAGCAAGAGCTATCAAAATGAAACCATTAATCTCGCCTCAAGACCTGTTTTTATATCGTGTTCGATAAGGGGCAATTAGTAAAATCTGAGTATCACTGGTATCCCTAAAAGTTCTTGCATTTAGAGGGCTTATACTTTATGAGCTTGGCCAAGAATAGAAGGGTTTACTTCTTTCTTGTATATCAATCATGAGAGCCCTTCGAAAGTGCAAAATGTGATTGGGGAATGTCAGATTTCGAAATTTTGTCGCTTGCGTATGAATACATAAGATGCTTATTTCTTATTATTATTAGAAATGAAATGAGAACATGTGTTTCGACTAGAGAATTTTAACTTTGGTGATGGGGATGCAATTGGATATGGTGCATTAGACTGTATTTCAATTAACATTGCCCTTGTGTCCACAAATCAAATGATTACTAGTGGTATTAAAGACTTTAATTGCCAGAGTTGAGAAGGCTTTTTTAAATTTAGGAGATTTAATTTTTTTTAACAACTAGGTATTTGAAGAAACTGTTACATTTTCTTAAACTTAGGAGATTCAAATTTTTTTTTGGTGTAGTCCAATAAGGTTTTACCATTGAATTAGCATTCAGGCACATTAAGTAGAGATCATGGGGCTTTAGAAAAACCTGTCTTTACTAGTCTTGTAATAGTTAAAAGGGCTGCTTATTCTATTGTTTGTTGCATGTAGTTTGATGAATAGCTATTTGATGTTGCCACCTCAGGAATGAAACCGTAGCTAATATTTGATATTTGTTGTTTCTTTAATAAGTGCAGTGTTGAAGCTTACACGCTGGTACTTAAATATTCAGGTGACCTTGATGAATTCAGATAAGATGTCAATTGAAGTGGAGGGATACTATGAGATTAGTCAATTTAGTCCCATGATGGAAACATCTGACAATGAATGTGAAGAAGACTTAAAAGAGCCAACGAAGGTATCCATTAGTCATCCTCCTCTTTGTAAAAAGCAAAAAACATATAAATCCATGTTGTGGGATAATTTTTCAAGAATCATAAATGATAAGACCAAAAAAACATGTATGGTAAAGTGCATTAATTGTGGGAAGGAGTACTTATACATTGTTAATAATGATACTTCTACAATGTTGAAACACTTGAAAATGTGCAACAAGTATCCTCCCAATATAGATAAGAAGCAAAAATTGTTTGCACCACGTGATACAAATGTATTTGGCTAAACAGAGGGAAATACTAGTATTGGTACTGGTAGTGGTAATGTCTTAACAACATGGAAATTTGATCAAGACTGATCTAGGTATATGCTTGCTTTGATGATCATCATCGATGAATAACCATTTTCTATGGTTGAAAGTGTTGGGTTTCGTGATTTTGTTACTGAGTTATGATATCTCTTTACACATTTGTCATGATTTATAGTGACTAGAGATTGCATGAAATTGTATATGAATAAAAGAAGTTGTTTGAAAACCTACTTTGGTAAGCTTAGGTCAATGATTGCACTCATGACCGATACATGGACTTCTATTCAAAATATGAACTATTTTTGTCTTATTACATATCTTATTGATGAAAATTGGAAATTGCATAAAAGGATAATCAATTTTATGGTGATACATAGTCACAAAGGAAGGGAGATTGAGAAAATAGTTGAAAAATGCATTTATGAATGGGGAATAGAAAAAAATGTGTCTATAATCACAATGGATAATGCTAGTGCAAATGATGTTGTCATTGATTATTTGAAAGATAAATTTTCAAGAGATAGGTCATTGGTCTTAGCTGGTGAGGCTTTATATATGAGGTGCACTACTCATATGTTAAACCTTATTATAAAAGATGGCTTGTCCGAGGTACGTGATTTTATTGCACGTATCCGAAACATTGTTAGATATGTGAGGAGTTCTCCTACGAGAGCTAAAGCATTCCAATCTTGCACTTAGGCTGAAAGAATCACTTACAAGGGTTTGGTTTGTTTAGATATTGCCACTAGATGTAATTCCACTTATCTCATGTTAGACACGTCCATAAGGTTTAGAAAAGCCTTTGATGCTGTGATGCCTTCCTCTAACTAAGTCTGCTCTGCTCTCCTCTAGCAAGCTCTCTAAGACTAGCGATCTCAAATCATTTCATCCCAATCCCAAGGAGAATGCCAAAAACAGCAGTTGGCGGTGTCATGGCCATTCAAATCAATAGCAATAGACCACAGAGCTAGCAAACTACGTATCTACAGGTGATACGGGGAGCCTGTAGAAGCAGAGCACTCAGAAACGCAGGTGGAGAGCATCCAAAAATGAAAACAGAGGCCTTGTTGTTGGTACCGATGATTACAAACTGTTTTCCCCTACTTGCTGCACCTAAAACTAAATCACAAGCTTCTGGCCTAATGTCAAGAATGCTAATACACACACAAACAGATCCAAATAATTAACATCAAATTACCAAAGATCATAAATCCAATATGAAGAGGTACAATCGGAAACGACAGTACATCAATAAACAAAAGCTCAAAAATATCCTCTTGAGAACTTTGCATAAATCCAAACATATTTGGAATTGAAAAAAGGAAACCAACATACAAAAATGTGAATTTCAGGGGGTATTGAGAATCTTGTCCTGCATCAACAATCTTTCGTACCAAGTAAAGTTCAGTTTGCTAGAGTCCTACGGATGCTTTTTGTCCGGAGACAAAATCACAATCGACTCATTCAATCCGACATCTTTTTGCAACTTGAATTCCAATTGTTACGAGAATTCGCCGATCTACGCGAGAGATATAATGTCAGCTAGAGCTTCTGCCCTTTCAATCGACACATGAATTAGTGTTCACAGGATATTGTTTGATGTATCTTTCGTTCTGTTTATGGAACTTACCTGATCAGCAACAAGACGATAGACACATGCTTCTCCAGCCAAAATGAAGCCATTTGCTTTACCACATGGTGTACTTTGGATCTGCAAATTTATTCAAGAACGAAGATCTTCTTCAAACAATTAATCGTATGACCTCCATAAACATTGTTTCTGTGCGATCGGATACGTACCAGTCGGAGTCCCTCCCAACGGAGAGCGAGCTGCTCTTCCAGGTTGTTCAGGACGTTCACGACGATAGTGTCCCCCTTTTGTGCCTTTATGATCGGGGCCGTGGTCTTGCCGTTGATGGTGATGACCTTCATGTTTTTGGGGTCCAGGTCCTGCTTCACTTCCCAGCGGAGGGGAAGAAACCAGGCCTCCGCCGATGCCACAACCGCCGATACACAGAGAAGCCATACGATGAAGCTTCTCATCTTTCGCGGTGGCAGAGACCAGGAGCACACGACAGATGAAAATGGGTCGAACAGACGGAGTCTGTGGGGGCGACTGTTGACAACCATGGCGAAGATGAAAGGAGGAGGAGGAGAAGTTGGTATGGAAGCTCTTGCAGGCTGCAGTTGCCGCTCGTGTTTCAGCTAAAGTGGCGTGCCTTTTGTTCTTGATCTAATTACGATTTTGACATCCGACTAAAAGGAAAAAAATTATATTTGACATATGTATGCTGACGAGGAATTAAATAAAACAAATTAAAAATCTGATTTTTTCTTCCTCACTCTTTTCCTCCTTCGCAGTCACCGCTCCGCCGTAACCTCCGTCCACGAGCCCGCCGTGGCCGCCGCGCCCAGCGGTGAGTCCCCACCCAACGCCTCCACCGCTGCAGATCCTAGCCGGCCGGCTAGATCTGCAGCCGCCATGGCAACGACGGGGGGAGACGGAGCCCAATCCCAACCGGGATCTCGATCCCGCCGTTCGAGCCAAGAGCTGAAGGCGCCGCCGTCGGGATCTCGACCTATTATTAATATCGATTCCTTTTCAAAAGAAAATGTAAAAGAATTCCGCAGTTATGCGTCGACCGTCCTCAGCTTTTCGCCTTAACGACAACCCGCGTTCGAATTGCCGAAAACCGGAGGCGTCCAGAGTAGGATTTGCCGCGGTTTGAGTGGTTTTTTAAGTCTTTTCCTCTCTCTCTCTCTCTCTCTCTCTCTCTCTCTCTGTGGAAAGGAGGAGTGCAATGATGAGGCTTTTGGCTAATCAACGATTGTTTAATTCATTGTCGCAGAAAGGAAAGATATTTCTTGACCATGAAACCTCGTTTTGCTTAGGGAATGCGTATCAATTTTTTTTAATCGATTCAAAAGGATATAAGGGATAAGTCTTTTCGTTTATTTTAAGAAGCTTTCCGCAAATAGATATTTGAATTTTAGAGATGATGAATTATTTTTATTGAAAGAGAGACGGCAGCCGTATTCTAATTATAATATATTGAATCAAGTCTTGTGATTGAAGAGTAATTTCATTATTTAATACAAAATCAATAATTTATCATCTAAAAATATCCTGAAAATAGCGCTACAGAATCCTGGAATCATTAGTTGTTGGGCTCTGTAAAAATAGTATTATCACACAACAAAATTTTACTTGAGATTGTGTCTCCCTCACAGGCGTCCATGTAATTTGCCTAGCCCCAAATAAAATAATTCATGCTTCGACTAGTCTTCTTCCTTCTCTATTACCAATCTTTTGCTTAAAAAATCAAAGTCACACACCTCCACTTTGGTGCTATTAGACTGATCTTATTCTTTCATTGAAAATTGTTTTCATCATTTTCTAAATTTTAAATAAGGAAAAATTCCAAATGATTACTCAAAGTGCTATCTTTTTCTCAAATAAGGATTTGAAGTGGTCACATCATTATCAAAAAATAGTTTGAAATGGTTATAGCTATTTTTAATAAGGCCTTAGTCTTGCTAATCGCCACCAACAAAAAATTTCAACTGAAGAGAAATATTTTTTTCCAAAAGCAATTTAAATTTAAATTAGATTACAAATTTTAAAAAATAAAAAAGCAAAAATATAGGCGGTGGGCCGCTGGTCTTTGCTTTTTTCTTTTCTTTTTTAGTTTTTTTATGAGAAGAAAAAAAATAAAATAAAAAGAAGAAAATAAAAAATTTGAAAGACGAAATTGCCCTTCACCAATCGGTGAGTTTGGGCCCTTCCTTGAAATATAGCCACTTCAAACATTTATTTGAAATAATGTTCACTTCAAGTCCTTATTTAAGAACTTGAGGATACTTCGGACTTTTATTTAAAATAATGTCTATTTTAGACCTTTATTTTTAAAAAAATATGGATACTTCATGATTTTATTCATAATTTTTCCCTTTAAATTGTGTTTTGCATTAGAATTTTAGAGAAAAATCCATATATGGAAATGACAATTACCAGACAAATGCAAGCAAATAGGTCAGTTCATGAAACTTCGACTTAGAGGGGAAAAAAAAAATGAAAAGACAACTTTACTAGCTTGTCATTTTGAATGATGATAAATTCCATGTCCATTCAAATTACCTTTCCAGTTTAAATTATAAGTGCATATTAGATAATTAAATTTAACTATTGTAACCTACTTACATGACTTTGTAAGATGACCATGCGACAGACTAGACTTACTTCAAGGTATTATCCCTTTTGACTCATATCTCTTATCGAGCCTTATGATTATATCTTAAAGTATGATTAATGTGTCCATATAATTACAAATGCTTATCCATCTTGATAGTACTCCAACTAGAGCATACTTCATACTATGATTCTAAACTAAAGCCGTTGCACGTGCCACCACTATTCACTCCTTGTTCGATATGAGTCACTCCTAACTATTTTGCCATCTTAAAAGCCAAACACATGCTTATTCATACCAACAACTTGGTCACTTTTTTGACGCAAATAGTTTTGCCACCTAATTTTACATGCATTAAGCTATGAAAGGAATATTCAAATGCTGATTGTTTGGGGGTGCGCCATTACTTAAGTATCTAACTACAAGTTATCTTCCATTCCATGTAGAATTCATTGCACCGATTGAAATGACTCTACTAATATGGTTAATATTTGTGTGCAATCCAATGAATTTTTGAAGGTCGATTTGAGATTAGATTTACAATCAAACCTAATTAACAGAAAATGTCCATACTTAGGGGAAAAGAAGATTAGGTGGTGTTTCCTCCATCTTGATGATCAACCGGCTTAGCAAGATTTTCCCCCAATAAACTTAGGCTTTGTTTTTTTTTAATAAACTTAGGTTGAGCTGGTCAAAATACCCAAATTGCACTATTCTAGAAAGTTTTAATACTTAATTTTCATTTAAACAGATTCAAGACAAAAAAACTTTTCCCTTACATATCTAGGTTGAAATACCTAATTCGTACTGTTGTGAAAAGTTTTACAACTTAATCACTCGATTGAAAAGTTTCAGAATTAAAGTGCACTCTTATGTGTGCAAAAATTGCGCCGGGAAGACTTGTCTCGTGTTCATCTGCCCACTCCCTGGCTAACTTTCAAAAGTGAATAACCTGTCCTTTTTGGCACCATTTGAAGTGTCAGAGCTGAGATTCGGAAAGCTTGGACGATATCGGTGGTCGGCCGGCCCACCGAGATTGCCGTGTCCGACACTTCCGGCTTTCTTCTTTGGACCACCAGAACCAGTATCGCGCCTCGGTTACAATTAATTAAATATTTAGACGCCTACCCAAAGTCTGATCTTGTGAAAATCTTTAAATATTCCGAAGTGAAAGCGGCTTGTGTATAAGGTCGTCATAAATATTTTTGTGTACAAGGCGTTTTTGCATGTGTAGTCCAAAAAGAAATGAAATGTAATGTCGGCGGTGAAGATTTTTCTTGGTTGAGACTTTGAAATCGATAGAGGAAGTGACGATAGAAGATGGAAAAAGAAACCGGAGGACTAATTTATAGCTGATAAAAGTATATAACTCAATTTCTATAAAAGTATAATTTATGGAATTCAGATGAAGTAATTTTAGGTCTTGATTATATAGATGTGCCCCGCGCTAGTTTCTGATAAGCCTTCCGTAGCACCCCCCGCTGAGGTACTCCCTTTTGACCACACGGCAGAGAGAAGCTTCAACGAAACACGGGAGCAGCCGAAGTCATTGACGCACGGCGACGTTAAAGTACTGTTTTCGTCCCAGTCGTTTCAAAGAGAAAAGCAAGGAAAGGAATTGACAAAAACCAGGGTCCGCACTCATCATCAGGCACTCGATGACATTGAAGAACAGACAAGATATTGGGGTATCTTTCAACGAAAGATGTGAAGTGACATCTTCAATCTATCCTTCGAGATTAGACATGAAAAAGCTAATGGAGTAACGAAATAATTAGCCAATATCGAAGATATGGGTGTATATATCACCAAGTACAATGAAATCCTTCACTTTTTTGAGTGCACGAAAGTGGCTAATTGTGTTTGATTAAGCATTTTGAAAACTCTCGAAGAAAAATTGGGGTGTTTAACAATCATACCCAATGGACTTTGAAGTGAAAGCTAGTATTGGCAAGGTTAAAAGTTCAAGACAGATAAGGATTTGCTTTGAGCTTTAACATCTTCGGAATACCGAAACAAGGGTTAAATAATTTGTTTTCTTCCAAAATTATCATCACCAATTTTTTAGTTTTTTAATTTTGCCCCTTGTTATTATTGTTCATCTTCTTTATGTGAAGGTAGCCGGCAAAGGTTGACAAGGCCAGATCTAACCGGCAAAGGGCCAATGAGGTTGCGTGGTCCATGTGATTGTCACCTGAGATTGCATGACCACCTAGGCGACGGCCGTTGACATCAGATCTGGCTCGCCGATTGCCTAAGCTCTTCGCTGGTTGACAAAGGGTTTGATTTATTTTTAATAAAAAAAAAGAATGTAATTTTTTTTTATGAAAACACTACTTAACCCAAAGTTATTTTACAAAGCATTTTTTGTCAAACACAATTTGCACAAAACATACGAAAATTGATTGAAGGGATGGAGTTTCTGTAACGACCGTCCACTGCAACGATGAGAATGAATAAAAGTAGTAGTAGGTATTAAAGTATGCCACGGTTTTAGGCATGTCGTTGATAAGGCAGAGGATGCACTTTGGCGGTTATATATAATGTCCAAAGAGGCAAGTTGATTACATTATATGATATGTAATTTAGTCCTATACGCTGACTGTACTATTGAACGCCGAAGTTTTGCTATGGAGTCTGGACCAGGGCCATGCCATGTGTAATCGGTCCAATGGATGTATCGGTCCCCGCCGCGGGGCGGGGGAGTGATCAAATTGTTTAATGTTCTCTAGGGATTAATAGGACTCCGTATCGCTCGGTAAAAATCCAACTTTGCGGCGGTCTGACCTTTCCTTTCTTCTTGTGGGTCTAAATCGCAGTCTGATGTTGTCACGGTCTGAATTGTCGCGCCACCTTCTATTGTCGTTTTGATATTTTGGACAGGAGGGGTTGCACTTTCCAAATTGGCCCACAATTTGACAAGGCTCGGATCATCATCACAAATTAACAATGATTAAATTTATGCTCACAAAAAGGAAAGATATACAACCCACTTTGAAACCTAGTTTTGCTTAGATTATGCATATCATTTTTTTTATTAATTCAAAAGGATATGGGGATAAGTCAATTTCATTTATTTTTAGAAACTTAACGGTACGGGAGAGGTGATGAATTATTTTCACTGAAGGAGAAGATAGTGAGCTAATGCTACCAATAAGGTATTGAACCAAATTTTTTTTATTGAAGGACAATTTGATCAGTCCATACAAAAAGGGTACGTATTATCTTTAAAAGTTGTGGAAATAGCTGAGTAGCGTGCATTGGTCCCCATCCAACCATGGAACTAGACCGAAGCAAATCAAACCAGCCGATGGCGTCTAATTAAGAGCAGTGGGAAGACTTGTTATGCGTTTTTGTCTGTCTATAACCCCTTTGGGTAAAATTAGAAGTGCCCAAACGTGAGGTTCGGAAAGCTAGACAACTTGGCGATTGACCTGGCACCTCACTGAGACTGCCGTCTCCGACTTACCCTCCTTCTTGGACCGCCAGAGCCAGTTTGGCGCCTCGATTAGCCATGATTAGACACCAAGAGTCTCCTCGGATTCTCATCTTGTGAAATTCTTTAGATACTCCAACCAAAAATTTTTCGACTTGTTGAGCAGAACCAAACCGACACGCGTATAAGGTCGTCATAAAGAATCTCGTCATAAAAGACCTTTCGTGTTTGAGACTTTGAAATCAATGTGGGAAGTGATGCAAAAGAGGAAGAAAACAAAAAGAAAACGACAAGCAAATCTAAATGGTTAATATTAGCCAAATCTAAAACGTATCTAGAAGCAAATCTCATAATACAATAAAGAAGGATAGAAAATTAGAATCAACACAGAAAGCCATCATTAACCAAATTTAAATGGTCATTGCAGTCACTTTCTAGACTAACTTATATCTACAGGAAAATCAGTAAGAAAACTGCTCTCCACATTCAAACAAAGCCATCATTAGCCAAATTTAAGGGCCCTTTATCTCACCAGCTCCCTTGACGAGCCGAGGAAGCTTGCCCGCCTGGTCGGCACCACCGTCTTCGGACGGCACGCCCTCGCCCACGTCCGCCAGCGAGACTCGAATCAACCCGTAAAGTCCGGCCTCTTTTTGTAATGTGGAACTTGCGCGGTACTGCCAGTCACCAAGCTGCATAAAAGTATACTGTCAGTGTTCGTACACGTCAAACGTAGCGTATCTGTCCGCAGAGGGATATTCCCCTAAAGAAACTCGGAATTATAGGGGGAGGAGTCTCCATCAATGAGTAAAAAGATCGCTGGTGATGAGGGCGAGAGAAAGGGTCAGCGGCGGCAGCGGAGGTGTCGAAGTGGGCCGGTCGGAGAGGATTGTGGACGCTGAAAATGGAGATCGGAGAACTGGACTCTACCCCCCACCGCCGCCGAGGCAGATCGCCACGTCAAGGAGAAAACCGCCATCTCCGCCCTCTCTCTCTCCCTCTCTCTCCCTCTCTCTCCCTCTCTCTCTCTCTGTGCGCTCCGCTGCCCACACCAGCACCCTCTCGCAACCCAACCCTCTCTTTCTCAGTACGGACGGGCAGTCTCCGAGCTGCCATAAAAGTATAGTGTCAGTGTTCGTAAAAGATCGCTGGAGATGAGGGCGAGAAAAGGGTTGGCGGCGGAGAGAGCAGGGGTTGATGGAGGTCCCGAAGTGGGCCGGTCCGAGAGGATGGTGGACGCTGAAAATGGAGATCGAACAACTGGACTCTACCCACCACCGCCGACAAGGCAGATCGCAACTCCAAGGAGAAAACCACCATCTCCGCCCTCTCTGTCTCTGTCTCTGTCTGTCCACTCCGCCACCCACACCAGCACCCGCTCGCAGACCCAACCCTGGCAGGCTCCGAAGCCCATCGACCTCCCGGATTTATCACCGGGTCGTCCATTCCCCCCGCCGCCGTCGGTTCACGAACTCCCGCAACTGCTCCATCACGCTTACCTCCCGACCCCGACCCCGGCCCTCCCTCCTCTCTCTTCCCATTGCCTCCGACCCCCAGAGGTACGGCTACGAGGTGAGCGCCCCGAGGACCCTTGCGCCGCCGCCAGAGAAGCCCCCGGCGCCGGCCAGCCTCGCGACGTTTCGGGCGGCGTTGGCCCCGGCGCTATCGCCGGCGACGTAGTGCCAACCGACGTCAGCGCGGTCGGCGAGCAAGGGGTCTCTGCCGCCGGGGATGCGACCCACGGCAGCGCGACCAAGCAGTCGTACGCGGCGGGGAGGGCGGCCTCCGGGGCGACGACCTCAGCCTCGGCGACGAGGTGGTGGAGGAGGGAGGAGAAGGCGGGGCTCGACGCAAAATGCGCAGCCGTGGATCTGGAGCTTGGGGAGATGGAGTGACGTGAAGAAACGAATGAAGAAACGCTTTGTATGGACTCACCTGATCGACGAAGAACTGATAGGCAAAAGTCTCACCAGCCGAATGGGTCCGTCCAAGCCTTGCCACTCTGCAAAACCCAAACCCAACATCATCACCACGTAGACTGAACCCATCGTGACATGCTTCGATGTCTTCGTTTCTACGGTTCGCACTCCGTCGAACCGGATGCGAGTCTCCTTCCTCAACCCGTTGGAGACCTCGATGATGAGCATGTCTCCTTGATAAGCGATATGGTCGGCGGGGTCTGTCCATTTATGGTGATGACTGCTTCTGGTAGCCCCTCGGCGGCGTGCGCTCGTACCTCACTACCACCGGGAGGCGCGTCTACCTCTGCCGAAGGCATGGTCGCCAAAATGCAAAGAAACCCCAACAGTGAAATCCCATCTCTTGCGCATCCAAAATGAGAGGAAGAGATGGGAGAGAAGAGAAAAGGTAGTTTGGGGGGGGGGGGGGAAGCGCGCAGAGCCCTAAGAAGGGAGGGGAAAGACGTAGTTGTGTGCAGATTTTTAATTTTAATTTCTTTTCTTTCTTTTTTACACAGCCCACATTGTGTCGAGCGACGGTCGGTCGGTAGCTGCAATGAGCGAAGTGAGTCTCACGGGTTCGGGCGCGGGTCGGCCGGCAGAGACGGGCACGTGTTTGCATGAGAAAAACGAGTGTGGATTATAAAATAGAACATGTTGCTAAGAAGAACAGGTGCGGCTTGGGAGGTACTCAAACCTGGCCATTCGTTACGATATATATCGATTCTTTCAAAAGCTGAATTGCCAAAAACAGGAGTAGTACGAGATCGCACTTGGCAATTTCTCCTGCCGTTAGCTGGGGGTTTATTTACCAAATGGGCCCCGTCAGACTCTAGAAGATACGTCCTGTATGGTCCTGGTCTCCCCTAATTTGATATCATCGCCACGAATTGCAGACTATTAGATATTATTTTTATTTATTCTATTCTAATTCTCAATTCACTTTTTAATTTTTATCAAATTGAAATCTATGCTTGAAATTAAGGACGTATATAATAACCATTTTATTTTTATTCCAGGACTATTTTTCTATTCCAAACTTATTTTGAAAATAGAACTCAGTTTGATAAAACAATTTTCATTTTCCAGTTTCTGAAATAGAAATAGATTTGGAATATAAATCAGAAATAAAATTTTCTAAAAATATTAATTCACAATTTGTTAATATCATTCATTATTTCAATTTGATAAATCCAAACTACATTCCATTTTAAAAATCCACAAAACTTGAGGAGAGAAGAAAACAAAAAGCAACCCACATTCCACTATTAATATCATTCGTTTTTTGATAGATCTACAGATTTACGGTTTGCCAATGGAGGGGGACAGCAATGGCTAGTGGTGACGACCGAAGGAGAGCAAACGGTTAAAGGTTAAGGAGAGACTCTTTTGAGTAAGAAGTGAAAAAGAAAAATAATTTCTGATTTCTTTAATAGAAAAGTAGCAAATTTATTTCAATTTTTTATTATTATTTATTTATTTATGGATTTGAATCGAATTAATTTGATTGACATAATCATGAAGATGATAATTTATCATGTTGTGATGTCGCTCATCCGATTGAGAACGAAGCCATTTGTCAAGAGAAAGGGACATGTGGGGAAAGGATTCTTTTTAATGTTGCTCTTGTTTCGGTCCCCCCACCGAGCTTACACTCTTCCCGATTGTGACTCGCAAGTCGGCCACATCAATCCTGCGTACCACCGTGGGCCAAGCCATCACCATGAGCCACCGCCAACCCACCGCCGCACGCCATCCGTCATTGCCCAAAATTGGAAGTCATGTCTGTGAAATTAGGTAAATTCTTATCTCAAAATTTGATTTTTCAATTATTGCCTATTTTGAATTAATGGACATCTGATTCGATCATTTTGAGTGATAGGCAACATCCCTTAGGATTTTGTTTTCTAATCTGCAATGCACATATTCTATCTATAGAACTTCAGATGGAATAGTCTATCAATAATAACTTCTTGTCGCTGAAAAATATATTAAGGAAATTCAGATTCAAAGAAAGTGAGTCATTTTCTAGTGTTTGCTTGCGCCAAAAACAAATTAAAAAAAAATAAAAATCTAACTTTAGGGTATTTGATACAAAGTGCATCTACTAAAAGCAAGTCATATCGCCATTTTCATTGTTATTTTGTAATCTATTAAAATAACAAGAATTATAAAGAAATTAAGAATAAATATTATGAGATCATATTTGAAAAATACTATATAACACGAGCATCAATGAAGTATATTCAAGAGACAATGACAAGATTTATACAAAAAAACTTATAGACTTATCGGAGAAAATAAAGAAAAAAAAATTGATGAGAGATAGGAAATAGACACGGCAGGATATATTCTTCTAATTCAAATGCACAGCAAGATATCAAATAAAATGATTTTTCATTTTACAAGAAAATGAAGTTGTTTTCCGATCTAAGCTTGTTGCTTTCATGTTATGGAAAAGGTTTCTCATCGATCAACTAGTTTTCTAGCATCCAAACACTGGATAGCTTGAAAATAATTTTCTGGAAATGATTTTTCATCATGCAAATGATCCTACATTTTATTATATAAGTCTATTTCTTTTTTGACCATGCCTTGTAGTTTGGTCCAATTCCAATTTACTTCCTCTCTTGATTAATTAACAGGCAATTTGGTGTATCCTATTTGATTTTGAATCAATATTTTGGTTTGCTTGTTGCCTCTCTCCAAATTCGATTCAGATTTTTCTGTTTTTTGCGCCCATTAATGTTTGCCACTAAAACATTTATAAACTAAACTTAAAAAGTTGATCTAACAAATCCAACGGGCGCTTTCCATAAAACTCTATTATTTGCATGGCGTTCATTTGCTCTTATTTCGTTAAAAAACGAAAAAGGAACATGTCTATAAGCGTTCTGTTTTGTTTGCATGGTACCACTTCCTCTTTTTTTTGTCTCATAGGTTATCATGCGGGAACAAAACGTGATGTGTCATTTTAATGCAAAATAAATATATTGTTGTTATTATTTTTCAAACTTAAAATCTATTTGTTTTGCGAAAAACATTTTCCATTGTTCAATTCCTCTAGAAAAATGAGTCAATGGAAAACCTATATTTAAATTAAGGAAAATGATTTCCTTTTTAAAAATTTGAAAATCACTTTTCAAAATATGATTAGGTATCGAAATTTGAACTCGAAACTTTATGCTTGGAAATGAAAGCCCCAACGATGGTTCCCAAGTCCCAACCTCCAAGACCAGGTCTCCAGCACTTGGGCCCAAATCCATCGAGATCGGGACTTGAGCCTCAGTGCTTGTTAGGGGTATCCAAAAACCCGACCCGACCCGATCCTCACATGATCCGGACACGACCCAAACACGAAACAAATATGATACATATTTTGAGTCTTAATAGTGTTCAGGTTATAATTATAAAATAAATAAATAGTTATCTTTTGGGTTGGGTTAGGTAGAACATTGTTCAGCGCATGAACAAATAAACAAACTCTCAGAGTCTCACCCAAACCCTTCTCTCTCGCCCAAACAGGATGACTCCTTCTCCTCTCTTCTCCTCCTGACGCCGATGACTCTACCCTCTCCTCTCTTCTCCTGTTGACGCCTTCTCCTCTCGTTGACTCGGCCGCCGTCAATGACAACTGCACCTTCTCCTCTCGTCAACACCGCTAACGTCAATCTTGAGGTAGCGGCGTTGTTCACTCATCACTAGAAGATCGTGGTGGTTGACGCCGATATTCCTGAAGGAGAATCGCAGAAGCGGAGGATTGTGAGCTTCATTGGCGGCATCGATTTGTGCGGTGGCCGGTATGACACCCAGGACCACCCGCTGTTCAAGACTCTATATTCAGACATCCACAGGAATGATTTCCATCAACCGAATTTCCGAGGCGCTTCAATCAAGAAAGGCGGCCCGCGGGAACCGTGGCACGACGTTCATTGCCGTCTCGAAGGCCCCGTCGCGTGGGACGTCCTCTATAACTTCGAGCAGAGGTGGGAGAAGCAAGTCGGGGAGCAATTCCTCATCCCGATAAGCCAGATGGACAAGATCTTAATCCCCCCGTCGCAAGCCGCAATAGCCGATGACCCGGACTCATGGAATGTCTAGTTGTTCAGATCCATCGACGCCAGCGCAGCAGCCGACTTCCCCCATGACCCCGAAGGTGCAGAGGCAGATGGCCTCATCAGCAGCAAGGACAACATCATCGACCGGAGCATCCAGGACGCCTACATCAACGCGATCCGCTCGGCCAAGAACTTCATCTACATCGAGAACCAATACTTCCTCGGCAGCTCCTATGGGTGAAAGGTCAAGGAGGGCATCACAGTTCCAGAAATCCAAGCGCTGCACCTCATCCCCAAGGAACTGTCACTCAAGATCGTGAGCAAGATCGAGGCTGGGGAGAGGTTTGCCGTGTACGTCGTGATCCTGATGTGGTCCGAGGGCTTGCCAGAGAGCGAGTCGGTGCAGGCGATCCTGGACTGGTAGAGGCTGTTTATGCTTATGATGTACACTGGACTTTCAGTTTTTATTGTGTTTTAGATGCTGGATGATAGTGAATGCTATGAGTTTTTGATTTGATGGCATGCATATAATTGGATTTGACTTGCTAGCCCAAAACCCAACCCGACCCGTTTTCCTTCTTCATGTTTCATGCCTTCGGGTTGGGCCGGATCAGGCTGGGCCAAAGCACGCGGACCTTCTTGTTTGGGTTGGGTCGGGTAACATTAAGACCCGACCTGACTCGACTCGACTCATTGACACCCCTAGTGCTCGTGCTCGAATCCTCAGCACCTGTGCTTGCATCCAGAAAATGGAAAGAGAGAAACAGAGAGATACAACTAGGAAAACTCGCCATAATCTCTATGCTTTAGCTGACCAATTCTCAAGGCCTGCCGTGTCGACAGTGTCGGGAGAGGCAACGGGTTTGGTCGTCCGGGTGGAGGAAGATGCTGGTAGGTGGGAGGTCTGAGAGTAGGAATTTTTGGGGCTTTTTATTTGAAGGAAGGTATTTAGGTCATTTCAGTTTGATAAATAGGCTCGAAGATGCAAACTTGTATTTCTAAAAAAAATTGAGAATGCAATGTAATGAAATTGATGAAAACTCGTGTACGTGTTCATGGTATTTATTCCAGAATTTAAATTTGGCAACCAATCTGAAAGGTTTAGATCTCGAACACTATCCAAACATATTTATCTATGATTTGACTGACCTTAGTTTATCATATGTAGGATCGAATGCCACCAATAGAGCCGAGTGAACCAAAAGCAACAAACATGGATGATACGAGGATAAAATAGGAAAGCAACAGAAGAGAGACCTAATTCAAAAAGACCTCATCGCATGAATTCGTGCTTGCTAAATGCACAACGCTCAAGAAGAAACCTATAACAAAAGCTGCAAATATAGAACCAGCGAAAGATGTTAATCAGATACAATCACCTATACCTGAAGGAACTGATGCATCCACGGGATTTGTACAGCCAATAAAAAGGAGTTAAGAGTAAGTGGCTGGACACAATTGAACATGTCAAGCAATTTAAATTTATGCGGGTACTTCTAAAAGCATCCCGACACTTCGGTTGAGTGACCATAGGATAGTATCCTTTCTAGGCCATTAAGATAAGTAATGCCTGTTGTTAGAAGAATCAACATATGCTATCTCTCGATTCTTCCCACTGATTTTGGTCTTACCGTACCTCATTACTAGTAGGGCTACTGAAACAGCATTTAGCATAGGTAATCTAACCAGAAGATCTATCCCCACCAAGCCCTGTTCCAAGATATTCTGTTTGCTTGAGATGAAGAACATCACCCCCCAAGATTTTAATAGCCAGTTGTCCCCATCAGACAAGTGGGAAAATGTTACAGAAGTATTCAGCACCTTCACAGCAGACCGTGTTTTTGGGCAAGCCCACCTATGAAGCGATCAGATTAGACCACAATGAGTGACCGCTACTACTCGCTCTCCTGCACAGTAAAGAAAGTTTTATTTGCAATTTATCTCTCCAGCTTAAATTGTATCAGAATTCTTTAGTAGTCGACAGAAAGCACATTTAAATAATTGTTATTGTCATCTTCGTCTTTCTTCAGCTATAACAAAGCAAGCAAACAGAAGTAAGGGCATTTAAAAGCAAAGAGCATTAGTAACATTAAAACAACAATTAAAGCTGTATACCAAGTCTGGTGATGCTTAGTTTTCCAGACTGAAAAAGGCGATCTGGGAAAAACTCCTTTAGAGAAGCTACGGGACTTTTGAACTGGCTGTGCCCTGTCAACATAATGGGAGGAGTCACTTATGAATAAAACTACTAAGATTGCCTGGTGAACATTATGCGATGAGTCACTTATGTATAATACTATTAACATAGCATTTAGCTAACTCTCCACGATTCTGGTGAATAAGCAAACATAAATAATCTCTTTACCTTTATGCTTCATTCTGATGTTTCGCAAGCACGTAGTGCAGTGCCGATAAAGCTGATTAATACTTTCACCACCACCCTGTATAACAAGAGAAACACTGGTCAGACATTCCATTTATGCACCAATTTGAACCCTGCGGTCTGCCAAACTCTTTCTCAGTTAAAGACTATCTAGAAATCCTTCAGTCTCATAACACCAGACCTATGAGACACAAGCTTTACTATCTTCAGATTACACAAAGAACATGTAAGATGCAAACCATTAAATAGGCAAACCAGCAGGACTGAAATTCTTCTAGCTGTGTATATGACACAGAAAAGAACACATGACCTGAACCATTTAACAACTCCAACAACAAAAACTTCGAATTTTGCAAAATCCACATCACGGATAGTTCCACATTTAATGTTAGTAGCCAAATGAAATTTGATGAAAGTTGGGTGCTTTAAGTCGAGCTCGGTGCAAATCAAAAGCCACCGGGATTTCTTGATCTGTCTTATTTGATAAAAAGGCTTTATAGGCTTGAGGACAGACACTAGATGCAGCACATAGCTGAAGGCCTTGAAGCTCCCCTAAATTTCTTTTTCAAAGATCTGGATCCTTGATAACCTAGATTCTCATTTGAAAAAAAATAAAATTCAAGACATTTCAGAGGACCCAATTATTAATCGAATTGTAAGAATAAACAAATTTTTTTTACAACATTTGGAACTTTCCAACAAATAAAGCAAAAAATCTAATGGAATATTTTAGCTCTACATCAGTCTGAAATATATGACATATTGAATTTTTGTACCACCAAATGAATAATGCTAGAACTCATGTATAATACTCATAATAGAATGCCAGATCAAGAAGGTTCCCACTACATTCATACCTCCAGTCCACCACAAGCAACTGCAATCGAATTTGCTGTTTCAAAAGGTCGTTTTAGATCGGATGAGTAAATTGCAGAGATTTTTCCTTCTCTGGAAAGCCTTTCACCAACCTTTCAGGGAAATTATTAGGAGATAAACCTGTTCGTCAGTCCAGAAAAGGGACAACAACTCACATAAGATACTCACTGCAGTTACTTACTGCCTCACAATTTCATTTAATTCAACATCCGGATGTCCCTGTTAAAAGTAATGAAATAAATCAAACGAAGGTAAATAGAGAAAGAGGCAGAAACAAATTCTTACAAAATGAATGAGATGGCAGATGCCAGCACAATTGGAGATATATTTGCTTAAACCCATAAATACATGCTGAGCAACCACAACCTAGTAAGGATTTTTCTATGCTATTGCGCATGTCCTATCACGTTATGAATATCGATCACTTAATTATATAAACTGCAAAAGAAAATATGAACCTTTTGAGGTACAGTGCCATTAGGTATTCTCTATCATCTTTTTGGCTCACCCTGAATGTTACGTTGCCCTCAAAGGTTCAATTTTTACATATGTAAAGAGCAGTATGAAAATCAACTGTATTCTCAAGCAAAGGCTAGTAATGGTGGGTTCTTTATGCAATTACAGACATATGCAGCCAAATGCAGATAGATAGCTTGACAAGAACTGATATCATTCACCAAAATGATGCCTTTACTAACTAAGCATTTGCATTGTATTCTGTTCGTTTGTCACACAATGGCCAACAATCGTATACAGCACTACATGGGGCCTTCCATATTGTAATGGGTAATCAGCAAATTCTACACAATTAGGAAGCTGAAGAGAACTCCAGCAGCATAGAAAACCTGAATTCTTCCATCAGCATTCCACTCAGTTTCACCGTGACGCACGACCATGATTTCAGCAAAGTCCATGCCAATCGGAACCGATTGAGCGCTGCCGCTGCAATCCAACTATCACGAAGAAGAAGCCACGGCGTAAAAGATAAAAAAACAACGGAAATCAAAGACGCTCAGAAAGTGACATTGGTCTGGAAAAAAAAAACTGCCAACAAGCAAAATCAGACCGCATGCAAAATTTCAGACGGGCAATCAATAGAACCCTACAATTTTAATAAAAAGCACGTCTCTGATACGGGGGCCAAACATGGGCACTTGTCATGGTATCTGACTTTTCAAAGTCTCCAAATCACGAACAACAGGTTGTAGGAAATGAGTGTCCAAAATTTGGATACAAGTGCAGGGATACATCTGAAATAGATGATGTGCACACCTCATAATAACTATTTCTGTATTCTCTAAAGCATTATCTAAATGTTAACTTCATTTCAGTTATTCCAATCGCAGCATTTTAAACAACATTATCAGAATCGGGTCCTCAGCAGGACGATTGTGAGGTCTTCGAGGAATGGATCAAGGTTCATGATATCCAACAAATTTAACAAATTGAGGCCAATTTGAGAAGTTTTGACATAGTTCTGCGTGTCAACATTAAGACATGCAAAGGAAGACACTACTAGTGGAGGAAAATACTGCCTTCTCCTTATAGAAATTGATTGGACAATTGGTCCGTGATAGTGACGTTAGGATGGTTGGTGCTAAGAGTTCTATAATAGAAAGAATAAATCTCTAAATAGCTTTGAAGGCAGGGTTGGCTTTTCGTGCATAAACTGGTCAGAAACTAATGTCATTCTCTTGATGAGGCTATGGTAGATTGAAACCAATTGTCATGTCCAAAGTGATATGCCATTTCGCTTGATGGACTAGACACCTAAGCTAAGCTATGTGGGGGTATGATTCGATATGAAGAAACTATTCGCCGTATTATTCTCCGGAACAACTATAGATCAAAGGCTAATGTGGTATTATCTGCTCACCAGGTGCCGCACGGGTCATTCCATGACTAAGAAACGATTGGCCCGTGATAGATGGTATCAAAGCAGGATCCAGTAAGTTTGAATTGGAGAAAACCTGTGGTCTACCCGTTCCTATGAAGTCGGAGAGTGAATCACTCGGGCAAACCGTGCTTGGACAAGGTTCAGCTCTCCACCAGCTTCTAAGATGATATTGGGGGCATAGGAAAGAATCTATTCCTCATCAAATGGGGAAAACATTGGACCAATTGGCAAATCTTAAGAAGAGGTTTATTGCCATGTTTTCAACAAGGAAAGAAATCTCCATTGTTCTATGAGATCAAGAAAAGCTTAGTAGGAGAAATAGGGTGCAGCCAAAAGAGGCAACTGGTAAAAAATGCCACTTGTTGGAGAAAGCACAATGATTGAAGGTGTCCAAATAGTTACGATCAAGTGGTTCAAGTGTTACCACAATATGCAATGTTTGTTTTTAAGATCCCGGTTTCTATTTCTAAGGCTATTGAACATAAATTTGCCTCGTTCTAGTGGAAGACTAATGACACCAAAGTTGGAATTCATTGGAAAAGATGGGATATTTTGAAGACTAGAGATTTACTTTCCTTCACTAAAGCAATGTTAGGAAAGCAAGCTTGGCAATTATGTCAAAACCCAACCTCTCTCTGAAGTATCTTGTTCAAGGGACTTTATTTTCCCCATACAAACTTTTGACATGCAAAAAAGGACAACATCCATCTTGGGGTTGGCAAAGTTCGCTCCGAGGAAAAAATTCCATATCATCTCAAGTCATATGGGCAATAGTGGATGGATCTCAAATAAAAATCAGGGAGGATAAATGGCTAAAGAGGGGCATTATAGGAGGACCTACTAATAGAGACAAACCTTATTTTGTCTCTAACCTCATTGTTAAAGAGGATGGTAGATGGGATGAATTAGTACTAACACAATATTTCGAGGATCAATTAGTAAAAGAGATCCTTGTTATCCCTATCAAACCTCAAACAGAGAAAGATCAACTTGTATGGACTCGAACTAGGGCAAACGAGTACATAGTCAAAAGTGCATACAACTATATCCAGGAGAAAGTAGAGAAACATAATGAAAACCAAGCCTCAACTTCTTTTCAACCTTCCCCCACCCAATGGACATATAAATGGAAATTGCACTCACCACCCAAAATCAGAATTTTCATGTGGAATTTATGCTAGAATGCTCTCCCAACTAAGGACAACTTATTTCGAAGGAAAATCATACCTGATCCCACATGTTCCTTATGCAACTAAAACAGGGAAACCGTGGAGCATTTGTTTTTGTTATGCCCTTAGACGAATGAAATATGGTCCAACTCTATGCTGAACATCCACATCTCAAGTTAGGGACTCACTCGGATTGAAGATTCGTTCTGCCAATGGAAAGAATAGGGGAGTAACTCACTGGATCTAGAACTAGTGACTACAACACTATGGCACATGTGGTAGGCACGCAACCAAGCCATCTTTAGAAACAGGAAACCAGATGCAAATGCCCTACTTGATTCGATTCTGGCGAGTCTCAAAAGCTTCAACAAATGGAACCTTAAGTTGAGTAGATTTGGAAATAGAGCAAATGAACCATTACAGACTTGGAATGTCATGCCCCGGCTCTCGAGCTCGCGGCAACCCCATACTGTACGACGTCTCAGGTACTATCGTCGACTAATTCATTTTATCTTGTAGTTAAACACATGTAGAAACGAACAACTCCCAAATCAACCAATAGGGATAGCAACAACAGTAGTAGAGGAAAGACAAACAACATTTTATATATCTGAAGGTTAGCCAGCACACTAGCAAATACATACACACCTTACTACAGGCAACAAGCTAAGGCCTACTCAAAAAGAGACCGGCCTAGCTAACCTAACATTATACAAGTGCCTACTCGCTGGCCTTGGATGAATTGCTCTCTTCGATCCTCGAGTATTGCATCATCTAGGTACTGAAAAGGTTAACCACGACGGGTTGAGATAAACTCAGCAAGTTAAAGTCCTAAGCCCCGGTTAGGAACTTCACTTACCTCGGGAGTTTAACATACAACATAATTCATCAAATCATCCAATACCACCTCAGAGAATAACCACATAAGACAGTTTAAATGAACAGGTGCAATCACAGGCAACCCTACCTGGCCTTGGCACATGCGACTTGTAGAAACTGTCAATCACCTCACAACAACAGTAAGAGGCGTGCAAATAATCAGAGCATTGCACAAATTTTTTTTCATATCACACTGCCTACACATGCTCCGATTATTACGATCCTCTAGGCCACAGTATAACCTTATGGTTGGCGGTCAACTAGTCGTAGACCAAGCATTGTCCTCCCCCATGAGGCACGGTGACGTCATGGGCTCTCCCCCACCAACGGCATTCCATAAGGAGCATGGACTCGGCCTCAACCATAACTCTGCATCTGACCATTATTAGGCGACCCAATGATCACGACACAACCTCGAAGGATAGTAGTCATTCGGCTATACCAGGCTATCAACTTTAATCTGACCATGCAACATATCAGCAAATAGTTCATTTTTGTCTTTGTTTTTACTTGGTCGTGAATACAATATCATTTGTGCTTATATAACATGCTGTTGCAGTTGACACATATATAATGTCATGCAGTATAAACCAATCACTCGTGAAAATTACGACAAATTGAAATTCCATTCCAACCAATCAACAATAACGTACATTGCCTAATTTTTGGGACTAATCAACAATTTGTACTTCAACAAGGCTTAATAATCAAGAACACAACAATTTAAAACCAAAATTTGCTTCTGTATGAATAATGCCGTGAACAGTAATCGTGAACAGTGATTGTGAACAGTAATTATGAATAGTAAATTCATCCGAAATTAAATAAATAAAATTAACCGTGGTTAACAAATTAACCTAATCATAGTTAAATTTTAACATTGGTTACTTTAAAACTAACCTTAGTTACTTTAATTAATTAACCTTAGTTACTTTAATACTAATTATGGTCATTACTTTAATACTAACTATGGTCAATTAACTAACCCTAGTCAGCCTTAATTAACTAGCCTAATTAACCAATCAACCTTAATTAATCACAAACACACAAATACACTAATTAATTCCTAAGCAAGATTAACTCCTAAACAAGAATTAGGAAGTTAACTTACTTGGATCAGAAATCCGATGACACTGGCGTGTAGAGGGGAACGAGGGCTATGAGGGGTAAGCTCAGGGACGACAACGAGTGACAAACGGTGACCGAAACGGGCCAAAAACAGTGTTGGTTACTGTTCACACGAAACCAGAGCAGTTGAGCAGAAAAGGCCGAAACGGGCAGTCCGGGGCGACTAGGGGTGATTGGGGGTGTGTGGTTGGCTTCCTAACTTTCGGGACTACACTTTGGGCGGTGGCGGCGGCTTCGGTGACGACGGCAAGGCTATTTTGTGGCTGGAAAACAGTAAAGACAGCAAGAAACAACAAAAATGGAAGACAAAAGGAAGAGAAAAAGGGAGAGAGAGTGGGGCTGGGCTGGTGCACGAATTTGGGGGAGAAAGGAGGAGAGAGAAGGGGCTGAAAACTTGAAGGAGAAGCCAAGGTAAGTGGGCTTGCCACTTGCTTGAAGGACCAATAAAAAACAAACAATAAACAAACAAAAACAATGCCCACTTGGACACAAAAGGAATGCCGAAAGAGAGAAGCCCATGGGCTGGAAAGGGAGGGGAACTTGGGCTAGCTTGGGCCCCCTTTGGGTTGGGCTAGATGGGCGCAAGGCCCATTGGGCCGCCGGTCTTGGGCCGGCCCACCCGAGGGCCTGAAACCCGGTCCAATTTTTCATTTTTCCAACACTTCCGTGTCCAACGGAAAATCCCAAAATAAATGAGATGACATCCAAATATTTAGTCCTGATATCACTTAGAAGTCAGTTTCCAAAATCGGATTAAAAATCGGGGCTAAATTAAGTCAATTGCGACCGTAGTACAATTTGGATTATCGGATGCCCTTTTAGGACTTTCCTCACTTTTGACCCGTGGTCAACCATTCTTTGATCCACATTAACGTCAATTCTTGAGCTAGGGACGTCCCTTGATTGTCGTGTGATCCTGGGGGTTCAATTGATAATCCCAAGTACTAGATGAAAATGATTCGGTATAACGTTGTTCATAGTTCGTATCGAAGTTGTGTGGAAATCACCCGCAAGTCGACTTCGTACTTCTGTCGAATCGATTTATTTCTGTTTTCTTAATAGTCTAATACTTAGAGGACATTGTTCCCGCCTAGGTCCTCATGGTCGAAGGGTTTGATCCTGATCGAAATTGCGAGTCGTACGCGTATTGTTTCCTGTCGGCACCTCCTTGTAATCCATTATCCCACGAACACACAGTTCGGAAAATTTGTACTGATTAGGCCTTCGACTAACATTGCCATTTTATAAAATCCCAAAATGGGGTTAATTTTCGGGATGTTACATGGAACCCATTGCCAAATGGCGTTTACAAAATAAATATAGATGGAGCATACAAACTTGGATCAGTGGTGGGCTTAGTTGCCTGCGTTTGCTGTGACTTTGTTGAAAGAATGTTGGATGGAGTTGCTTGTTTAGTGATGGTGTCGTCTCCCTTGATAGCCAAAGCCTTAGCTTTGTTGGAAGCCCTCAACCACTTCTATCCTAAAAGGCATGAAGCATTTGTACTTGAGTCAAACAATTTAGACTTAGTCAATGCCTTTAACAATCCAGGTCAGCTGAGTTGCAGATTCACACGCTTGTCTTGAAGTGCAAAGATAAGAGATAGTAATTCTCTAATATCCAAATTGTGCATTGTTTTAGAGAGGCCAACTATGTAACATAATGGGTTGCTAAAGCCCACAAGGGGTAAGTCGACAACGGCATCGAGGCGAGTGAGGATCTGAGGGAGACGTCGACCTTAGGGCTACAAGAGGAGGAGTCCTTTGTCTAAAGAAGGAGACGTAGAAGGAGATGTGAAATTAGGGTTTGGTAAAACAATTTCGTAGAAGGAGACATGAATACTTTTCTATTAGGGTTGAGAGAGTCTTTGGTTGAGAATAGAAAAAGAGAAATAATTTCTTATTTATGTCCTAGAAATATAATTTTTTTTTGTTTCTGATTTCTATTCCAAACTTATTTTTGGAATAGAAATCTATTTTAGAAATAGAAAACTGAAATTGTTTTACCAAATGGATTTCTGTTCCAAAAATAGGTCTGGAATAGAAAAATAGTTTTGGAACAGAAATAGAATGGTTATCATGCATAGCCCAAGTTTCCATCAAAGTGTGAAGTTTGTGATTAAAGGGAAATTAGTCACTATCCATGGTGAGGAAGATCACCAAATTTGTCATGAGACCGCCATTCCCTATGTCGAGCTAGATTCCATGCTCGAATCTAGTTATCATTCATTTAAGTTGTGTCCACCATACATGTTTCTTGAGGTTCATTGCCACCTAGTCCTAAAATTTCAAATGCTATTGTCATGGGAGGAAGAGTGATGGTTGCAAAAGGTTTTGTTCCTGGCTGTGGTTTTGGAAGAAGTGGTCAAGGTATAAGGAACCCTATTGAAGCCCCTTGGAGGTCCTGTTTTGCTAGATTAGGGTACCATGGAAGAGGTGGAGAAAATTCTGGAGACCAGAAACAAGAAATGAAAAACTCACCATTTGGACAAGGATAAGACAAGGAAAACTCGCTACCTCCTAACATTCGCAAGATGTTCCTTGTTGCTGCTAGAATGATGTAGGATAGAGGAGAGATGATGGACACCTTGAGATAGCTGAGTGGCAAGTTTGACTGCTATGTGAAATATTTGGCCTTCTCTAGATTTTATATTGACCCTAGTGACATTGTTCCAAATGGGTGGAGTGGTATGGATGATTCGACACCTCTAGAGGTAGAGAACCTTGATAATGCATTGGAGAAGAATCACAAGCCTATTTGATGATCTCCTCATTAGTGTCATTGAAGAAGGACCTTCGGAGGGAACGAGTGCTAGCCCACAAGAGTAACCCATTTATTGTTCTTGCACATTCCCTTGCGTGGGAATTTTTTCATTGCTTTCTAGGGATTGTTTTCAATTTCTTCTTTTTCGCTTTTTTTAGGGCTTGAATATCACATTTTCCATTCAATAAGATGTAATTGATTAATGAATTTCAATAAAATTACAAGTTTTATTTTTAGGGCATGATGGGGTACACCAAACCAGCCTAGTGATCATATCCAACCGATAAAAAAAAAACAAAAATCCAAGGAGAATTCTGAGGCCTAGACTTCATCATACTTCCTCGTGTCAAAAATCTAAAAATATTTTTGCAAAAAAATAAATAAATAAATTGAAAAAAATTCAAAGAAACAATGTCATTTAATCCTGTTTGTTTTCTTAAAATAGCCACTTTGTGTTTTAGGTACAATCTTGTGACATGCGAGGGTATGGGAACAATCCAATCCAATGTAGTAAATATGATAATGACGATCTTAATGAAGGCTCCATCAAGATACAACGTAATTGGGTGTGACATGAAAAACCCAAGACTCTCACCTCTGACCAAATCGTCATTATTAATCTAAGTGACACCAGAGAAGCCAAGGAGGTAAAAATAGGGGCAACTCTCCCTAAAAATGAGGCTAAGCGCTTGACTCATTTGCTGAAAGAATATCAAGATGTCTTTGCATGAACCTATGTTGACATGCCTGGTTTGGATTTGTTGATCGTCAAGCACTATTTGCGTACTAAGCTGGATATGCCACCTAAGAAGCAAGGTTGTGAAGAACTAAGCCCAAGCTCTCAAAAAAGATAGAGGAAGAAGTAATAAAACTTCTGAAGGTGGGCTTTATTGAGGTCTCACAATATCCTGAATGGGTGGCTAACATAGTACTAGTGATGAAGAAAGACGATCAAGTCCAAGTTTGTGTCGATTATCAAGACTTGAACAAAGTCAACTGAAAGGATCGTTACCACATATATATGTCCTCGTGGATAGCATTGCTGGATTTGGGTTGTTCTCATTCATGAACGATTTTTTGGGATATAATCATATAAAAATGAAAAAGGAAGATAAGGAGAAGATTGCATTTATCACCCCATGGGGAACCTTTTATTATAAGGTTATGCCTTTCGGACTCAAGATTGCAAGGGTTACTTATCAGTGAGCCATGGTAACACTATTCCATGAGATGATGCGTAAAGAGATTGAGGTTTATGTAGATAATATGATTGCAAAAACTCGACCTTGAAGAAGCCACGTTGAAACCTTGAAAAAGTTGTTCGAAGGACTTCGTGAGTTCAAGCTCCATCTAAATCCTACCAAGTACGTGTTCAAGGCGACATCTGGTAAATTGCTCAGTTCATTGTGAGTAGTAAAAAGATCGAGATCGACCCGTCTAAAGTCAAAGCCATATGTGATTTGTAACCTCCGTCGACAGTGAAAGAAGTTCGAAGTCTCTTGGGGAGATTGAATTACATTGCTCGGTTCATTTCCAACCTTTTGAAACTGTCAAGCCATTCTTCAAACTCTTAAGGAAGAATGTACAGGTCGACTAAAATGATGAATGTCAAGAGGTGTTCGACAAGCTAAAGCAATTCTTGATGAATCCTCCAATTCTTGTCCCACCCTCAGAAGGACATCCTTTGATTATCTATCTCACCATTCACAGTGAATCATTGGATGCGATGTTGGCTCTAGATTATCATGTGGATAAAAAAGAACGAGCCATTTATTACCTAAGTAAGAAGTTCATTGTCTCGGAGCTGTAATATTTTGATGCTAAAAAGACTTGCGCTGCATTAGTGTGGGTATTGTATAGATTACGACAGTATACATTACATTACCAAACATTTCTCATAATCAAGAATAATCCCATCAAGTACTTACTTGATCGTCCGACTTTGCTAACATATTGGCTGCAATTCCTAGAGTTTGGAATGATGATGACCCTTCTCTGGTTGACTGCATCTTGTATGTAAGTGAAGATTCATAGACTAAGTTCTTTGATGGAGCAGTAAACTTGTCTGGTTCTGGCATTGGGGCAATTTTGATACCCCTAGATAGGCAACGCCATCCAATAGTTGCAAAAGGGATATTTCCATGCACTAACAACATAGCCAAGTATGAAGCTTACATCCTCAAGCTTCAAGCCACAATTGAGATGGGAGTAGCTAAATTAAAAGTGTTCGGAGATTCCACATTGATTATACTCCAAACTATAAAAGAGTGGAAGAGCTGAGACGCTAATTACTCCCATATCACAAGTATCTAGAAGAGCTAGTGAAGGTGTTTAACGAAATTTCTTTTGAATAATTGTCAAGGTCTCACAATCAATTCACGGATGCATTCACAATGTTGTCTTTGATGTTGCAAGTTACCGATGGGTTACAAGTTGAGCCGCTAAGAATAGAAGTTTTGGCAAAACCAATCTTTGTATGGTCATGACTAAAGAATCTAATGGAAAACTATGGTACTATGATATCATGAACTACATTCAGAAATAGGAGTTCCCTAAAGGAAGTTCCCCAGCCGATAGAAAGTACATAATGAAGATGACCTCAAAGTTCTTTGTCATCGGAAAGAATTTATATAAGAGATCTTATGATTCGATCTTGTTGCGATGTGTAGATGCAGCCAAAGCCACATAGATTATGCAAGAAGTACACTAGTGAGTTTGTAGCCCTCATATGAATGGGCACATGTTAGCCACGAAGATTATGAGATTGGGCTACTACTAGCTTGCACTAGAAAGTGACTATCTCCAGCATGTTTGAAGTTGCCACCATTGCCAAATTCATGGAGATTGGATAAAAGTCCCTCTAATAGAGCTGCACCAGTTATCTGAGCTATGTCCTTTCTCACTGTGGGGCATCAATGTGATTGGCCAATTAAACCCTAAAGCCTCAAATGGGCATTAGTCCATTTTGGTAGAGATAGATTTTTTTTTCTAAGTGGATTGAAGCTGCATCTTATGCCAATGTCACTGCCCAAAATGTTGTGAAGTTCATCAATTGTGACATAATTACCCATTATGGTGTCTCTGAAGTAATTGTCATTGACAATGAGACAAACTTGAACAACAAGCTCGTGGATGAGCTGATCATCGAGTTTAACATCAAGCATCTAAATTCATCCACATACCACCTGCAAATGAATAGAGTTGTTGAGGCGGCCAATAAGAACATCAAGAAGATCCTAGCTGAAATAGTCGAGAATTATCGAGATTGGCATGATAAGCGACCTTTCGCACTAATGGCATATTGGATGTCAATTGGTACTTCTACTAGGGCTACCCCTTTTTCTCTAGTATACAACATGGAAGTGGAAGTAGAGATTTCCTCTTTGAGAGTCTTATCACAAGTGGAATTGTCCGAGGCAAAATGAAAGAAACAAAGGTACGAGCAGTCGAACCAAATTGATGAGAAAAAGCTAAAAGCTATTTGCCATGATTAGTCATACCAACACAGAGTAGTCAAATCCTTCAATTGGAAGGTACGGCCAAGGCACATTTAGGAAAATGATCTAGTCCTAAGAAAGTTGTTGCCAATTTTCTTGATCCTAGGGGCAAATTCACTCAAAATTATAGCGGCCCATATGTGGTGAAGAAGGTACTCCTTACAGTGGCCTTGATCCTTGTAGAAATAGATGGTCATGAATTTTTTAGTCCTGTTAATTCTAATTCTATCAAGAAGTATTACTCTTGGTTTTGCTACATTATGTCATTTCAGACATTTTCATAATGGATGAATTGCAAGTTGATTTCTCCATATTTGTTGCGAATGTTCCATTATCATTTTGTTTGAAATAAATTAAATGTGTCAAATGGGATATGTCGGAATGATGAAAAGCAAGCCTTGTTCCAAACACTGTCTTATGAACTATTCTCTAGTAAGTTGAGCGAAAAGATTCCATACTTGCAAAGTAAAAGGTTATCTTGCAAAGGGTACAATGACCAAAATGACGAGAGACAATTCATTTCTCTATTCTAAACACTACAGGTATATCCCTTGTTTAACCCCTTTGAGCCCTATACACTTGTCAAGGCTTCTCTTAAATTACCCCTGTCAAGTATCACCCCACATTTGGGCAATTAGAAGTAAGTCAATGCCTTGAAGTGAGGAAAATGGATAGAAATTTCCTTGCTCTCACTTGCATCTATTTTCAAGTATTGCTTTTACATGGAATTCATGTGATAATTTAAGTGCCTTAGGATTGCAAAGAGTGGTTCTTTCTCTATCCTATACATTGTTATCCATTGCATAGCCCACTTGACCCTACAAATTCATTTCTTTAAGAAACACAATTCATAGCACCTACAAAAGACAAAGACCTTTGAAAGCTTAAGTGTCGAGTCATTTAGAATATCCAAAATATGCATTAGTTATCAAAAAGCAAAAGTCGAACTAGAATGTTTGAAAAGTAGTGTGCCTATTAAAAGCAAAGCCAATATCCATAGAGAAAAAAAAAAGAATGAAAATAGGGCATGAAAAAGCAATGTGCCTGGTAAAAATAAAGCCAATATCAATCTAATCAATGTGAAGAACACAGGATGGCAGTCGAGACTATCCTCAAGTACTTGAGAAAAACTAAGGATCGGTTCTTGATATATGGAGAAGGAGACTTCAAAGGGGGAGCATATGCTAATTTTGATTTTCCATTAGATCCTAATGACTATAAGTCAACATCTGGGTTTGTCTTTATGCTCAATGGTGGTGTAGTTAGTTCCAAATAGAGCATAACTAATTATTCCACCACTAAGGCCAATTATGTAGCTACTTTTGAAGCAGGGAAGGAAGCAGCCTAGATGAAGAAGTTCATATTAGAATTTGAAGTGGTTCCTTCCATTGAAGAGCCGATTACATTGTTTTGTGACAGCAATGGGGTAATAGCTCAGGTTAAAGAACTAAGGTCTCACCAGAAATCCAAGCACATTTAGAGGTGCTTTCATCTCATTAGAGAGATTGTTAGGAGAGGTGATATCACCTTGTAGAAAATAGTTTCGGTGGAAAATGTGGTGGATCCATTCACTAAAGCATTGCCTTAGTCTTCTTTTGAAAAACATGTTAACAAGATGGGTTTGAGACATGAGATAGGTTGGCTTTAGTGCAAATGGGAGATTGTTAGCTATATGCCCTAAAGCAATCATGTAATAGTTACATGTTAGGGATTGTTTAATGGCAAAGAAATTTTCATCAATTGTTCTATCTATATGAATGAGTCCATAAGATCAATTATGACTAGATATATTCTTAAGGTGTTAATAATGTGTAACAGGTTTATAGTTATGCTGAATCTTTAAACAGTTCACGGTTGATGGATCATTGAGGGGATATTGATGATCCTATTGAGATTAGTGTGTTATTAAGCTTTACTAGTAAGTATTGGATATCTTAGGGGATGATAAGTCATAAGTCATTGAGTATTGTGATACCTGGGTTAGAACATAGATACTTGTCTCTAACAAGTTCACTAAATGTGACATGTATAGAACGATTGGTAACACGAAAGCTTTTAAGTGGGGTCAATGATTAATCATTCATGCTTTGGTCTAGTGTGAGATCCTTAGACCTGAGGCACGATGCTAACTTGTATGTTGGATGGCTATGGTTCACAAGTGCGCATATTGACGCTTCATCAAATCGTCTCTATACTTGATGGTCATAGTTTGTTTGCATACGAAGGTACATTCGTGGGCAACATGGAATCTGTCTTCTTATTATATGTGTATATATACAAGATAAAATATTGATGTTCTATGCAATCTAATTGTGACACTGTGTTGAAATCCTTGACCAAGGTTGTAACTGAGAATGAATGGTTCATGTCTTGAAGAAGACATGTCAATTAGATTTGGGCATATGATTGAATTGGTGGCTTGACCAACAATTCCATGGCCTTTGTTTGATCAGGACATGATGGGATAGAAGGATTAAATTACACAATCACCAAAGTTGATGGGTTCGTTATATTCTTGACATATTCACACTATTTGGTAGCAATGATATATTACTAGATGTCACTCATGATATGTAGGAACTGGAGATTGATCGGGACAATCAGTTCTCTTAATTGTGCTAATGTGTTGGTACAATCCTATTGCTAGCTTGGTGATGCACTTAGAAGTATCATACACCATAACCAATTTAGAATGACGTTTGAACAAGGAAGACAATATTACAAATGCGTTTGCACTTGAGGCAATTAAATTAAGTTAGGCTGAAAATATAAGTTTCGAAAAAAGGAGTTTCAGACTTTAAAGATCTAAAAGGGGTTTTAGACTTTACGACCGAATTGAAGATCTAAAGTAGGTTTAGATTCAATAGCCAAATTAAATATCTGAAGTGAGTTCAAAATTAATAGCCGTAGTAATGTTATGAAGTGAGTTTAGAATCAATGGTCATATTTATGGTCTAAAGTGAGTTTAGAATCAATGGCCGTATTAATGATTTGAAGTGAGTTTAGAATTAATAGCCAAATTAAAAATATGAAATGGTTTCAGACTTAATGGCTATATTAAAGTTCTGAAACGGTTTTAGACTTAATGGCCACATTAATGATATTGAATGTTTTGAGAATAAATGAGTAGTTTGATGATTTGAAATGATTTGAGATTCAAATGACTAATCAATGTTTTGAAACGGTTTTAGACATAACGGTCAAATTAAATATTTGTAATGGTTACAAAGTTAATGCCCGTAATAAAGTCCGGTTATAAATTTATGCATGGAGTAATGTTCTATAATGGTTACAAAATTAATGTCCAAGTTAATGTTTGAAACGATTTCAAAACTCTTCAGATCCAACGCCTGAAGCAAGCTAAGACGTTATGGCCAAATTAATTCTTTAGAACTGTTTTGGAGTTAATGAGCCAAATTAAATATGATCTAGGACTGGTTATAAAAAGGTGATTGAGAGAGCAGATGAAAGATGATCGACAATTGACAGTTGAGAGTATTAACAGTAATCAACCTATTCATTCACACACGAGATTGCTAGCACAATTGTAGTAGTGAGATCTCTCAATTTCTCTCTTCCATTCAACATGACATCGGTAGTGTGTCTGAGCTAGAGGCTCAACATTTGTGGGGCTCAATTGAAGAATGTTAGAACTCATGTGATGAGGAGATCAGACATTCGTGGTTTGGATCTGAAGAACGCCAGAACCAGTTTACGAAGACATTAAACGCTTGTGGCTAGAATTCCAAGCACGTTAGAACTAGTGTTACTAGGAGATCAAACATGTGTAATCAAAATATGAAGAACGTCAGAACCATACACTGCAAGGACATCAGACATTCATGGTCAAAATTTGAGGAATGTCGGAACTAAAATATCCGAGCATGGTATAAGGGTAATGTGATTAGACCCACCATCACTTCTATGTGCCTTTTTAAAATGCATGAACAATTCTCAGTCTTGTATGTGGTCTAAGGTCTTCCCCTTTGGATGTGCATCCCCGAAGTGCTTAAGCTTTCGATCTAGTCTCCCAATTTTCCAGTTTCAATCCTCAAGGAAATACGTATTTAGTTGTTCTTACTTCCATTGCGAATCAAATTTTGATTCCATCTTACCTATGCATGTGTTGTTTTACGAAACAAATCCCAGCAAACACCCCTGACCCTCGACCCTCAAAAATGAGGTTAGTAGCGACTCCTAAAGTCTTATCTTAGCTTGTTTAATCAACTTAGATAATAAAACAAACCCATCAAGTGATGTATGAACCTTTGGAAAAGGCTCACAAGTTACGATTTAGCATACTCAAAAGGGGATGACCAAAAGATGAAGTGATGCCATCTTTTGGGAGGTACCATTTGAGAGGGTTATCATAGTGGAAGTACTTCTAAACTTGTCTTTCACACCCGATCTACTTCTGTTAAGGTGTATCATTCTTGTGAAAGTGAGTCACAATACCTTTCTGCTTTGTCCCGGGCATGGGTTTGGGGGAACCCTTGTTCATGTAAACCTCAAGCTCAATTGGGCAAAACCAAAAGGTGAGGTGATGACGCCTTTGGTTGACATGACTCAAGTGCGAACTCGTGAGCAAATACCCCTAAACTCCGTTCCTCCTGACACCAACCGCCGCTTGAGGCCGGGTCACGACACGTACAACTATACATTACGAGGGAAACCACCAAGAGATCAAGTGCTGTTCGTTGCATGATGATTCGATTGTTGAAACACTCTCTGGATTTTGAGTTTTGCTGGGGAATACCAGCTAAGGTGAAGATGGGCCATTGGATCTGCGTTGCATTGAGCATTCAAAGGTTTTTTCTTTGTGAGAGTGGAGAGAAAGTTGGATGGAAAATGGAGTAAAATTCAAAATATTTATGAGACGGGAAGGACGAAAATTTAAAAACTCTAGTAATTTTCTCTCAATATTTCCCAGATATAATTAATTTCTTCTTCCGAATTAACTCCTTTACGTCATACCCGAGTGTCCAGGCTCCCTTCAAGTCGTTCTCCATCGCTACAACTTTTGCAAGGTCTTAAAACAAGTATTGCATGGACTTGAAGGGAATGAATCAAGTGAATACGTTAAACAACTTGAGAGGCCTACTAAGAAACAGGATATTATCATGCAAAAATGTACCTACTAACTTACAAGCATTTAAATTACGAATTTTTTTCAAATCAACACAGGCTCACATATATGATTGTCGGAGGTGGTCACCATCTAATCTAACGATGTATGTAAGTAGACCTCACGTTCACTGGGTGCAGGCAATGCCGGCTCTTTAGCTAGGACAAACGAACATGCGACATTAGTAGGCTAATGTCATGGGAACAAGGATGCAGCAAGTCAAGTCTCGTATGAGTACGGCGTCTTCTCCATGGCAGTCGACTTTTTGACGTTTCAAAGGGCGATCATACGCAGATGAAATTGGGTTTTCAGTGGTGGAAAACTCATTCAACAGTTGCCAAGTCCATACTCCGAAAATTAGTTTTTTTTTAATAAGCCCAAAATAGGTCCCTTTATTTATTTAATTTGAAATTAACTCCCTAAGTTTTTAATTTGTACAATCTTGTCGTGTGAAGTGCCCATTTAAGTTGGGTAGCGGACGGTGTTATGTAGGTTCTCAGTCACTAATACATACATTCTTATGCATAAGTTCCCATAAATTTCCTAAACCTTAATAAATAATTAGAAAAATAAGCATGCTTATGCTAAAGATTAAATTTATTTAAAATTCATAAAAATTAAAAAAAATGCTAAAAATTGTTCATATCAACATTAGTCATGCTATGTAAGACGGCCAGCGCTGACTAGGCTATTACATTAGCGAATTCCGATCAAAGTTGGCCAGAATGACTAAACTAGCAAATTGTCAAAATATTTATGACTAAATTGAGAAATTATCAAAATGTTTAAGACTGAGTTTGTACAATTGAAAAGTTTATAACTAAATTAAAAAATCGTGAAAAGATTTAAAAATTAAATTGGTATAATTGAAATATTTAAAACTGAATTAGCCATCATATAATTGGTTCAGGAATTTTTGGATATTTTTCCCAACATTAGCAAGTTTGTCTCGTAAGAATATGGATGCAGCACGCATTTTTGCATGTTAACAAAGTCAAGTCTCATATGAGAGACAAAAACAGCGTCTTCTCCACGGCAGTCGACTTCTTGACGTTTCGGATGGGCGATCGTACACAGATGACTTGACTTTGTTAACATGGGGAAAACGCTGTTTTTGTCTCTCATATGAGACTTGACTTTGTTAACATGGAAAAATGCGTGCTGCATCCATGTTCCTACGAGACAAACTTACTAATGTTGGGAAAAATATCCAAAAAGTCCTGAACCAATTATATGATGATTAAATTAGTTTTAAACATTTCAATTATATTCATTCAACAGTTGCCAAGTCCATACTCTGCAAATTAATTAATTATTTTTTGAATAAGCCCACAATAGGTCCCTTTATTTATGTAATTTGAAGGTGGCTCCTAAGTTTTTAATTTGGACAATCTAGTCGTACGACGTGCAACTAAGCAGAGTAGAGGACGATTTTATGCTGGTTCACCACTACATGCTTCTGCATAAATACCTATTTAATTTCATAAAACCTCAATCACCAATTACAAAAGCTATAACAGGAAAGTAAATGGATGCTGAGATGAGTAAGGGAGAGAGTACTTTTAGTATTGGTCGTTTCCCTCCTTTTCACTATTTTACGAGGTGAGTCTCTCTATACATACACTTCAAGAAATATTCATCTTGTGATGAAAATGAAGAAATGATCATATCTTGTGCTGAAGATGGGTAAAGATCAAAATCGTATCTTGTTTCTATATACACCCTTCAAGAAATATTCATCTTGTGCTGAAGATGAGGTAATCATTGTATCTTATGCTGAAGATGAGGAAAATATTAAGATCATACATTGTTAGGAAAAGATCGCATCTGATCGTATCTTTCACTCCTTCTGCAGTTCTTTTGCTTGTCTCCTATAAAATAAGTTGTATATGTTTAACGTGGATTGACAAATGGCCCTACTTTATTCACTTTCACATGTTGGGCTCAATATTGTCCCACTTTTTCTCTCTTTTCGTCTGGTCATCATAAAGAAATATTTCTCTTGTACCTCTCCTATAAAATAAGAGCATATGTTCAATGTACAATGATGAATTACCCAACTTTTATGAACCAAAAATTCCCGTCCATATTGACTAAGAAGTCATGTCACTAGCTGCACGATGGTCAATGTGAACGCTATGAGGGAATATTCCATATGGGATATAGATTGTGTAGATCAAGTCCATCCAGATCTCTAAAAATGATCGTGAAACCTATGTAGTTAAAGATTGAGATAAATTTCTTCTATTTGATCTATATAACATGCAATATTGATGCGTATTAACATATGTCGCTGTCTTTCTTCATAAATCATCGTTGTGTGTATCTACTCAACTTGCAGCAATGGCCTGTCGTCAGATTCACCAACACATGTACATTAGAGTACAATAAGAAATCGTTATTCTTGTCCTTTGGAACAATAAAAGCTATAGTATATGAAACATATGTGATGTTTATTATGTTAAATCATATTTGTGATATTATGTTGGATGTTTAATGATACAACGAGCAATATAGGCAAATGCAAATCTTTAAAAGGAAAAAAGAAGAATCTTTTTCTAATAGGAAACAGCCCCAAAATCTGTTACTCGTTGATCTGAAACGGGAAACTTTGCCAAAGAAAAGGGTGAACATCACAAAGGCCTCGATCCACTACGAAAGCTTTAATCCTAACACTTTGGGAAATTTCGCTGAAAAGGAAATTAAGATAGCTTTGGCGTCGTCCGATGTTTACTTTCATAGCTCATTCCCACATGTAACATTTTCTAGCCCCCCAACTTCCATATCAAAGAGAGAGTTCATAAAGCATTCTTAGACTTACATCAAATGGTTACTACTTGAAGAACCTATTGCCTCAAGAGGCGATGAAATGGATCTATCAGGCTTATTGAAAATGAGCATCACAATGAGAATGCCCACTTTAATTTACACAGCTTTGATCACGGGAGCAAAAGGGAAAAGAAAAATAGAAGGGAACTCATCAAAATCTGAAACGGTCCGGGTCATGACTCACGCATTTCAGGGTTTCTTTTCATACCAAAAAGTATATTTTAAAATAATGATTCTTAATCATTTGACGGGTCTTACACGGCATGACTTGGAAATTTTGGGGATTAGGACACTAGGAGTGTCATAACTTTCGTACGGCGCTCATTTTGGTGCCAAAACTTTTTTTTCGCTCACTTAAGTGCCATATCGGAGTGAAATCGTTCAGTCAAGTGCCACTTCCGACCAAAAATCGTTCAGTTAAGTGCCAAAATACATACATGAAATTTTTTAATGATTTTTCTTTTATTTTTTAATAAATTTCGACGCCGATGTGAACTTTTCAGGCAAAACGACGCCGTTTCTACTCTTTTTAAAAAAAAATCAAAATTTTTTTTGCTTTTTTTGCTTTTTTGTTTTTAGGGCTGACGAGGGCCACCGGTGACCCTCACCGGCCTTAAAAAAAATAAAAAAATCAAAAAAAATCAAAAAAAATAATAAATATATTAAAATATTGTTCACCGGCGCCACGTTAGCTTTTCCGGCGGCCAAGTCAGCTTTTCCGGCGGCCACATCAGCTTTTCCGGCGGTCACGTTAGAATTGGCACTCAAGTAAACATTTTTTAAAACTTGTGGCACTCAAGTGAGCGAAAAAAAAGTTTTGACACCAAAGTGAGCGCCGTACGAAAGTTATGGCACTACTAATGTACTTACCCCAAAATTTTGAGTCTCCTTTTGATAGTTAGTGATCAGAGAAAAGGACTTTGAAAATATATTATGCCCTCCTTTCTTTTTGGTGGATGAAAAAAAATTTCTTCCTTAAGGGTAATGTCTTTCTAGCTGATATAAACGGAAGTTCTCGGTTACATGTTTAAACAACAATGACATCTTACTTCTACTTTGGCTTGGTGCCTACACTCTTGTGTGTACTTTTTGTCATTCAAGCCTTGAAATTCAGTCATTCCGAAACCTTAACAAATGTAAGCTGCATTGGCATTGAGAGGGAAGCTCTTTTGAAGTTCAAGCAGAATCTCACTGATCCTTCAAAACGTCTGAGGTCGTGGATTGGTGAGAGTTGTTGCAAGTGGGAAGGGGTTGAATGTAGCAAGAAGACTGGCCATGTCTTGAAGCTCGATCTTCGTAATCCCTGTGATGGCTTAGAGGATTGCAAGCTGGGAGGTAAAATACATCCTACCTTAAATGAGTTGAAGTATTTGAAGTATCTAGACCTCAGTTTCAACAATTTCGCAACCCAAAAAACCCAAGAGCCTTTTGCTTCTCTTCAGAAGTTGGAGTATTTCAACCTCTCATTTGCAGGCTATGGACATATTTCCAATCAACTTAGTAATCTTCCAACTTAAGGTACTTGGATCTTAGTGGTTGGATTTGGATGGAGCCCTCTTTAAGAACAGAGAACCTCCGATGGCTATCGATATTTTCTTTTCTAAAGTACTTGGACCTATCTTATGTCCCCCTTTTCAACCCCAAAGGATGGTTAAGTCCTATAAACATGCTTTCCTCCTTGGAGTTTTTAATATTGAGGGGATGTGATTTGGAAGATGCTTCTGCCTCTCTGTCTGTCAATTTCACTTCTCTTAGATTCCTTGATTTGAGTCAAAACTCCATGAATTCATCTATTCCTCCTTGGTTTCAGAACTTAAGCAAACTTGAACATCTTGATTTAAGTGATAATGATCTCCAAGGCATATTCCCCATTGTCATCCTTGAAAATAGTCAATGGCTTAGATTCCTTGATATCTCTTCAAATAGGATGGAAGGCGCACTTTTGAAAAATTTGAGCAATTTTTGCAATCTGCAAGTGCTAAGCTTGCATTCTAACAAATTTAGTGGGAGGATTTTCGACTCCAAAGATAGTGCTTTGAATTGTGGACGAAGTAACCTGAAGACTATTGATGTTTATAATAATGGCTTCAGTGGTCACCTACCCAATCAATTAGGAAATTTCAAAGATCTTGAATTCTTTGATCTTTCACGAAACTTGATTTCTGGTCCTATTCCCACTACTATGGGGCAGTTGTTATCTCTAAGAGTATTGAACCTCTCTTTCAACAAATTGAGTGGGAAGATTCCAAAAAACATTGGGTTATTATCCAATCTAGAGGTGATAGATATTGGTAATAATCAATTGGATGGAATTGTCAGCCAAATTCACTTTGCAAATCTCACTAGTTTGTCTGTGTTGAACATTTATTCGAATGGGCTTGTGATAAATATTAATGCATCTTGGGTTCCTCCTTTTCAAATTCAAGAGGTTCACATGTCAAGTTGCAAAGTGGGACCTGAATTCCCAAACTGGCTTCGAACACAGAAAAAAGTTTCAACATTAGACATGTCAAATGCCAGCATCTCAGATGAAGTTCCCCATTGGTTATCTGATGTTTTATCGAACATTGAACAGTTGGATCTCTCAAGTAATATGCTCAGAGGCAACATTTACCAAATTATTGGGAAAAAGATGCCACTATTAACACAAGTGTCACTTTCTAGAAATAACCTCAGTGGGGAAATTCCAAATTCATTATGCATGTCAGATCAATTGTCTTTTTTGGATCTCTCTAAGAACCAATTGCTTGGGAGACTTCCACGATGTTGGAGGAAGTCGCAAGCTTTTTTGGAATGGATTTCATTGGGAGACAACAAGTTAAATGGTCGACTTCCAGGGTCATTATGCCATTTGGAGCAATTAAGAGTTCTAGGCCTACATGGTAATGGCTTGAATGGAGTGCTTCCAAAATGTTTACTAAAGCTTGATTTGGTAATCCTTGATCTTAGTGACAATGAATTCACTAGTAAAATACCTTTGCTTGGTAACCCTAAATCATTTGAGATAATCAATCTTGGGAGAAATTACTTCACCGGTAACATTCCTTTGCAACTATGTCATCTTGCTAATCTTCAATACTTAAGCTTAAAGCATAACAATCTTTCTGGAGGCATTCCTTATTGTTTCAATAACTTCTCGCGAATGTGGGCAAATTCCACTTTGTATTTCAAATCCATTGGGAGGTTTCCCATTATGGTTGATAGAAAAGGAGCAAGCATGGAATTCACTGACATGCTCCCATACTTATTTTCCATTGACCTCTCAAGCAACGCATTAGACGGACAAATACCAGAAGGGCTGATGAGGCTTACTCGACTTCAGAATTTGAACCTCTCTCAAAATAAGTTGGTTGGAGAAATCCCTTCAGATATTGGCAACTTGAAAGATTTAATATCACTGGATTTATCCAACAACAAATTATCTGGTGAAATTCCTCCTAGCATATCAAATTTAGACTTTCTAAGTCATTTGGATCTTTCCTACAACAATTTATCTGGTCCTATTCCATTGGGCAATCAGCTGGGCACTCTAGGTGATCAATCTATTTATTGCGGTAATGATGGACTTTGCGGACATCCTCTTTTGAAAGTTTGTCCTAGAGATGAGCTTGATGTGGGTAGACAAGATGATCACAAATTGAGTGAAGATGAGTCTAATGAACATGACACCATTATTGTTTGGTTTTACTTAGGATTTGGACTAGGTTTTGCAGTGGCAGTCGTGGGATTCTGTGCCATGTTACATTTAAAAGAATCTTGGAGGATCTCCTACTTTCGGGTAGTGGATGGGATTATTGAAAAATTGTCAACATTGAGGATGGTTACCATGCTTTGGTTCAAGAGAGCTTTCCAATTCCAATTAAGCGAATCAATGTTTATTTAGTAAGTAAAATTAAAATCTCTCTCTCCATATTTTCGTTTCCTCGCACTCATTTATTTTTTTAATAGATGTTGCCAAATAATTCTAGCGTTTGTCCTTACATTTGGGAGTCACAGGTGATGCTTCCCTAATTGAAAGTACAGATTGGCTTACCCAATGCTGGACACATGCACCCGTAGAACTGCTGCGAAGCTGATAGTTCCTTTTTTCATGATGGAAGATGGCTATTGAAGCTTCAAGTAATGAAGAAATTGTGATCATTATTCTCCGACGTTTTCCACTTGCTTTTTCCATTTGGATATCAAAAAAATCTCTTGCTCTTGTCCTATAAAATAAGACGTATGTGTTACTGCTAAACAAGTTGACTATGTGAGCCAAAATGGAACGAGTCTACTGTTCCCAGGGTAAAAATTACATCGTTTGATGCTGATAACTTGTGAAAAGTGTTGATAACTATCAATACACATTAGCAACAAATCTTTAGCCAACAAATTCTTTAGTTGATAACACATAGGTAAGTTACCAAAACATTTCTATGAAAGAATAAATAATTACTAGGTTGTCTTAAATTACCAGCTATTTGAATGATTTATCAACATTTACTCACTATTATAGAAAATTATTGACTCTTATTTGCATAAATTACTAATATTTAGCGATAAACAGATTCATCATCTACAATGCACAGACCATTGCCAGATAGAATGGGTTAGATGAATTATCCAAATAACTTAGAAAATTTAAATTGGGTATGTTAGATGGATTTCACCTGAAAGGTGACTTCCATGTTGTTTGGTTTGACTTGACGTAGGCACTGGGTTTCGCGGAAGGATTATTGGGATTATGTAGCATTTTACCTTTCAATAGCTCTTGGCCGGTTTTTTTACTTTTGGGTAGTAAATAGAGGCATCGAAAAGTGGTGATCTCAAGGATAATTACTATCCTTTTGCTCAAGCAAATTTTTTTATTTATTTTGACTATGCAAATAGTAGCTTAGTCTGTAAGTAAATTCTTCTCCCACAAAAAAAAAAAAAAAAACCTGTTGAAAAATAAATTACCGATCACTTAATTTTCCAATAACTTGTTAGTAGCCTACTAACACTTTGTGTTAAGTTACTAATTTTTATTGGACTTTCTTGCCAATGACGAGAACTTACTAATTTTTAAATGAATATATTTTTTTTTGTGTAATTTACCAATTTGTTCATATTAGGTAACCAATATGTGTGTTAACCAACTTTAATTTGAGCTTCAAGCAAAAAAAAAAAAAAACTCTAATTTGAGCTATTTACAAACATGTTTTAGTCTATTTCTTTTGATTCATCAACTTTTATTATCAATTAATTTACTAACTTCTATTTGTCCTTCTTATAGTGCCTTAAAATTGTAACTCTTATATGAATGTGCAAGTCTATCTTTGTATATCTAATCAATTCCAGATCATGCATGACTCATCGTCATACCTTGGAGTTAAGTCTCCCTCAAAGTGGTCCTCCGTCACTAACCTACCATTGACTTTTGCGAAGTCTTAGAACAAGTATTGCATGGACTTAGTCTACTAAATCAAAGCCAATACATGCAAGAACTTGTGTGACAAAATACTCGTTCTCAAGCAGTTTCTAAGAATTATTTTGCTGAGAATTGCCCACACTGCGCCGACGCCAGCTCCCTCCTCTCGTCATCAAGCTGCTGCATGCTAGAGTGGATGAGGCAAGGGCAAGCCTGAGATCTCAGGGAACGAACCGAGCTTCGATTGAGGCCTAGATCTTCGGCGGCGAGGGTCCCGCCAGCTACCTTTGCCCCAATCAAGCGAGGGATGGCCCTTGCCAGATTGGACAAGACAACCACAGCCAGAGTAGGTGAGGATCGCAAGCCCAAGGTTGGAAAAAAAAATAAAAAAACTTAAAACTTAAAAAATTATCCCCTTTAACACTTGCCTACCATTCCACCAGCACTAATTAGACTACCATGTTAATAATCTTTGACCAGAATTGACTGAAAAGATTAAATTAATAAATCATCAAAATGTTTATGATTAATTTAATAAATTATCAAAAAATTTAAGATTAATTTAGCATAACTAAAACATTTAAAATTAAATTGATAAATTATCAAAAATATTAAAATTAAATTGATATAAATATAATAAATTTATAAATATTTTTTTATAATTTTCCCGACGAATAAACACGAGAAGTAAGCAGATTTGTCTCGCAGGAGGGAGGTGTGGCATGAATTTTTCCAAGTCAACAAAGTCAAGTCTGATATGACAGATTATAGCGTCTTCGCCACAGCTGTCGCCTTCTTGACGTTTCAAATGGGCAATCGTACACTGATGAACTTGAGTTTTCAAGTGGGGGCAGCCTTATTCAACGGTTGCCAGTCCATACCCTGCAAATTATTTGCTTTTTCAAAAGAAAAAGCCCACAATAGGTCCCTTTACTTTTCTAATTTGAAATTGGATTCTCAATTTTATTTTTTTTAATTTGTAAAATCTTGACGTATGAAGGGCGCAATTAAGCTTGGCAGCGGACGATTTCACGTAGCTTCTCAGTCACTACTACATATATGCTTATGCATAAGTTCCCATTTAATTTCCCAAACCATTAAATCAACAATTAATAAAGAGAAATATTTTGTGTTCACATAGCATATGGAAAATGGAAAAAGAAAAGGTTATATTAACTGTAATGAATTCAAGCCATACGTTATTTTAAATAATTATCTTTGTTTCACTTCGTCCAATCAATGGCATTGGACCATATAGAATGCTGAGCCAAAATCACAATCGATAGTTCAAATATTATAGAATCATTTTGTGCTTAGTAATGTGAATAGTCACACTTGTCATCATGCATGCAAGATAGTTTGCATAAACCCTTTCCTCAATAGTTTGCTTATCAAATGAAATTTAATATATATATATATATGTCTAAGTAGAAATCAAAATTTTTAAAAAAGCATATATTAATAATCGAGTAAATTCTATGCACAGGTAGATTTGTTCAAATGGATCCAAAACTAATTCAATAAGCCAAAATTATCAAAATTGATCAAATGGGTTTACAGAATGAAAGACAAAAATAAGTGTTCATATAAATCCATTTATAAACCACTTAACTAATTTAGAAGTTAGTAAGTTCTCATCATTGGCAAGAAGGTTGCTGGGACCTTAACCAAATTTTAGGAAAACTAGGTTTGTTCAATTGAACGATGGGGAACTTGAGTTTAAATTTCAAGGTCTTAAGGACTAAATCATAAAAAGTATTCAACTGAGAGCTTGTAAAGGACTTCCTAAGCTTTTTAAGTATGTGTGAATCACTCAATTTACTAAGATCATTTGGTTGACCTAAGACCTTAGAGTTTGATTGTCACGCCCCAAGTCTCGAGCACGTACAACCTTTTACCATGGTTAATTGAAAGTGACATCTCAAGACTCATCAACGACCATTCATTTTAATCTTTCATTAAGCGCAAGCGGAAGACGAACCATCCCCAGTCCAAACAGACAATCAAACAATCAAACAGGGATAAAATGATGAATAGCAAGATAACATCAACTACTCATTTAACATTCTTACTAGATTAACCAATAGAGGATCGTTTTCCGATTTACAAGCCCGACAAAAGGGGTTGATTCATCCTCTAAGCCAAACCAAAAAGGAACTAGGTTAGGCTAATCCAATTATACACAATGAACCCTTAGGTTCAACACCACCATCCCTGGGATCTATCAAACTTAGGTTTCATCGGGTCGATCATTGAAGGAGTGGGAGCAGGATTCTCCACTGCGTTATTATAATGACCTGAAATGGTTATACAATAACCAGTGAGATAAAATCTCAACGAGTTCTTCCTTTAAGCCCCAGTTGGTACATCAACTCAACCCAGGGTATCTCTCCAGAACCACTCTTCATTCAACCCAACAACCCACAACCAATAACCAACAAGCAACAACAACCAGGGTCAATTAACACTTAATAATCGGTTTGCATGTAACCTTAGCCCTTGCACATTAAATCTCACACGATACAAGCAATACAACCAACAATCAAATAGTCAATTTGTATGCAACCTTACTCGATATGCCATACCATGCACGTTATATGTTAGCACAATACGTGCAATGCACATGGCTGTTAGATAATGCAGTTTATTAATCACATGCGAGTTGCGTCACAAGCAATCTTATCTAGTCATTTCCACACCCTACACGTTATAAATTTGTGCGTGCGTGTTATAAATGATGTGATCACTTCATGTATAATCGAAACCAATGATGTCAGGTTTCTCATGCACTCTTGCATCCACACATGTTCCGATTATTACTGTCCCTTGGGCTACAACTTAGGCTGAGGTGCTACAGCGTTCTTTATCTACAGAGGTGCAACTGCGCCCTTCTGTATAGGACGAGGTGTTGTAGCGCTACAACGTCATTCCTCCACAGAGGCGCAACCGTGTCCTTCCATGCCCTCCGAGGCATTATGGCGCTACGGCGCCCTTCCTCCGTAGAGACGCAACCGTGCCCTCCTTCTCCATAATCTCCGATAAATCGGACTATCACCCCCCCCAAACTACGGTTGAGGCGGTGGGTTCAACTTAGTTATCACGTAAGCATACCATCACAATCCACTTATTATCTTTAAGCATTAGCCAATGCATACATGCTTGCATATAAAACCTCAAATCATTTCTCATAAAAGCAATCCATTTCCAGTGTCCCTCGTACAAATCATTTTTTCATTTCTTTTGTGAAAACCACACGATTCAAACGGATGTTCATTACATGAACATCCAATTCACCTCATAAAATAAGACACATGAAATTATGCACATTTTCACTTTCGGATGAACAATGCTGTGAATAGTGTCGTGAATAGTAATCGTGAACAATGCATTATGAATAGTGTAATTTCATAATTCAATAATTAAAACATTAAATTCAAAAATTAGACAAATCATTAATTAAAACAATTAATCAATCAATTAAGCTAAACATGCTTAATTAACACATAAAATACAATTAAGCACAATCAAGCACAATTAAGCATAACTAAGTTAAGCTAATCTTAAACATCTATCTAACCACCTATCTTAGGGCTAATACAACTTAATTAAACCCCTTAAATCAAAATTACCACTAACTAAACCAACCCTAAGTAAGTTTAGGCATTAACAAGGGATTAGAAGCTAAACTCACCCGTTAAGAGGACCAGCGACACGGACGTGGCGGTGTCGACAAAGACAACACCCGGGGACCTCAACCACAGCACTCCAAGGTGGTCATTGGGTCAAAACAGCAACAACCTTTGCTCTCTAACTACAAATTGGAAACTGCACTATCTAAGGAGGAAAGTGGTTGATTGGAGTAAAACGGGTTGGCCGGAGCTCTGGCAAGGGGTTGGCCGACGACTAGTGGCACCTACAGGTTGAGAGAGAACGACTAGTGGCTAAGCTGGGCGGAGATCGGGTTGGAACATGAGGAAAAAGGCTGAAACATGCGGTATTGGATAGGGATAGGTGGTCAGAGTTTAGCTAGCTTCTGCCTATCGATCGGCCACTATAAGGCATACGGACTGCCTTTCCTAAGTACAATGGTGGGTGGCACGAGCAGTGATCAGCATCGGAAGGCCACGAACAACTCCATTTTCAAAGGAAGGTCAGAAGCAGAAGCAGAAGGAAATGAGAGAAACAATAAAAGAAAGAGGTCTATGGTTTTGGAGGGCTGAAGGGGAGAGAATGTGACGTCTTGAAATCCAAGCCCTCTGAAGGAGGAATGAACGTGAATTTCGTCAATGCATTGTTGGCTGATCTTACTCAGAATTGATCACTTCGGAGATACTAACCTTAAGGGAAAGGCTAATGAGGATAGAACTCGTGCAACTAAAGAACTTGACCTGAGAAAATGACTCGACTGTGAGACTTGCATAAGGACGATCTTGTAGATATATAGGTCAATTTCAGGGACGACTAGAAATCGATTTGTGGACAGAAATAATGGGACGATGGGTGATTCTGTTTACTGTTATCAAGCCCACGAATGATCCTATGTCGATCATTAGTAATCATGTACTTTGAAATAAGAATCTATCATTCACAATTTCACGTGGTTAAGGATATCCATATGTCGAGATGTCTTGAACATGAATTTGTACAAGTCACTTACGCTTGAATCCTCAAACTCGCCTATCAATCTGAGTTGTACTAAAATGGCATTTAGGCAAAAATGACATTGCATGAGAATTCAATATTAGACTTCGAATTTTCGGGAACGTTCGAGACGGGCTTTTGGACAATATTTCTGCGACAGGTGATAGTGCTGGTTGAGTCGAGTATTTGGAAAAGGGATTTCCGAACCGACGAAATGAGCCTACGAGGACATGAGTTGGGCAAGACTAGTGTGAGCCTCACACCTAAGGTGGGATAGCCATCATGGAAGGCTCGAGGTAAGCAAGTGAACCCATTGAGACAAACCGACAATTTACCCTTTCGAACCCGTTATCTAACCTTGAGCCGTTTTGAGCTCAACAAATTCCCGAACCCATTCTTATTCATTTTCTAGCCCCTTTTTTTAGGCATGCCCTTCATTTTCAGCTCTTATGTCACTCTCTCCTCCTTCTTCAGTCCTCTCAAAATCGCACACTTTCTCCCTTAGTTTCCCTTCTTTCCTTCAGTTTTTCCTTTTGACTTTCCTCCAAAAAACCAAGTTGTTCATGGCCTTCCTGTGTGAATCATGTCCTGTGCCACTACCCATCATGTTCAGCATGAAAAATCTATTCATATGGCATCGGCCATTTGTCAGTTGGAGTCGCTGGCCGACTCGCCAGCTGGCCGAAAATCAGTTGCTCGCCGACCACTTATTGTTCATGTGGTACTGCACGGTTCCGCCTGTTTCAACCATTTTCCTTATTTTTCGACTTGATCTCCGCCCATACCAGCCACCAACAGTTCTCCCTCGACCCCTAGGTGCTGGCCAACCACTCATTGAAGTTTTGGCCAAGCCATTTTGCTTCGATCAATCCCTGTCCTCCTCTTGTAGTGCTGTTTTCTAGAAGTTTAGTGGGTGTACAGAGGTTGTTGTTGCTGTGTTCAGCCCGAGACTGCCTTGGAGTGTCATGGGAGGGGTCCACGGGTGTCGGGTTCGTTGCTTCCACTACGTTCATGTCGCCAGCCTACTTAACGGGTGAATTTAGCCCCTAATCCCTTAGTTAGTGCCTAAACTTGCTTAGGGTTGGGTTAATTAATGTTAATGTGGGTTTATGAAGTTTAATAAAGTTGTATTAGCCCTACGATAGGTGGTTAGATAGATGGTTAAGATTAGCTTAGCTTAATCTTGCTTAATTAAGCTTAATTGTGCTTGATTATACTTAATTAAGCATGTTTTTCCTTAATTACTTGATTAATTTGATTAATTTTTTTAATTAATGAATTATTTTAATTTCTAAATTTAATGTTTAAATTATTTTAATTTCTGAATTTAATTATTTAATTATTAAATTCTGAAATTTCACTATTCGTCCGGAAGCTAAAAATGTGCATAATTTCATCTGTCGTGATTTTATGAGGTGAATTGGATGTGTCATTGCATGAACATCCGCATGAATCGTGTGATTTTCACAAAAAAAGAAAAATGGTTTGTTCGAGGGACACTAGAAATGGACCGCTTCTATGAGAAAGGATTTGAGGTTTTATATGCAAACATGTGTGCATTGGTTAATGCTCAGAGATAATAAGTGGATTGTGATGGTATGCTTGCGTGATCACTAAGTTGAACCCGCCGTCTTGGGAAAGTCCCTTGATATTCTTTGAGCATGCCGTCTTGGGAGAGTATCCTTCGACATTCTTTTGGCCATGCCGTCTTAGAAGAGTATCCCTTGACGTCTTTTGGGCACGGGAAGGCACGGTTGCACCTCTACGGAGAAAGGGCGCTGTAATTGCGTAGCAAGGCACGGAAAGGCACAATTGCGCCTCTGCAAATGAAGGGTGTCGTAACGCCGTAGCAAGGGCACGAAAGAGGATGGTCGCGCCTCTGTGGAGGAAGGGCATTACAGCGCCGTTGTGTCTCAGTTGTAGTCATGTGAGGCAGTAATAATCAGAACACGTGAGGATGCAAGAGCGCATGAGAAATATGGCATCATTGGTTCCGATTATGCATGAGATGATCACATCATTTATGGCACGCACACATGATTTTATAACATGCAGGGTATGGCAATGACCTAGTGAGATCGCTTGTGGCGCGACTCGCATGTGATTGATAAATTACATCATCTAGCATTGCATTTATTATGTTGATATACAACGTGTAGGGTATAGCCTACAAGTAAGGTTGCATGCGAATCAGTTTTTGACTATTGATTGACCTTTTCTGTTGTTTGATTGATGATTGCTGGTTGTTTGTGGTTGGGTTGTGTGAGGGATGGTTCTGGAGAAATACCCCGGGTTGAGTTGGTGTACTAACTAGGGCTTAAGGAAAGAACTCGTTGAGATTTTATTTCACTAATTATTGTATAACCACTTTCAAGCCCTTAGAATGGCACACCCGTAGTGGAGAATCCCGCCCTCGCTCCACTAGACTTGACGGAGCCGAGTCCGATAGGTCTAAGTGACTGTGGTGCTGAACCTGAGAGTTCATTTTGTGCAATTAGATTAGCCTAGTCTAGTTTCTTTTTAGACTGGCTCAGAGGATGAATCAGCCTCTTTGTTGGGCTTGTCTTCGAAAATAATCATCCGTTGGTTAATTTAGTAAATTGTATAAATGAGCAGTTGAGGTTTCTGTTGTTCATCCCTCTATCCCTATTTGATTATTTGATTGTCTGTTGGATTGGCGATGGTTCGTCTTCCACTTGCGTTTAATGAAAGATTAAAATGAATAGTCGTTGACGAGTCATGAGACGTCGCTTTCAATTGACCATGGTAAGAGGTTGTCGCGTGCTTAGGGTTTAGGGCATGATAGAGAGAGAGTAAAGTAAGAGCTGCTATCAAAGCCTCATTAAGGCCATTAAAGACTTGCCCCAACTCCCCAAGCAAATTACATAATCTTCTTTCTCTTCTTTTGTTATTTCTTCAAAATATCTTAGGGCAAAATGGTCATTTCCACCTTGCACATTTCCCAAAATGTCCTTGGGTTGAAAATGAAGAGCGAGCCTAAAAAATGGGCTAGAAAATGAATAGGAACGGACTTGAAAATTTATTGGGCTCGAAATGGCTCAAGGTTAGATAATGGGTTTGAAATGGTAAATAGTCATTTTGGTCCAACGGGCTAACTTGCTTGTCTCGGGCCTACCATGGTGGCCATCCCACCTTGGGCATGAGGCCCACGTTGGTCTTGCCTGGCCCATGTCCTTGTAGGTTCATTTCCTCAGTCCATAAATCCCTTTTTCCAAAAAATCGGCTCATCTAACACTGTTGACTATCGAAGAAACATCATCCAAAAGTCCATTCTGGACGTACCCGAAAATTCAAAGTCCAATCTTGGATTCTCATGCTTTGTTAATTTCGCTTGAATGTCATTTTGGTACAACTCAGACTGATAGACGGCTTTAAGGATTCATGCATAACTGACTCGTGCCAAATCACGTTCAAGACTTCTTGACATATGGATGTCTTTGACTACGTGAAATTGCAAAGGATATATTTTTATTTTAAAATACACGATTACCAAGGATCGACATAAGGTTGTTTGCAAGCTCGATAATAGTAAACGGAATCATCCGCCATCCCTTTATGTTCTATCCGTAAATAGATTTCTATTTGCCCCTGGAATCAGCCTGCATATCTACAGAATCGTCCTTACGCAATGGTTAAGTCATTTTCCCAAGTCAAGTTATTTAGTCATACAAATTCTGTTCTCATTAGCTTTTCCCCTCAAGGTCAGTATTTCGGAAATGATTAGTCCCGAGTGAGATCAACAAACAATGTATTGATGAAATTCACGTTTATTCATCTCTCAAAGGGCTTGAATTTCAAAACGTCACATTGACTAGGCAATTTAGGGGTTAAATAGAGAGGTCAATCTTAGAAGTCGACTAATTGATTTTGTCTTTCCTTAATTGATATGTTTGTCACTTGAGATGTGTTGAGCATGATCATTGTTTAATCGTTTACTTGAAAGTTTATTTATGCATAGACCAGCGGGTAGTTAGGAAAGAGGTTTATAATTGTTAAACACCAAGTAAGATCTACTTACTGCTTTGCAAATTTTGCTTAGTGGAAGTTGGTCTTTACTTGTCCATTATAATCACTTTAGAAATCATCAATAGGAGGTGGATTGGTGTATGTCAATCTCGCGATTCAATGTTCCTCAAAACTTAACCCTTGAATAAATGGACCTTTTAAAGAGAATTACCAAAGGAGTTCTAAGTTTATTGTAATTTTTTTAATTCAATTCTAAACCTTTTTGTAATTATGCTAATTCAGTCCACTCAGCCAATGTCAACCGGCTGGCACCAAAGTGGATAATTTTCAATAATATTTTTTTTCGATTTTTATTTTTATTTTTCTCTTTATTTTTCTCTTCTTATTCCTTCTTATTCCTTCAAATCTAAAAGGATGTGCTAAATTGGCCAATCGTTCAAAGTTTTATGACAAAATTGGCTAAATTGAAAGGTCTGTTATTGAATGGGCAAATCTCAAAAGGTTTATAACTAAATTGATTAAATTGAAATGTTTAAAATTGAATTGACACAAACACTTTTTAAGTAATTTTCCCTTCTTTGGTGGACTCCTCTGTTTGTCTTTGGAGAAGGCCAATTTTAACTTCTTAACATCATTTGGCACCTCCTAGCATCTTAATAAGAATTTTCCATTGGCACAAGAAAGGTTGTGACGATTGGAATCCTGCTTAGGATCAATGGAGGTGTCTAAAGGATCCGATCATCAATATTAAGATCCTAAAATTACACAAACAATAGAAAAACTTGGATAACCATTTGAAATTTATTAATTATAAACATTAAATGACATTAAACTCCAAAAAGTGTGAATTTTAAGTTTATGACATCTTTATACTACATGGACTGGCCCATAGTGACTTTGTGCCCTGATGCTAGACTGATTGTGCCTAGTAACCTTACTCCCACTAGGCTTTGAAGGAGGAAGAGGCGGTTTAAGTGAGAGAACCCTCAAAAACATGACTCGGCGGGGGAGGAGACACTCGGCTAGCATAAGTTGGTATAGGAGTTTGCACGCTCTCACTTGAGGAGTTTGAGAATGAAATTCACCGGTTGAACATATCTTAACAAATACTAATAATATCAATTATTAATAACAGAAACAATTCAACAAGAACAACAAATAGAAGTAACTAAAATTGCTCAACAGTAACTCAGCTCAGCCGAAACACAACCAGTCCTTAACATCAAGTATCAACCACAATCAAAACTTCCCATCCATCCACCATTCTTTCAGTTCGTAACATCTAAAATACACCAAGCGATCTCTAGGATACCCTGCTCATGCTTTCCTAGCCCAATTCCAGGAGGAAAACCACCTCCAACAATAGCTTTTCCAACCATCATATTGGGCTTGGAGACTTCAGCGACGTGTGTCACTGATCCTTACGGAATGTGTATCATGGATATCAGCTGAAAAGCAAGGAAACTGGACTCAGCTTTACAATCCAACTCCAAATACGGAATGGCCAATTCTCGGAAGATCTTATAATCACCCTCTCCACGGATTGTGATTAACATCCCATAAATAACGAGTCGGGCCTTCTAATGTGCAGGGCCTTCAAATGCCCACGGCCTTCAGCCAGGAAGTCCTCATTAGAAAAAAGCTTTTTTCTTTTCCTCTAGCCTGTTCTCATCAATAGTCTCCAGCACATGTACCTTATTGAGGACTTTTAGGAGCGCATTCTTGTGCCTCTCAGGCGACTAAAATAAGTTCAATAATAAAATCTGGGCTGACATTTTTCTGAGTTGGTCTACCACGTTATACTTGCCTTGATTATAGCCAAAAACTGCTTGGACTCCTCTTCACTAATTGCATTCTTCAAAGAATTATGAATGTATAAAACTCAGAACAAATGAGAGATTTCTTTAAAAGTGAACATGAAAACAGAAGTAAGCCTTAGGCTTAAGCTAATTTTCTGAGGAAAAGAAACCATTCAGATAAGGCAGGGCAATCACCAGTGGAAATCTATGCCAAAATTATGGGAGAATTGCCAAAAAAGTCCTAAACCTATTGGGGTTGTGCCAATTTAATCCTAAACCTTTTTCTTTAACCAATTCAGTCCTAAACCTTTTGTGATTGTGCCAATTGAGTCCATCCGGCCAAATTTGGCCGGCCGGAGCTGACGTGGACGCTGGCCGGCGCCGGCGATAATATTTTAATAATATTTTATTATTTTCTGAATTTTTTTTTATTTTTTCCGAATTTTTTATTGTTTTTTAAAATTTTTCTGCTTTTTTTCTTTTCTTTTTTTTTCTCCCTCTCCCCTCCCCCCCCCCGCCGGCGGCAGTGGCCGGCCAGCTTCGACGAGGCTGCCGGCCACTGCACGAGGGCCGCAAAGCCCTCGCCGGCGGCCTTGCCCAGACCAGGGCGAGGCCTAGGGGCCACGGCAAGGCGGCCTCGCTATGGCCTAGCCGCGGGCGAAGGTGGCCTCGCCCGCGGCCAGGCCATGGCGCGGCCGGCGCCACCCAGATCTGGGCGAAGCCGCCTCGCCGCGGCCGGCCTCGCCCAGATCTGGGCGAAGCCGTCTCGCCGTGGTCGGTGCCCAAATTGGGGCGAATCCGCCTCGCCGCGGCCGGCCTCGCCCAGATCTAGGCGAAGCTGGGGCCGCGACCCTCGCCAGCGGCCCCCAAATCTGGGCGAAGCCGCCTCGCCGCGGCCGGCCTCGCCCAGATCTGGGCGAAGCCGGGGCCGCAACCCTCGTCGGCGGCCCCCAGGTCTGGGCGAGGCCTTCGAGGCCCTCGCGCAGTGGCCGACAACCTTGTCGGCGTTGGCCGGCCACTGCCACCGGCGAGGGTAGGGGAGGGGAGGGGAGGGGAGAAAAAAAAAGAAACAGAGAAATTAAAAAAACAATAAAAAAATTCGGAAAATAATAAAAAAATCAAAAAAATTATTAAAAAAATCAAAAAATAATAAAAAATTATTAAAATATTGTCGCCGGCGTCGGCCGGTGTCCACGTCAGCTCCGGCCGGCCAAATTTGGCCGGATGGACTCAATTGGCACAATCGCAAAAGGTTTAGGACTGAATTGGTAAAAAAAAAAGTTTATGACTAAATTGGTACAACCCCAATAGGTTTAGGACTTTTTTGGCAATTCTCCCCCTAAATTATCATACTCGCAAGACAGCAACAGAGCTAGAATTTTGACATGACGTGTGCAGTGGGGAGAGGGAGAAAGAGAAGAACATTATCATTAAATTGAGAGAGGAATGTGAACTGAATCTTATTTCTCTTGCCAGTGCAGCCAGTACAGTCTTTATGAGAATTTACCATAGGAGAACATTATCATTAAATTGAGAGAGGGGAATGTGAACTGAATCTTATTCCTCTTTCCAGTGCAGTCAGTACGGTGTTTATGAGCATTTACACACGGAAGGCTACATGAGCAGAGAAAACATGCAAGGCACTTGCACTCTGATGGGTTCTTTTCGAACTCTTGACAAAGAAGGGCTTGTTGCTTCGCATGTGGTGTGCCTACTTTTTCTTCCTCTTGTTCTCCCACCTCAAGCAAACTTGAGAGAGCTGAAAAGAATGGCGTTTGGAATAGTTAAGTATGATGGTATAGCAAGAAGAATGGACAATGTGATCTATGATGATTTGAATTAAAGAGAACAAGAAAACCTAGTCAAGAAAGGAATAGGCAGTCCTCCGATTATTTCACTGAGACAATCCTGACAGTAAGATCTATCTTGACCAGTAGATTCCTGTGCCTTGACGGATGCCCATTATTGAGAGACTACATCTGCTCACCAGCATTTTGGAACAATTTTGAAAGGACAAGAAATCTGAGGAATCTCATACCCTACCTCATCTCCTCAATCACAAGATGTGAGATGCTACATTGTGACGTCATATCCTTTCTGGTGTGTGATGAAAACAAAAAAGAAATATTAATGACAGAATATACCTTTGTGTGCAGTCCATAAGAGTTATCTTATCATTATTAACCCTGAAAACCAGATCACTTGCAAAATTTCACACCAGCAATCATTAGAACGCTACATTTTTATTACAAAGCACAACCTCTCTGATACGGGTGCCAAACATGGGTCACTTATCAAAGTATCTGACATTTCAAAGTTTCCAAATCATGAACAACAGGTATCAGGGAATGAATGTCCAACATATGGATACACATGAAGTGATATATCTGAAATAGATGATACACAGCATTTTACAACAAAATTGTCAAAATCGGGATCCTAGGCAGGATGATTGTGAGGTCTTTGAGGAATGGATTGAGGATCATTTGACCCTACAAATTAAACAAACTGAGGCCAATTTGTTAAGTTTTAACATGTTTTGTACAATAAGATACATATCAACATTAAAACAAGCAAATGAAGTTCAAACATAGAAACACCGTCTTGATTCCTGCACTCTCACACCAAACATTTTCTCTGCTTTTCTATGTGGACTCCTCTGTTCATCTTTGGAGAAGGCCAATTTCTCTTCTTAATATCTTCCAGCACCTCCCATCTTCTTAACAAAGATTTTCTACCGGAAAGAGAAAGTTAATTAGGGTCAACATCTTACTTAAGATCGATGAAAGTGTCTAAAAGGTCGTATTGCGGATCACAAGATCCTAAAAATTACACAAACAATAGAAAAATCTGGGACAACCATTTGAAATTCATTAATCATAACCATCATGTGACATTAATCTCCAAAATAGTGTGAAGTTTTAGTTTGTGATATCTTTACACTATAAAGGCCGGGCCACTGTGACGGTCAGCTAGCAGAAGTTGGTGTCGCACGCTCTCATTTTGAAGGGTTTGAGTATGAGAACAACCAGTTGAAGAAAAACAAATTAAATCAAGTAAAACTGCACAACAATAACTCAGCTCAGCCAAAGCACAACCAGTCATCAACATCAATCATCAACCACAGTCAGAAAATCCCATCCATTCAACAATTTTATAGCCCATCCATCCACTCAAAACATCCAAAATTCAGCAATGGAACTCTAGTTTAAGATTCATACCCTGACTAATGAAAAATCCTTCAACACGACCCCTTAACGTTGTTTTTTGTCGTCCAAAGTCCGTCCCGATTCAATCTGTTCAACATCAGCAAACAACACGAGTAACTTGCTAGAAATCACGTTTAGAAAAAAAAATTCGGCTAGAAATAAAAAATCCTCACTGTTATATGACAGTTTTAGATTCATACCCTGCATAATCACCGAAACAAATCCTTCGACACTACTCCTCGCCGTAGTTTTTTGTCATCCAATTCATCCCTATTCAATCTGCTCGACATCAACAAACAACACGAGTAGCTTGTTAGAAATCACATTTCTAAAATTCAAAAAAAAAAAAAAAAGAAATTCCGGCAAAAAATGAAAAAGTCCTCACTGTACTCGAACCAGTGAGAGAGGGAGTCCCGCACCGCCACCGCGTCGCTGCGTCCAAGCTTTTGGAGGGCCCGGTGGCGTGAATCGCCGTCATCAAAGCTCGTGGAGGCCGACCCGAACAGAAGATGCGGGAGAGATCGTCGTGATTCGCCGTCGTCCTTGTCGCCGCGTCGAAGGTCTCGAGGGCCCTATACTCGTGGAGATGTGCTTGCCGGTGACTAGACATGAGACAGAGAGACTGAATGTGGGTGGTTGCGACACGCAGTGCTCGGCGGTCATCACGGCAGATCCCGACGGCCGCGCTGTGATGGTACTTGAGGGCGGACGAACTCGTGATCGTGAGAGGAAGAGACGAGAGAGTCGCAGCTGTTACGGGTGAAGAGAGAAAGGGGCACCGGCCTGAAGAAGAGGGAAGGCCTTTTTTTTCTTTTTCTTTTTAAGGTTTTTTTTTCGTATATTTTAAAGCCCGAATTAAAATTAAATTCTTGCCCGGGGGCACCCTAGGCCAATTAGGCCCTCATTGGTGACCCTATTTGGTAACTAGCAATAGTGATTATTTTTATTATTTTTTTTTTGGTAAGGTAAATTTGTATACATTCCAACCACCGACTGTACAAACTAAGGAAATCGGCACCCATTTACACTCATTGTAGCATGACCAATAAGTGGAATGGTACCGAACTCCAAGGAGATCTAGATCATCATACACGGCAAGAGTATCTTGCTCTTTGTAGCCGCCTATTAACAGGAGTATCTTGAATAGGCGAGCCTGCCAGCATCTTGTCCTTGATAGCCTTATATAGATAATGCTTCGCCACTTGCATAAAGACTATTTTACCCCTAAATAGTGCATCATTCCTAGACTTCCAAATTATATAAAAGAGTGCTCCAAAAGAAAACCTATAAAACTCTTGCTGAAAACTTTTGCCGGCCAAATTTAATGTAGCCCACTCAAGGGTATTTTGCCACGTGCCTCCTAGCCATGCCAAATTGCACTTACCCGCCCAAAAAACAACGAGGGCACGTGTAAATTGACAGTCAAAAAAGAGGTGATCCAAGGAATCCAAGCAAGCCTTACAAAAGACACACACCACACCAATGATTCTACCATAGGAGAGTAACATCATTTGGGTAGGAAGATGATTTTTGGCCATCACCCATAACAAGAACTGGTGCCTTGGTATAATAGATTTGTTCCAAATAACAGAAGACCAAGGAACACGTGGGGCCCGACTCCTGGTAGAATCCCAAGCCGAAGCTATAGAGAACTTACCCTTAAAAGGCAGCCAAGTAAATTCATCCGAAAGATTATTTTTATTCTTATATTCATTAAAAAAAAAGAAATTCATTTGCTAATATCAGTTAATTTTTCTATTTTCACTAATAGATTTGTTCTTTGAAATATATTTGGAATAGAATAAAGAAGTAGAAAAAAGTTACTTTTTTAATTTTCGAGAGGAATTCAGGAGTCAAGCAATTTTCTTTTTTTTCTTTTCATTGTTTTCATCTTTTTCTTTTCATTCTTTCTTCTTTTTCTTTTCTTCTTTTTCCTATAGTTGATTACTGGCCTCAATGACAACCAGAGACTAGCCAGAGTCGCCAACCTCACCAACCCCTAGTGAGACTCTACCTCACTAGATCTGAGTAAAGTTGAGCCTCGCCTAGTTGTGGTGAGGCATGGGCCAACAAGGCTCGGGCCTCATTGGGATTAGTGAGACTCCATCAAGGGCGGCAAGGTTGCCGATGATTAGCTAGAGGAAGAAGAAGAAGAAAACAAAAAAAGAGAAAAATGTAATAAAATTATTAAAAAAATTAAAAGAAGCTCTAAGTATAAATAAATTTGAAGATCGTACCAAATGCATTTCTATTTTGAGAATATAAAATTTGTGCAAGTACTAGATGCCTTCGAATTCTTAAAACTCGTTTAGGGAACATAATAAAAAAAAACTATTTCTAGAGAGAAATTATTCCCAGAAATAGGATGGTTACAAAACAAACCTTGCCAAACAGTAACTTTTTTTGTCCTTTTATTCCAAAAAAAAAAAAGAACTTAAATTTATTTAGTAACATCAGCTAATTATTTTATTCTCGGGAATATATTTAGATTACTCCCTACTCTATGAACTTCCCTTTCAATAACAAATATCATTTCGGGGTAACCACAAGTTCTGACCCTTTTATTTGCAACCGTACTATTACCAGTAGGGTGTTTCAAAGCCACACCATTAAGTCATACAGCCCGGGTCCTAGCGTTCTCAAAAGCTTCGGTGCTTGACGGAAAACTTACCAAAGTTGCCTTTTCCTCGATGATATTGACACTCAGCTCGACAAGATTATCTCAAAGAACCTCTTCATCAATGCGGTTGAGGCCTCATCGGGACCTTCTTCTCCGTCACCTCATCGACAAAATCAAACGGGCTCTAGACTCAAGCATTGCCCTTTCTTTAAGAAGATAGAAAAGAAAAATATAATAAAATAATTAAAAATTAAAAATTTAAAAAAATTATAAGTCACAAAAAAATTTGATGGTTGTACCAAACGCATTTTTACTTTAGAAATAAAATTTTTGTGTAATTATCAAATGCCTTTGAAAGCAAAAAAACTAGTCTAGAGAACAAAATCAGAAAAAAAAAATATGTTTCTAAGCAAAAATTGTTTTCAGGAATAGAATGATTAATAAACAGGCCCTTAGTGCGGCATCCGGATTTTTCATAATAATATTTATGTGGCATTAGGAATTTTTGGTGCCGAATAATTATATTTAAGTTATAAGGCTACATACTATTTAGCTTAAGAATTATGTGGACACATAGAAATAGTAATTAGATTGTAATTTTTTTTTTGGTAAGGTAAGATTGTATTAAATCCACCATAGAACTGTACAACAGAGGGGGGTACAACTCGATACCGGCAAACACTCAACTGATGACATGTCACTGGAGTATAAGGGCACCACGGTCATCCAAAAGGAAAGGAAGAATACAAACTAGGAATACAGGAAAGGAGACCTAGATTGTAAATTTTGTGAGAGCTGGGGATAGTTTTTCCATAAATGTAAGTGTTCCGAGTTTGATGTGTTAAGTCGAATCACTAAACGTTGGTATGTGCATTAATAGAAAAGTGAATTGTTAAATTCATGTCGATTTAGTTGTTAATAGGTAGTATTATTTATTGAAGTGCCAATGGTTATTAATCACATTAATGGCGCCAAGATAGAAAGATTGTGTCTATTACCCTAAATATCCACAAGACTCTCTCATTAAGTCACTCATATACTTCTTATCCTTCTATTGGTTTTGCATGCTCAAGTGTCCTCTCGAAATGAGATTTCATAGCTAATTTGACACCTAAGGTTAAATGAAGACTTACTCTAGGATGAGTCACCCTCTCTCATTTTCCTCTTTAGTCACGTAGAGAATGAGGCTTTGCAAAACAAGACACCTACCATAAGCCATCATTATATTTGGTTAGTCATCCATACTCCATGCAAACCCTTTGACACTCATTTGTATCTCAAGATTAGGCAGACCACATATAGTAGAGGAGAATCAATGTTCACTAAAACACTACACATTCTCTTGACCTTGGAAATAATGTGAGACCTGAAGTATGCCCAACAGTATCATGCAATTCTGCTCATTCAAAGCAAATTCATGAGTCAAGAGGTGGTCACAACCCTCACTTGTTTGCATTTGTTGGAGGTAAATGAAATTCTAGGCGTTAAGTTAGTTTAATCAACTAACACTTTAGACTTGGTTGGTTGTTGTGTGGCCTTACTACATAGTTGTGAGATGATCTATTGTGATGTTTTGATTTGTTTTGATGAGTATATCCATGCCTAACATCTATTTGAATTATTTCATAGGGACATGGTTAGATGTTGCATGTGGAAAGGATGAGTTTGAATCACTATCTAAGTCTAATATATTTTTCGAATCTCAATTTGTCCATTTGATCAATCAGATTTTACTAAGTCTAAATTTGTTCCTTTGTTCTACTAGATTTTCTAAGTTTGCATTTGTTCATTTGTTGAATATGCTCAATAGTTCTAACAAATTTTTTTGAGTCTAAATTTGTTTATTTGTTGAATATATTCACTAGTTCTACCAAATTTGATAGAGTCTAAATTTGTTCATTAGCCGATCAAATTTTACTGAGTTCATACATGTTCATTTATACAGTCAGATTTTATTAAGTGTAAACATGTTCTTTGGTTCAAATAGATTTTACTAAATATGAACATGTCCATTTGTCCAATCGGATTTTACTGAGACTAGCGATGTTCATTTGCTTAATTAGATTTTACTAGGTCTTAATCTATTCATTTGTTTTACCATATTTTACTAAGTTTGAATATGTTTACTAATACCATTAGACTTTATTAAGTCTAAACATATTCATTTATTCTATTAGATTTTACTAAATATGGATATGTTCATTTGTTCGATTGGATTTTACTAAGTCTGAACATATTCACTTTTCTAATAAGATTTTACTGAGTTTGAAACTATTCAATTATTTGACAAGATTTTACTAACCATGAATATGTTTATTTTAATGATCAAAAAAAAATATTTTGATTTAAAATGTAAGTATTAAGTACAACAACTTAGAGGCATCCCCGGCATTAAAAATAGAGATAAAAATTCAAAAAGATGGAGGTAGGAAGTCTCCATGTAATAGCCAATACAACATTTGACTAGGAAGGTTTAATTTTTTGGTAGAGTGAAGCTCTACCTCTTACATTGCTCTATCTCTTACATTTTTATGCACCTTGGCCAAATAATATGGATGTCAGTTGATTTATTTTGAAATCATCTATAGTTGCGCTCTATCCAAATGCAATAAATGATTGCTAGGAAAGATACTTTGAGGAGTCTCGCTATCAAATTTTTGCCCTTTGTTGCCTTAATTATCCATTGAAGTTCCTCATTCCATCCTCCTAAAGACTGCCTAATCCCATGTTGCGTAAGGATACAACACCAAATGCTGCTTGTCCCTTTGCACTGGAAGAATAGATGAGTTCTGTTTTCTATACTAGCCCTGTGGAAATTACACCAATATCAACTAAGGTCATCCATCATGCTTTGATCTTTGATGTCGGTAATCTATTTTTGCAAACTAACCAGCCAATAGAATTGTGTTTACTAATGTTGTTACTCCAAATTAGGTTGTACCACTCTACAACCGAACCCTCGTGTTTGAGTTCATCATATAAATCACAACAATAGTACTCTAAACTGGAAATAACTGAGGTTAAAATATGTCGTAACTTGAGGAGACATTGCTAACTTCAAGCCATACTACCCCTAATGTCGAGCTGCATAATTGGGGTACCTTTGGATTTTGTGTTGTGATCCAAATGCTTTAAAGGGAAGAAGATGTATGATTACTAAGGTTTCATAGGGTGCGGCCTAGCAAAATTTTGTTCCATATGTTCAAGTCGAACAATCTTAATCCTACTTCTGTTTTAGGTAAGCAAACTATCATGCAACCTTGTGCGATCCATGATTTGTTGTAGAACCAACCCATAAGAAATGTCGAATCCTCTTCTCAATCTCATATATAGTTTGCTTTGGAAGTAAGAACATTTGCATAAAGTACAAATGGAGATAAAGACCGATTTAGTTAGCTGAAGCCGCCTTTGCGTATGTGTTATCTCGAAATTAAACTCATTTTAGGATATATGAAATGGTTATTTCATCAATGCATTATTAATTATATTTACTTTGAACTGATCACTCAGGAGTTAATTAATTTATTGGGAAATGCCATTAAAGATTAAAATAAACATGACTAGATAATTCAATTAGGAATAGACCACTTGACTACAATGATCAAAGAGGGATAGTACCATGCTGTTGCAAGTCAATTAGTGAACATAAATAAATCAATTCGATAAAGGTACATGATCGAATTGTGGGTGATTCTACATGACTATGAGACTAATGGCAAACAATGGTAAATCAATTTTCTTTTGGCTTTGTGCTTAGAGTGAACAATGGATCCTCTTCAATTACGTGACAGCCAAGGGTTGCCCATGATTTGAAAAGGCACAAATGTGGATTGAAGATTTATTAACCACAGGTATATTGACACCCAAATTTTTGTCGACATGTTTTAAATATCCATTTATTTGTCAAATATATATAAATTTATAAAAAGATAAAAAAATTTGATAGATAAAAAAAATCAAGTCGAGTGGGCTGGCATAGTCCAGCCCATTCTTTTAATCTCTTAGCCCACCTTTTTATTTCCTTGAAGCCCACTAGAATTAATTAAAGTAGAAGCCCAGCCCATCACCATTTTCTCTTCTCTTCACTCTCCACTCACGTGCTGCACACTCAAACAGACACAACACACGCACGCAACAAAACGGACGATGCCGTTCGCTTCCTCGGATGGTGAGGCGACGACTGTGACGTTAGCAGCGTGACGCCAGCAAGGGAATCTTCCCTTGCTGCGCTGTCACGTGGAGGAAGGATGGGGGAGCGTGAGCAAGAGGTGCGTGAAGGAGGGGTGACGATTTTTGGTTATGGGCAGCAAAGAACGGAAAAGGAAAACAAGAGGAAAAAGAGAGAGAACAGAAGCTGGTTTTCTGGTTTTTGGAGAGGTTTTTCGACCTTGGGGGGTTTGCTGCATTGTAGAGAAAGAGAGAGAGCTGAGAGTTGCAAGAAAAGCAAAAACTGAGAGACTGAGCCGGAGGAGAGAGCGAATCAGAGAGTGAGAGTGAGGCTCAAGAGGGTTTTCTGTTGTTGTCGGAGGACCGCCTAACAGCCGCCGCTCGTTGCAGCCTCTGAACTTACCGGAATACCTTGTTTTTGCAAGGCGTTGGGCTGGAGCTCGCTCTAACCAGTTCGCATGAGCTTCGGCCTTCTCAATCCTCCATTTACGTTTCTGTGCGTGCTGGTATGCTCCTTTAGAAGCTTAGGTCCAGTTTGAGTTCGGCTCGAATCGGAAACCCCTTGTTTTACACATGCACGCCGAATGTTCGATGAAATGCTCCAGAGAAGGCCGAGAGCTAGTTCATGTTTAAACTCGAAAGTTGACATGCCCTTTCTTCCGTGCTCGTTGTATCATGTTTGCTTTATCTATGTTCATGGCGTTTTTTATGTGGCTTTTACGAAATAACTGAGTATTGTAAAAGGAGGGAGGTTTTTCTTTGTTCTGGTAAGGAGATTGGTGGTTGCCGGAGTTCGTGGTCGGAGGTGGTTGACGCCGGCTGGAGTGAATGACCAGTTGGTGGCGGTCATCGGCCGGAGTATTGGTTGTGTCGAGGGTCTCTGATTTGGTAAAAAAAAAAGGGTTGCATAAGAGCTTAAAAAAAAAAGGTGCAGACCTTCGACGGAAGGTTGAAGATGACAAAGGAGGAAGAAGTGCAGGAGAAAAAGACAAAAGCAAAAACGAAAAAAAATTAAAGTTAAGATTAAAAAAAAGGGGCTGAAAACATTAAAAGGATAGGGAATGGGCTGCGAGTTGGGCTAACCTTTGGTGTGGGCTACAAGAACCGGGCCTAAAAAATAGAAAAGGGGGTGGGCTAGAATCTTATGTGGGCTGCTTTAAAATTTTGGTGTGGGCTAATTTTAATAAAAAATTTCTTATGGGTTTTAGGACCGGCCCAATTGATAGTCCAACCCGGACCGATAGGGTCCGGGTCGGTTTGCTTGGACCGGGTCAAGAGACCCGACCCAAGTCCTTAAAAAATCATAAAAGGAGAAATTCTAAAAAAAAGTCATGAAAACGTTTAAAAATTAGGAAAAATCACTAAAAAATGATAAAGGTTTTAGTAAAGAAATAAAATATAATTGAGAAAATTATTAAAAAATTGAAATGTTTCAAAATTCACTAAAAAATTCCGAAATTTAAAAAAATTCAAAAAATTAGGAAAATTAGAAAATTCCAGAAATATCAATAAATTTTAATTTTTTTTAGAAGAGCCTTAAAATATCAAAAATCTTGAAGGCTCATTTTTTATTCGGAAAATATGAAAATATAAAAAATATAAAAAATATAAAAAATGTAAAAATTTCATAAAAATTCAGAAAAATAAAAAAAATTGCAAGAATTTGGAAAACCCTTAAAAAAGGAAAAAAAAATTGGATGGGCCTTCAGGGCTCTACAATAGGGTTCTTTATTTACGTTATATTTTTCTTTTAGGGACAATATTAGTATACTCTCTTGCTTTATTTTGTGATGATAATTAATTGCACATTTGCTTTAGAATGGTTAAAATAAGCCTTAAATTTCTTGAATAGGTTGTCATGGCCTTAATTAATACACAATTGAGTTAGGTATCGAAATGGTGTTAGTCGTATGATTAACATAACTAAGTCCCTGAATTTTGAATCATTGGTTGCATAAATAGTAAGATATTCTCCCATATCTTACAAGGTTTCTAGTCGACCCTTAAAGAGGTTAGTGACGACTCCTTTGTTTAAATTTACTTAGGCTAAACTGATTAAAATTTTGAGTATCTAATGTCGCGTAGGGTATGGGCTTGTCGTCGGCCCGAAGTTGACACTACCCTTAAGCCTAATCAAAGGCTCCTCTAGTCATTGGCGAGCCCAATCCAAAAAGTTAGGTTGCAACAAGGTCAAACATGCAAAAACCTATAAAAGCCACCCAATAATTTAGGTCATATTAAAGTCGCATTTGATTGATTTTAACCATGAATTTTAATCAAATATTGGGTATCGAACTTTTAAGGATTTGAAGACCAACCTATTGGATGTCACCTCATTAATCCATCTATTTATCAATAAGGATGAAATTTTGGGACAAGGGATTAGTTGGCTAAGAATATGAAACCACGAAGGACTTGGGCCAAGCGTAGGCCCATTGGGCCTCACACCCCTATGGTTCGGCCAAGTGGGCCTTTCAAGCCCAAGTTGGGCCCAACAAGCCCACTCAAGTTGAACCAAGCCCATCCAACCCAAGAAAGCGTATTCAAGCCCATTTCCTACTAAATTGAGCCTAAATTGAATTTATACAAGCACGTACAAAATTTTGGCCCACGTACACGACTAGTATTTTATACTATATTTGGTAAAATTACCATTTTGCCCATTCTAGAAGACTTGCCATAAATGAGACTTGATGGGTAATTAGGCAAAAGAGGAAATTGCTTGTTTGAGAAGAGTTGAGGGGAAAGCTTGTCTTTGGCATTGAATATGGCTTGTTGAAGAAGCTTGGCAAGGGAAAAATATCTCATTAGCTTCTTATTCAAGTCTATCTCTCTCCCCCTTGTTCGGCCACCCCATTGCCATCCCCTCTCCTCCTCATTCCCTTCCTTTTTTTTTTTCTCTTGTTTCCTATCCTTGTCACCACTTCAAGCCACCATTGTCGTTTGTTCAAGCCGCCATGCCGCTCAGCATTTTGAGCTTTTCCTCCTCACCGAAGCCACCACCAATGCAAGCCATCTCCACTGCCGCCCTCCCTTGTCTATACTAGCCATGTCCTCGTTGCCATCCGTTCATGTCATTGCCGTTGTTCCCTCATTATCGCCATTAACTGGTGAGTTAATCTTCTCATCCCTTGATTATGGTGTTAATTTTGATTAGGAGTATCATTAATTTATAGTTAATTATGCTCAATGCTAATTGAGTTGATAAGTTATCGCAATAAGTGATAGGCAAAAATGATAAGTTATCATGATAGGTGATAAGTAGAAGTGATAAGTTATCAAGAAAAAAGGTGATAAGCCGTCGGAAAAAGGGTGATAAGCTATCACTAAAGGGGCGATAAGCTATTGATAAATAAATGATAAGCTATCACCAAATGGGTGATAAGTTATCAAAAAGTGGATGATAAGCTATCACTAATTGGGCGATAAGCTACTAAGGAATGTTGATAAGTTATCTTTATTTAAGTGATAAGTTGTGATTGAAAATGATATTTGCTTGAGTGTTGTGGCAATTTTATGCATGTCTTGTATGGTTTAGAGCATGAAATGCCATGTGAAATGAATTGCCTATTAAAAAGAATGAGGTTGCTATTTTAAAGAAGAGTTTTACAGGCATATAAGGGATAATTCATGAATTGTCGAGTTTATATGCCATGTTTTATGTGTCAAATTGGACAAGGATGGTTTAAAATAGAGTTTTGCAAAGTTTGGATAGTTAATGGTATGTAAGTGATCACATGTGAATATTTTAATGCATTTTTATGTGTGAAAGTTGCAGTAGTTCGTTGTGTGAGCACAAACCATATTTGTACTGGTTCTTTACCAAAAAAACCATATTTGTACTGGCTAAATGATGAAAAACGAAATTGGCATGAGTGGCTGGTGTGCTTGTGTGATTGCGTAAAGGAATCCGTCACTATCGATAGATTTCAAGGGACGATGCTTGATTTATTGAGTGCCTAGCGAGGGTTTGGATGCTGAGTCACGGTTAAGGCCAGGTTGATGAGGTGGGATGATGACCACGAACTCTTATATAGGCCATGGTTGTAAGCGATTGTAATAATTAAAACATGCATGAGTGCATTGTGCACGGAAAAGTATGATACATGTTCGGATTATATGTTATGCTTGTTGCAATGTCTATGGCACGTGATAATTAAAGTTATGTAAGGTGCATGCCAAGGCAAAGTGAGAATTCGCACGAGTATATTCAATGGTTTGTTTGTTAATATGGGGTCGACTTGCCTGATCATAATTATAGTTAAGGCAAAGTGAGAGTCACTTTGTTATTGATCTATCATCAACTGATAACTATCAACTTTCCCTCGATAGCCTATTGCCCTAGCTCATCATTCTTTCTGATAGCCTATTGCGATAGGTTATAGACTAATTTATCACTTCTAAACTAAATATGCTTAACTTAATTAAACTATTCCTAATTAATTTTAAATATAACTAAAATATATAAGCAAGTTTAATAGAATAATCAAGGGATTAGAGTGTTAACTCACCTGATAATGTTGGCATTGACATGAGTGCGACGGCAGTGGCAAGGGCTACACATGGCTAGCACCGGAATGGCAAGGAGTGGCGCACAGAAAATGCGTCTCGTTGGGGTGGTGTGGTTCAGTTCGGTAAGGGGAATCGAGAGGGAGAAGAGGAGCGACGGATGGTGAGCAACTCCTTGGTGGTGGATGACAGTTTAGCGATGACAAATGGGTGGCAGGTGACGACTTGGATGGTCCAGCGGTGTGCAGCAATGTTGCAAAGTTTTGGTGGACGGTGGGAAAGGAGGCAGCAAGGGAAAAATGAAGAAGAATGAAAGGAAATGGAGAAGAAAATGAGAGAAGAAGAGAGAGAGAGTGGGCAATTGAAGGGGAGTCGAACAAAGAGAAGGGAGGGGGAGAGAGAAGAACATGAGATTTTGGGCCAATCTCATCATTCACACAATTAAATGCCAAGTCCAATCTTTCCTTAATTTCCTCTCTAACATACATTCTCCATCTTTGTCATTTTGTTCATTAATGCCAAGAGGGATATTTTGGTCATTTCACATTTTGGACAAACAATTCCCAAATTGCCCTTGGGCCATAGTCAAGAGATGGGCTTATAGTGGGGCTTGATGGGCTTGAATGAAGAAGAAATGAGATTGAAATGTTATTGGGTTTGAAAGTGAATTGGGCTTAAGAAGTGATTTAGGCTTGGTGGACCTCATTGGGCCCACCTGACTAGCTTAAGGCCCTTGTGGCCGCCCACATTGGGCATGAGGCCTAATGGGCCTTTGCTAACCCACTTCCTTGTGGGCTCTGATTTTTGGCCTACTAACCCCTTTTCCACATGCTTACCAATAAATTTGAGAATTAATGATGTGATGTCCAGCATTTTTCTCTTGATTTCTTGAAAGTTTGATATCCAAAATCGGATTGAAATTCATTGTTAAATTCAATTAACTACGATTTTAGTATATCTCAAACTAATGGATAGCTTTTAGGAGCTACACATATTTGGCCTACGGTTAAAATAACATGAATTCAAATTTAAGTTTCCTCGACTTATGGATGACCTTGGTTGTCATATAATTGCGAGGAATCGTCACTTGTTCCAAAGTACACGATCATTACGAATCGATTTAAGGTCATTCACAATCCATATAATGGTCAAATAGAATCACTTGCAATTCGATTATATTCTCTCTACAAATCAACCTACAATGGTTCACTAATTAGCCTATATTGGTACAAGATCATCCCTTGTCAATCTTTATGGTTGAATCATCAATCCATGGTTAAGTTCTTTAATTGTACATACCGGAATTCTTAATAGACTTTCCCCTTCGGTTTGTATCTTAAAAGTGATCAATTTAGAGAGATATCTAGCTAATAGGGCATTAATGAAATAATCATTCATATATTTCAAAATGGGTCAAAATTTAGGACGTCACATGTTTACCTTCATCTCCCTTATGATAGTTGTGTAGTAGATCTTGGCATAAGAGGATATTCTGTAAAATTTGTTGTCCAGTGATAAAAGCACTTCGATTAAGGCTAATGATTGAAGGAAGCATACAACTTATTCGACCAAATTTTACGAAGTCTGGACACACTTATTTGTTTGAGTAAATTTACTAGATTTGGACATATTTATTTACACAATCATATTTTAATAAGTCCTGACGTGTTTACTTACACGATAGATTTTACTGAGTTTGGACATGTTCATTTACACTATCAAGCTCTACTAGGTCTGGACGTGTTCTTTTGTACGATCAGATTTTTATAGAGTCTGGACTCTCTCGACGTTCATTGTTTGATTAGATTATATTGAATCTGAATACAACCATTTGCTTTATTAGATTTTACTGATCTTGAGTACATTTACCTTCTGAGTCTAGATATATTTATTTACTTAGTCCAAGTATAATTACTTTATCGGTTTGATTCCTTGGTTTGATTTTCCTTAAAAAGTTGGATTACTTAATAACATATTCACATTCTTATTATGATCATAAGTTATTTCTTACTCGATTATATGACTAATGCATTTCATTGCTTTGAGGAATATGTGATTAAGTAAGAAGATGGATATGAGTATTTGGATGCATGCAAATATTTACTTGTCTTTGCAAAATAGAAGGATAAGCATACTATTATGATGTGTACATTAACGAGGTAAGCTTGTAATTATCATCCTCCCCTATGTGATTATGAAAAGGGCAAGGTAATAATATGCATGAAATAGATGTTATGCACTGGATATCGGCTGTTGTAATGAGTGTTTACTATGTGATTGGGGCAAGAAAGATCAAAGTGAAAGTGAACAAAGTGTTTACTATTTATTTCCATCACCGATATAGTGGTGTGTGACAATGCCCCATGGATTGGGATGCCCAAGGGAGCGTTTCGGGATGCCTTAGTGTGAGATGTTCTATGATTTGGAATGCCCCCTAGACTAATGATGTGTTATGCCTCAAAAATTGAGATGCCCCGAAAGTATCCAGAAGAAGTTAAAATGAATATAATGTATGTACACGCATATATATAGAGTCATATGTTGATTAATAGATACACGAGTCTGGACTGAAATATTATGCAGTAATGATTGTTGTGGCATATCACAATGGGAAAGGTAAAACATTAATCATATTCTTGGCATACTTTTGTATTCACCATGCATTTGCGTGGTTTGTTGGTACTAAGGTGAGTGGTAAATTGATTTTCTAACTTAAACCTAGAAATTTCATTTATTGGTTTTTGGCTCATCCCTTCTTCTCTTTTCAGTTTGTAGGATGGTTCTCAGAATATGTTAATAAAGGGGATTAGATGATGCCCGAGACCATCAATCCCTAAGTCGGACGGTGGCTTGCTTATGGAAAAGTATAGGAGTAGCAATGCTAGTTAACCTAACCCTTTCCCAAGAATTTTGCATTTTGTATTTTGCTTGAATGATATGTTAAAGTTGTATACTGGTGTTTACATAAATAAAGCTAATATTCACGTTTAACCCGTGCCATTTCTTGTATGGAGTTTTGGTTGAAGAAAAGAAAAATTTTATAGAGCTTCCACATGCAAATAATAGCTAAAAGATAATATTAGAAAGGGTACGTGTTGTGAGTGACGTTCTAGTACATCACACTTAGCTTCCGAAAATTTCGAGTCGAAATTTTCAAGAAAATTTCAATTGAATTTATGTCATTTTTTTTTTAAGAAAGGCCCATAGTGGATTTTATCGCAAATAAGAGCATGGAATAACCAACTTAATTTTAAACAAGAGTACAAAGGGAGATCAATTGCTTTAAAGAGGGGCTAAAGTAATCATTTTTTTAAATAAGAAATTGAAGTGGCCAATTTAGTCTCTAATAAGGACATTAACCTTATTGGTTGCTCTTAACCCCCTAAATAAAAAGACCTCATCGGTTGCCCAGATCTTTATCAGGTGACTTGCACATGCAGCTCATGATCTCATACCGGTGGCAAAGCAGCAACATTTGGGGCAAATTATTTTTTACTTTGACCAAATTTGAAAACCTTGAAGAAGCCCCAAATTGAAGCTAGGTTCTTCGAGGGTTCTTTTAAGTGCAATTTTCCTCCTAATTCCATTGATGTAGCTTCTCCTTTTTATCATATGTCATTCTTGTCTCCGCGATGTTCTAGTAAAAAAGCACATGAGTCATGGGTCAAAGCTGATCGGTGAGCTCGGACACTCATTTAAGACTAAATTGACCATTTCAAGTCATTATTTGAGACTAGGTCCAATTTATACCACTTTTTAAGAAAACAAGAACAAAATTGATCGTCGTAGGCCTTGTTTTTTTAATAAAGAAAACGATCCATTTGAAAGCTCTTATTTGAAACTAAATTGATCACTTTAAGCCCTTATTAAGATAAGGTCCACACTAGATCCTATTTTGAGAAAATGGCTCCCTATAGGTTTTATTTTGAAATTTCCCCTTAGAATAACATGGAAGAGGCTTATATTAATTTTTTCTTTCTACTAAAATTTCATCTAAGGTTATTAAAAAAATCTTCAAATGTTAAAAAGAAAAAAGGAAAAAGCCACAAAAGGACTCAAACTATGTTCACTGTCACACATTTTCGTTTAGCTCCTTTTTGTGACATAAAAACCTCAAGATTATGTTAACTCCAACATTGGTACAGGTTTAGGGTTTTTTAAAATTTGTTCTATATCACAATGGCTATAGTGTAGGATTTTTTATGTCACGAGAACTCTATCCATGTTATGCAACATGGCAAATATCCAATTATTTTGGAAAGTTATAGTGGTGCCAACTAGATTTTGGATTGTGGTGAATGGAAATTTGACTAGTGGGTATGTGTTCATGCTAGAAGGTGTTGCAATATCATGAAAATTCTCAAAGCAAACTTTAATGGCAAAATTTACGATGGAATCAAAGTTTACTCCTTTGGATAAAGTTGCTAAAGAACTAGAGTGGTTTCGACAATATTTAGAGGATGTTCCATTGTGGCCAAAACCTATAACTGTAGTATACATTCTCTAAAGACCTATCAAAATGGGTTTTAAACCCATAAATATGTCATATATGGATCACTTCAATTTTGAAAAGTGATCTTTAAATAGGTTAAAAGTTTAAAACCTTAAATAAATTGGTCTAAATAGGTTGAGTTTAGAGTCCATTTTCAATCTACTAAACTTACCCACACTCTCTCTCTTCCTCTTCAATCATATAATTTTTTTTTTAAATTGAAATTATGATTTTTTTTTATTTTTCTTTTCTTTTCTTTTCTCTTTTTCTTTCCTTTTATTTTCTTTCTTCTTCCTTCTTCAATCTTCCTACGATGGCTAGCCACAGTAACGGCTAATGACCTATTGGGCGAGGGATGAACTTACTAGAGATCAACGAAGCTCAAGCTCATCGATCGAGTGAGGCTGAGGTCTAGCTTTAGCAAGGCTCAAGCTTGCTAGCGTTGAGCAAGCTTGAGCTCGTTGATTTGGCAAGGTTGAGACCTTGCTGATGTTTGGCAAGGCCGATACCTACCCGGACATTGGCGAGGCTCTAGCTCACCTGTAGCCGATCACTACTATCGCTATGGCCATGACCACCTGAAGAAGAAGAAGGAAAAAGAAAAAAGAAAATAAAAATAATTAAAAATTCCAATTTTTTTAAAAATAAAAATGTTAAAAAGAATGCATACAGGATAATCAAATTAGATTTTCCACACCAAATGGTAAAAATAGTAAAAAATATTTTTAATTTATTTTTCAATTTTAGGTAAACATTAGAAATATTGATATTTTTCAAGAAATGGAATTCTTAAGAAAATATCTTCAAGAAACAAATGACGCCTTAATTTTTTTAAATAAAAATTATGAAAATTGTCTACCAAAATTTGTATCACATGAAAGTATTTTAGCAATACCATTATTTTTTAAATCATAAGATCTAGTTTTCCCAGATTTGTTTAAATGGGTTGGGTTGGGTATGGGTTGGATTAGGTATGATTCGAAAAATTTATATTATCATAAACGGGTTAAAGGGGTCAATTTGGGTCAGACCAATTATGATTGACTCAAACTTGACCCGACCAAAAAGAAAAATCCGACCTAACCCCCCCTCCCCATTTAACAAGTCTAATTCACTTCACAATCAAGTAGTTATTGTAAGGGCATAGAATGTGGTATAATATCGTAAGACAGTTGCTCACGAATGGAATAATTTCTTTAGACTTTGTAATGTCAAAAGATAACATTGTTGATCCAATGACAAAATGTTTGTTGAAAGAGCAGATAAATTGCGCATTGAAAGGAATGGAGTTAAAAGCCCTAACTGAATATAGAAATTTATAGATAGAAATCTTACCTAGTGATTAGAAATCCCATAGACTAGGTTCAATAAACCAACATAAATTTTGGAAACTCGAGTATACGCATTGTCTCCCACTTCTATAATACAACGTTACTTCCTACAGCGTTTTAATGTTGCTATGCATTTAATAACTCCTATAGCTTGGAATTTAACATCCTGATAATATATGGTAGGACACTTTTAATAGGATTCACCTATACGTATGGAACTTACCAACTTTATGAAAATCTTTAAAAGTTGGGCTTTCTAAAGCACGCATGAATTTCAAAGATTCAAACTAAGAACCATTCTTAATTCGGAGATGCTCTATGTGAAATCTATTGTCTAGGCTTACACAGACAACTGACGAATTCAAGACTTAGTTTATTGACTATTTAAGCAAGTCAGATAGGCTTTTACCAAAGAAGGTTTAAAGTGAAAGTTACCTATCTTGATGTAGCATACTTCCATAGTATTACTTAGAATTCTTTGAGTATAAATTAAAAAGTTGAGCCATTAATGTGTGGGATTGTTGTAATTATAGGTTATCAATTGCTTAACATTGGTGAGGTGTCTCTTAAGTTCACATGCCGCACCCTTAATGGACCCGTTAATGGGCACGTCTCTTCAATTCTCATGCAGCAATTTTAAGATGTCTCTTCAGTTCATGTAAATAGAGTTCTTTGTCTTTATAGATGCGTCTCTTTAGTTTTGAATAAGGAATTCTTCTTAAGATAGTTGTATTCTAAGTGTGTTAGTTTCGAGAAGTGTTCGATAGAATTTTGTTTGCATAGTACTAATTCAAACAGGTTCGAGGTACTATATCTTAAGAAGCATAGTTTGTAAACTTGCTTAGCACAGTCGACGGGAACTAATTACCATAAGTTGATTTGGTATTCCATACAACACCTCTTATTTAATTCCTTTACAAGTTCATACCATATAACAAATCTATTTTGATTTATAATCGATTATCTTTATGTGTAAAGATAATATATACATTGACTTGGTCATTATTATTAATTTGTTACCCAGTTTCTCAATATTATAATCTCTGTTTATGTATTTCTAGTTCAACAATCGGTACTATGTATTTTTCCACAAATACATTATTAACAACATAAAGTCATGCGAGCCATTGTCAATGACCATAATTTTTTTTTATCAATATCGACATACATTGATGACTATTAATTCGTTGTCGATACGGCGGCATATGACTGGCAATTGTCTGGAAGGGAATCAGTTAAAAGGGTCAATAGATCGTTAATTGAAATGCCAAAAGGAGGCTAGATGCCCAGAGAGCGTCAAGATGCACTTGTGGGATTTTGATTTTGAAACCATTGGTGAATCAAGCAACAAAATCCAGGAAAGAGCGTCGAGATGCACTTGTGGGATTTTTATCTTGAAACCATTGGTGAATGTAGCAACAAAACCCAGGAAACTGTGAAGTAAGAATGGACTTTGGCAAATAGGTGGACACAAATGTGGCCATCATTCCTCTTGGAAATGAGAAGATAGGGGGTTCAAATCCTCACATTCTTAGGAGATTGGGATGAGGACGATTTAACTTTAGATGTGGGTTTCGACTCCCAAGTCTTACAAGGAGGCAAGCAAAAGTATGAGGATGAGAGTTAGAGTAGAAGTAAAGTAGGACTTACCAAAAAAAAGGGTTAGAGTAGGAGTAAAATAGGACTTAAAAAAAAAAGGGTGGACACAATGAATAAAAGTGCGATTTTATGGGAGCAACGGCTTGAAGAGATATCATAGTATTGTAAGAGCGTGGATGCAAGATTTTGGGAGACATGGAGGCGTGTCTATAACTACAGGAGAAATGCTCCTAGATGGTTATGGCGTGAACAATATAAATACCATCAGACAAGAGAGCCCCCTTCCCTTGCGCAAAAACAAATGAACATGTTATCTTTCAATTATTTTTTAATTCCTACATTTTAGTTACAGCTTCTAGGCTCACATCTTCAATTAAATTCTAGCATGTTCTTAATTGTAGTTTATAGATTTGTGTCATCGATTAAATTCCAATGTGTATCTTTGTTATATATCCTAGATGCCTCATCGTTGATTAAATTCTGGTGTTGCATCTTTACGTTTTTAGGCTTTGTTGTCGATTAAATTCCAATATAGTTTATATTCGTTTGGTCCCATTAGAAGTGATTACATTCTCAGGCTTTGTTGTCAATTATATTCAGGCATAGTTTGTGCTTGTCTAGTTCTACTTAAAGTGAAGTTATGGATTTTCTTGTCTACCCGTGATATTTCCTATCCAAAATTGCCACAGAACGTATTTTCTCTAATAAAAAAAATGAAGAACCACTTTCGATTAAAGACATTTTGTTGTGGAGTCAAATTCTAGCTAAACATGTGCCAAACTCTATCTGATTCAATCCCCTATCTCTGCTATCAATTATGACCGGCCACTATACCCCTCATCTGGAAATCAAAGTACTAATCTCCAAGCTTGATTAATTTGGCCGGCAACCTATCTCCAGTTTTGAAATTCTTGATTCAAGTTTCGGGTAAATTTCGGCTAAACTTCCACGATCTTATGAATTGCAATCCACTTTGTCCAAATTACGGCCAACAAACGCAATCTTGGAATCTCAGCCAATTCCAACAGCCTTGGAGTTTAGACCAGCTCTCACAATCCAAGTTGCGTGCACGTGGGGTCGATCCTAAAAATCCTAGAGGCGGGACTCATGCGGGGTCTATCCTGAAATTTCAATAGAGTTTAGGCACCTGACCTCTGAATTACCGTTCGTCTTGCTTGCCAGGCCTTATATCAGGTTGACAATAATCGTAGCCAAGCCCCTGATTCATTTGATGCGAAATGCTATTTCTATACCTAAATGTCCATAATATCTAAAAGTAGAGAAATACAGCAAGAAATGTGAGCGCAGAACTAGACAGAACTGATGTTTTCATTTAGGGTTCCAATTCTATTGATAAAATTCAATCCCCAGTTTTCTTATGAATGAAAGCCTCCTAGAGAAAATTTTGGTGTTGACAATTGGGATAGTAAATTAAGTGTTAGATGCATTTCTTATTTATCAAATTATTTTTAATTTTTCAAAATCAATTATAAGAATGATTTAATATGCATTGACATTTTTTCAAACACCGTTACCATAGCTTTGGATATGTTGTCATGTAAAGAAATACAAACATAAAACGGCAATGCAATCGTCCAAGAAATTGATAGTTGTGAATCATGAGTAACTTCCACTAAATTGAGGTCTTTATAGAATATAAAAGAGAAAATACCATCAAAAACCTTAAACTATACCATTTGTGACAAATTTACTCTTAACTTTATTTTGCAACACAAAAAACCCTAAACTATGCCACTTGTGACAAATTTACTTTGAATTTTTTTTTGCAACATAAAAAATTCCAAACTGTGTCACTTGTGATGGATTTACCTTGGACTTTTTTTTGTGATACTGAAAATCTAAATTATGCCTATTGTGACATATTGACCCCAATTTTTTTTTTTGATACAAAAAACTTTGAACTTGTACTTGTGTGACATGTGTAGCCCTAAACTCTTCGGCTGAAAGGCATTTTCATCTTTATCCTTTTTCTATTTTTTCGATTTTTTCCTTTCTTCTCTCTTCCCTCTACTGGCTCTCTTCCCTCTGACATGACCAACGAAAAGAAGAGAGAAGAAAAGGAAAAAGAAAAAAGAAAAAGACAAAAATGCCCTTGGACCAAAGAGTTTCAGGGTAAATGTGCCATACGAGTACAAGTTCAAAGATTTTTGTGTCACAAAAGAAAGTCTGAGGTAAATTTGTTACAATGAACATGGTTTGGAATTTTTAGTGTCATAAAAAAAAAATTAGTGTAAATTTATCACAAGTGACATAGTTTGGGGTTTTTAGTATTGTAAAAAAAAATTCATAGTAAATTTGTCACAAGTAGAATAGTTTAGATTTTTTAGTAGTATTTTCCCAATATAAAATTATTAGGCAAACTTACCACAGTTTCTTCTTGGCAGAGTTTTAACCTGTATGAATTGCAAAAGAGCAAAAATCACTGCCCAATCTAAGGGATATCATTCTATATCTGGTCATATTTTTCCACAGGGACTTTGACTAAACATTTCTATGGCATCTTTGCCGAAAATTTCTTCAATGTACAGCAAAAATGCTATTGGAGCCCACCAACGAAGTAAACCGATCATTCATATCAACATCAGCCCTAAAGAGAAGGCACGGTTGTTGTGCGAAATCCCAGTGAAAATTCATGCTGACGAAGCGCTAGGACAAGTCAACAAAAACTTTAGATTCCGTTCATTTCGTGGAAAATGTAATGTTTCCTAGAAAGCATTCGTGGAAAATGTAATGATTCCTAGAAAATGCTTTCTAGGAAGCCATTTTCCAAGAAAATGATAATACTTTCCAATGTACGATTGAAATTTGAGAATGAACTAAAAAATATTTTCAACTGTTTGGTATAGAAAATTCAATTTGATTTTCCTCCTTGCACTCTTTTTAATATTTTTTTATTTTATTTATTTTTTCTTTATAAAAAATTGAAAATTTTAATTATTATATATTTTCCTCCTTCTTTTTTAATCGATCGCCGGCCGGCGATCGGCCAAAGGTGAGGTGAGCTCAAGCTCGCCCGAGACCGGCCAAATTCCAATGAGCCTCCAGCTTGGCAATTGCGCTTGTTGATCTGGCAAGCAGCTAGTTCAAGCTTGCCGAAGGTCAGCAAGGCCTTGGGCCTTGCCTATGGCCGGTGACCAGCCAAGAAAGAAGGAAAAAAGAAAGAAAAAAAGAAAAAAAAAAAGGGGGCTAGCAAGAGTATGAGATAAGAGAAAGTGAGTGAGGAAAATATTTTATTCGAAAAGCCAAAAACATTTTTATTTATATTAGAAGACTTTTTCCATTGATGGAAAATATTTTCCCAAATTAGTTCATTTTAATCGCCGAAGAATCCATTCATTGATAGGCATGCCAAAATGACATTAACGAATATCGACGAGCTACAAAATGATCCGAGCATCTAACGATTGGAGACGCGCCTCTCAAGCCAACGGAAAATCGCTACTGAGGTTAAAAATGAGTGTCGACGCTCTCATTCTAGGTTATTCAATTCTGGAGACATGCGCCACTATCGCTGATATGAAATTTTGGCCCCTCCTTTCGTCAGGACCACGGAAAATTGCTATTGAAGTTTCATGTGATAACGAACTTGTGCTATTTATCCTCCAATATTTCATGCTTTCCAGTTGATTATAAAAAACAAAGAAAGAAATCTCTTGCTTTTGACCTAATGTAAAATGATGAATGGCCAAAATTTTTAGTCTAGATTGACTAAGAAGTCATGTCACCTGCTACAGTGTGGTCAAGTGTGAACCTCTAAATCACATCTCTTACCATTCAGAGAATTTTCCATGTGAGATGTAGATTATCTTGACAAAGTTTCTCCAGACAATTTAACGTCGTTGTGAGAGCTACATAATTAATGATTAAAGTAAGTGGCTACATGATCTATATAACATGCAGTATTCTTGCCCATTACCATATATCGTCGTCTATAATTATAATTTATCATTGTGTGTGTCTACTCAATTTGCTGCAATGGCATGTCATCAGATTCACCAACACATGCACATTAGAGAACATCAAGAAATTTCTATTCTCCTCCTTTGGAACGGAGAAAACTTCAATATTTGAAACATGTGTATGTGTGCGTTTTTTATTTTTTTGGGTCGGTATATGTGCGCTTATTAAGTTGAATTTTGAGCGATGAAGATAATAACGAGCAATATAGTCAAATACAACTCTTAAAAAGGAAGAAAGAAGAACGTTGTTGATCTGAAAACTGGAAATTTGGTGAAAAAAACAACGAACCGTAGGCCTCGATCCACAACGACAACTTTAATCCTTAGACTTTAGAAATTTTCGCTGAAAAGGAAATTAAGACGGCTTTGGCCTCGTCAGATGTTTATTTTCGTGGCTCATTTCCAATATAAGACACTTTCTAGCCCCCCAAGTTCCATATCAAAGAGAAACAGCTCATAAAGCATTCATAATTGAGGATATTTTTGCCTAAAGACAAATACCCACTTTCACTAACACAGCACCAATCTTGAGAGAAAAAAAAGGAAAGAAAAAAAGGGAATACATCAAAATCTGAAAACCGCTGCCTTCGTATCATGACACGCATTTTTTTTTTTTTTTGGGGTCGCGAACGTGACTCACGCATTTCAAAGTCCCAATTCTTCATGTGAAAAAGTACATTTCTAAACATATGATGTCTTAATCATTTAACGGGTCCTGCAAGACATGACTTGGAAATTTTGAGTCACTTTTAGGTGGCTATTGATAAGAGAAAAGGACTTTAAATATATGTTCAGACATCCTTTTTTTTTTTGTGAGTAAAGAAAATAATATCTTCCTTAAGGGACATGTTTTTTTGGCCATTATAAATGAAAGTTCTTGGGTACCTGTTTAAACAACAATGGCATCTTACTTCTACACTAGCTTCATGCCTACACTCTTGTGTGCACTTTTTGTCATTCAACCCTTAGAATTCAGTCATTCCAAAACCTTAACAAATGTAAGCTGCATTGGCATTGAGAGGGAAGCTCTTCTGAAGTTCAAGCAAGATCTCAATGATCCTTCAAGACGTCTAGAGTCATGGACCGGCGCAGGTTGTTGCGAGTGGGAAGGAGTCGAATGCAACGAGAAGACTGGTCATGTCTCCAAGCTTGACCTTCATAATCGTTGTGATGATCCAGAGAGTTGTAGCCTGAGAGGTAAGATACATCCTGCTCTAAATGAGCTGAAGTATTTAAAGTATCTAGACCTCAGTGGCAACAATTTCAAAACTCATAAAACCCAAAAGTTCTTGATGTCTCTCCATAAGTTGGAGTATCTCAACCTCTCATTTGCGGGCCATGGACATATTTCCAATCACCTTAGTAACCTTTCCAACTTAAGGTACTTGGATCTTAGTGGATGGATGTCCTCTTTAAGAACAGAGAACCTCCGATGGCTATTGACATTTTCTAACTTGAAGTACTTGGACCTGTCTTATGTCCACTTTCTCAACCCCAAAGAGTGGTTAAGTCCCATAAAAATGCTTTCCTCCTTGGAGTTTTTAAAATTGGCAGGATGTTTTTTGGAAGATGCTTCTACCTCTCGACCTATCAATTTCACTTCTCTTAAATTCCTCGATTTGAGTCAAAACTCCATGAATTCATTTAGTCCTCCTTGGTTTCAAAACTTGAGAAAGCTTGAACATCTTGATTTAAGTAATAACAATCTCCAAGGTATATTCCCCATTGTCATTCTTCGAAATAGTTGGCTCGAATTCCTTGATATCTCTTCAAATAGGATGGAAGGTGAACTTTTGAAAAACTCAAGCATTTTCTGCAATCTACAAGTACTAAGGTTGAGTTCTAACAAATTTAGTGGGAGGATTTTTAACACCAAAGATGGTGCTTTGAATTGTGGACGAAGTAACCTGAAGACTATTGATATTTGCAATAACAATTTTAGTGGTCACCTACCCAATCAATTTGAGAATTTCAAAGATCTCAAATTCCTTGATCTTTCACGAAACTCGATTTCTGGTCCTATTCCCCATACTATGGGCCGGCTGTTATCTTTGAGAATATTGAACCTCTCTTTTAACAAATTGAGTGGGAACATTCCAGAAAGTATTGGGCAAATATTCAATCTAGAGGTGATGGATATTAGTAATAATCAATTGGATGGAATTGTCAGCCAACTTCACTTTGCAAATCTCACCAATTTGATTGTGTTGAACATTTATTCGAACATGCTTGTCATAAATGTTAGTGCATCTTGGGTTCCTCCTTTCCAAATTCGACAGATTGTCATGTCAAGTTGCAAGGTGGGACTAGAATTCCCAAATTGGCTTTGGACACAGAAAAATGTCTCAGTGTTAGGCATGTCCAATGCTAGCATCTTAGATGAAGTTCCTCATTGGCTATCTGATGTCCTATCTAATGTTGACCAAGTGGATCTCTCAAGTAATATGCTTAGAGGCAACATTTCTCGAATTATTGGAAAAAAGATGCCACGATTAACACATGTGTCACTTTCTGGAAATAACCTCAGTGGTGAAATTCCAAATTCATTATGCTTGTCAGATGAATTGTCTTTTCTAGATCTCTCTAAGAACCAACTATCTGGGAGACTTCCGCAATGTTGGAGGAAGTCACAAGCTTTTTTGGAATGGATTTCCTTGGGAGATAACAAGTTAGATGGTCAGATTCCAGGCTCACTATGCCATTTAGAGCAATTAAAAGTTCTAGGCCTACATGAAAATGGTTTGAAAGGAGTGCTTCCAAAATGTTTACTAAAGCTTGATTTAGTAATCCTTGATCTCAGTGATAATCAATTCACTGGTAGAATACCTTTTTTTGGTAGCCCTCTATCACTTGAGATAATTGATCTTGGGAGAAATCACTTCACTGGTGACATTCCTTTGCAGCTGTGTCATCTTGCTAATCTTCAATACTTGAGCCTAAAGCATAACAACCTTTCCGGAGGCATTCCTCATTGTTTCAACAACTTCTCGCGAATGTGGGCAAATTCATCTTTGTATTTCAGATCCATGGGGGGGTTTCCCATGATAGTTGATATGAAAGGAGCAGGAAGAGAATTCACTGCTACGCTCCCATATTTATTTTCCATTGACCTCTCAAGTAATGCATTAGATGGACAAATACCAGAAGGTTTGATGAGGCTTGCTCGACTTTGTAATTTGAACCTCTCTCAAAATAAGTTGGTCGGAAAAATCCCTTCGGATATTGGCAATTTGAAAGATTTAGAATCACTAGATTTATCCAATAACAAGCTATCCGGTGAAATTCCTCCAAGCATATCCAATCTAGACTTTCTAAGTCATTTGAATCTTTCCTACAACAATTTATCTGGCCCTATTCCATTGGGCAAACAGCTAAGCACTCTGGACGATCAATCTATTTATTGTGGCAACGTTGGACTTTGTGGACCTCCACTTTTGAAATTTTGTCCTGGAGATGAGTTGAATCAAATGGGCAGAAGGGATGATCACAATTCAATCAAAGATGAGTCTAACGAAAGTGACTCTGTTATTGGTTGGATTTACTCTGGATTGGGACAAGGGTTTGCGGTGGCATTTGTGGGATTCTGTGGCATATTACTTTTCAAACAATCTTGGAGGATCTCCTACTTTGAGGTAGTGGATAGGGTTATTGAAAAATTGTCAATTGCGAAGATGATTGTTGTCCTTTGGTTCAAGAGAGCTTTTCAATTCCAACGACGCAAATGAGCCATTATTTAGTAAGTAAAATCTCTCTCTCTCATCTTTTGATCATACTCATAATTCTGTTATTTGTCCTCATATTTGTGAGTCACAGGCGACACTTCCCTGCTTGGAGGTAGAGATTGGTTCACCCAATTCTGGAGAAATGCGCCATTGCAACTGCTATGAAGCCGATAGTTCCTATCTTCATGATGGACGATTGCTATTGAAGCTTCGAGTAATAAAGAAGTTGTGCTCATTATTCTCCAATGTTTCTCACTTTCTTTCCATCATATTAAAAAATCTCTTGCTTTTGTCCTATAAAATAAGACTTCTATGTTTAATGTAAAAAAGATTGACCATATGAGCCCAAATTGGACGAGTCTACTGTTCCTGGGGCAAACATTACATTGTTTCATGCTAATAACTTGTGAAAATGGTCGATAACTATCAAACATGTTAGCAATAAAATTTTGGCCGGCAATTTGTTCAGTCGATAACACGTTAGTAAGTTATCAACACTTTCATGAAAGAATAAACAATTCATAGATTGTCTTAAATTACCAACTATTTAAATGATTTATCAACATTTACTAGCAATTACAGAAAATTATTGACTCCTATTTACATAAATTACCAACACTATGATAAACAGAGTCATCATTCACGATGCGTATATGATTATTTGCATAACTTACCAACTTTTTCAGATTAAATAACCAATTTGTGGGTTAGCCAAGTTTAATTTGAGTCACTTACCAAAGTGTTTTAGTCTATTTGTTTTAATTTATCAACTTTTGTTATCTTTTACTTTACTAACTTTTATTTCTCTTTCTTAGAATGCCATAAATCTGTAACTCTTATATGAATCTACCAATCTTCCTTTGCATATCTACCCAAGTTTTCTCCCAGTAGTTTATCAACAAGTTTTGCTTTGAGAACACAGATTTGAGTTGCTTATCAACATTTATTTGACTTTTTTTTGTCAAAATTTACCAACTTTTCTATTGAGCTACAAACTTTTATTTGCCTTACTTACCAATTTGTTAAATCTAACTCAGTTACCAACCTTAATTAGAATAATTACCTACTTTTCTCTGATTACGTTAACTAGCTTTGCGTTACTCCCTTTTACTTAAGCTAGTTACCAACATATATTGGATTTTATTTTTGTTGTCAATTTCTCTTATCTTTGACCCAAAAAAAGAAATTTAGAAATTTTCATTGACGTATCAACTTTTATTTGCCTTACTTATCAACCTGTTAAATTTACCAACTCCTTTTAGAAAATCTCAACCTCAAAATTAGAGTGATTATCAAATTTTCTGCTGTTAAATTATTAATTGGTTTTGCATCACCAATTTTTTTGATTTAAGTTCGTTATTTATTTGGTTTGATTTAAATTAACAGCTTCTCTAACCTCTAAACAAAAAAAACAAAAAAAAACGTTTCTCATATTCTTAAGTAACTTTTATTTATTTTTTACCAATATCATGAAAGATACCAACTATTTACTTATTTAATCACCAACCATAACCTATATATATATATATATATATATATGTTTAATTTTTTATAATTTACCAAATTTTATTATTCATTAACAACTTTTATTTGGCTTACTTACCAATTTTTAAAATTTTACCAACTTCTTTTAGAAATTTTGAACTTTAGTTAGAGTGGTTAGCAACTATTCTTTGATTAAGTTACTAATTAGATTTATCTTACCATATTTTTGAATTAGTACCCTTGTTTCTTTTTTTAATAGTTACCAAACTTCTCTTATATCTTTGAATTAGAAACCTTCTTTTATCTTTTACCAACTTTTAATTTACCTTTCTTATTCAACAGTTTATATTTACTAACAAATATATGAAAATAGTGATCTTCCTATGTGCTATCTAGAAACTTTTATGAAATTAAGTTATCGATTAGTTTTGGGTAAGCTACTCTCATTTGCATTTCTTATCAACTTTTATTGAGTTTTTTTAATTTACTAACTCTTCGTAACTTTACCTACTTTTAATCTAGCTTACAACTTTTTAAATTTACTAATTTTTTTTGGAATTAATAATTTCAATTAGAGTCATTACCAATTTTTCTCCGATTAGTTACCAATATCAACTCTTACTAGAGTTGGTTATCGATGTTTATTTGTTTTTTTAAAATATTTCTAGATTAATTAATCTCTGACAAGTAAAATTCTCTTATGTTTTACTATTTTTTATTAATCTTTTTTACTAACACTCTAAATTTACCAACTATTATATGCAATCATCAACTTTTTTGTATAAATTACCAACTTTTTTTTGGTTAATTTACTAGCTAGTTTTAGATTACTAACTTTCGAGTGAGTTGCTTTCCAAGTTTTTTTTTTTGGTTCAAAATAGAATTACCTTCTTTTCTATTGAATTACCATTTATCTTGTTTATCAATCTTATTCTATAGTTCGGTTATTAACTACTTTTGAGTTATCAACGATTATTGAAGATAGTTACCGAAATACAATCTTCTCTTATCTTTACTTCTTTCTTACCAAGTCTTAAAATGGCCAACTATTTTATGAACTAAGCAACTTTATCTGAGTTACTTACCAATTTCTTTTTTCCAATTAAGTAGTTCAATTGAATAGTTGGGAATTTTTTAAAACAAGGCCATATATATGTTGGTAACTAATTAAAATGAGAGTTGGTAAACAAATATTTGATTACTTAGTCAGAAAAAAATTTTATAAGCAATTTAAATTAAAGTTAGTAGTTTTATATAAGAGATAGTAAATTTAAAGTGTAGTTAAGAAAGATATATAGAAATGGCAACTGCTATTTACACCCAATTTATTGCTAAACCACCCCTTTGTAAGTAGTTGACCAAGATACCAATCAAACTAAAAATTTAACTTTTTAACTATTCTCGCTTGATCACCTCATGGCAGGGTCTCCTCTGTCTCCACATTTTTTTTTATTTTTTATTTTTTGGCTCAATCAAGATGAGCAAAGAGGTCCATTTTTCACTATCTCCTACAGACTATCTTGATGCCTCAGTTTCAAACGAACTCACCCTCACCCAACCCCCATGTCGAGCCCACCAAAGAATGCCATCGCCATTCCCGGCTTTCACACATCACCATTGCACTCGCAATTTTTGGTCAGTCGCCTCCACTGTCACAACACAACCATCCCTCTTCTCCCTTGAATCCTATATGTTGTGTCTGCATCTCTCTCGACACCATCACTGCATCACCGCCTTGGCCTTCGACCACCTCTCCTCCCAGCGTCCAGCTCCAAGCCCGTGCCACTACAGCCTTGGCACAAGAGCTTATTCGAAGCCCCAAACTAAAGTAGGGGCTTTTGCGAACTTGGATCAATGTCCATATGAGGTCATGGTCATCGCCAAGCATGGGGTTGAGAGGGCATGAGAGAGAGAGAGAGAGAGGTGGCATGTACATCCAGTCACATTTTCTCTAATGCATCTCTATGCTCATCTTGGTCAAGCAAAAGGAAAAAAAAAATCAAGTTGCAATAAATGCATGAACTTAATGAAGGAGGGATAATGAGATCCTAACACGAGATGACACATGGAAATTAGTTAAAAAATTAAAATATTAATTTGAAGTGTATTTTGGTCAACTACTTACAAGATGATTTTTGCAACAAATGGGATGGAAATAGCGTTTGCCATTAAAATTAGTAAAAACCAGGAGTGTTTTTCTAAAGAGGATAAACTTGATGATTTAATTCAATAATGGCCCCTAACCTAAACTAGTTAATAAAATCCCACTTAGAATGACTTCGAATCACTCAATATGAAGTCCCACGTAGTATATCCAGTTTACACTTTCTAAGTCATTTGAATATCTCATTCAATAATCTATCCAGTCATATTGGGTCGAGCACTGTGGAGGATGAGTCTATTTTATTGTAGAATCCACAGATTTTGTGGAGCCCCTCTTTTGAAAAATTGCCCCGGAGTCCGGAGTTGAGCAGGAATGATAATGGCAGCGAAGATGGCCCCGCTCTTGCTTGGCGTCGTCCAGTTATTCGATGTAATTCTCAAGAGAACTTTGCATATTCTATGGGTGTTGATTGCACGTTTAGTTTCTGAAAATTCCTAGAGGTTCCCTACAAATTAATCATCTTGATGGAGACCAAAGAAAACTACTGATATACTGCAGCCTCTCTCTCTCTCTCTCTCTCTCTCTCTCTCTCTCTCTCTCTCTATATGTATATGTATATGTACATGCATGTACATATACATATACATATACATATACATCTACATATATATCTACATATATATATGTATATGTATATGTATATGTATATATATTATATATATATATCCCTCTGCTTAATCTTTTCTATATGACTAACTGATTATGTCCCACTTACCTAATTAATGTAGCTTTTCTTAGTTGACCTCGAATGGTGGCGGTAAAGCTAGTTTCGGAGTCGCATCGATTTTTCTCCGTAATTTCGGTGCTTTCGTCTACTCAGGTTCTTAGTTTCTTCGATCATAGATTAAAATCTGGTAGAGAGAGATGTGGCAACCACCGCTACAGAAGGTCATTCTGACTACTATGCCGGTGGGCACCAAAGTGGAAACCAAGTCACGGCGGTCGCATAGAATCGTGCCACCGTCAGCACCGCTCCCTCCCTCCCTCTATCTTTTGTAAAATTTCATTCTTTCCTTTCCTTTTCTTTTTTAAACTTTGCTCATCCGGTCGAGATTGTGTTAATATTGTTCCACTCACTAAGTGCTATAATTTTATCTATATTATATCGAACTTATTCAGCCATATCCTATCGGGACGTCCACTCAAAACATTGGATATGCTAACTCAGTTGCCAGGTTCTATCCAGCATACCAACATTACCTTAGCAAATTAATACTTCAGAATTGGGTGGGTTAAAAAAATTTCACCAAACACAAGGGAGAGTGGCTTCCGATGCTACTTTCACGTTCACTTACTCCCACTTTCTACTCCATCTTTCATACCTTTTTTATAATGTAATTTATTATTATTTTTTATGTAAATAGTCTAAAAGTACAATTTTTATGTACCCAACTATAATTTTTGTTGATAGATTACCTGACAATAATTAATGTACCAGAGTATGTTACACTGCAATAAATACAGTACATAATACATATATAATCTTCATATGAATTAAGCATATTTGGATTCACATTAATCGTATTTGTATGTATGTATATTTATCTTATGTCCATGCATTGTTCGTTCTTAACAGTCAAATAAGAGAGTGTGTTCCATAATAACTTTATTGGGATAAAAGTGGTATCCACCGATCATACTACTTGGCATATTTTAAGTCATATATGTATTTCCAAAATTATAACATGAGAAGACAGTGAATTTTTTTTCACGAACAATAGTTTATTAATTATTTACATCGAATAAGTCGATTATCAATTTAAATAAGTAGCATTTTAAATTTTTTAAAGATGTCTCATATATTAGAAAACTTTTGTCCAACAGAGTAAAGAAAATGAGTATGCTCAATGTATGTACACTCATCATACTATGGAAAATGAGAATGTTTTAACGGCACAATACCAAATTTTTAGATAGAATATAGTAAAAATATGAATTTATTGCATATATATTTTCTCATTATGTGTTAAAATATTGTTCGTGATATGTCTTTTTAATTTAAAATTTTGATAAAAATAATTATGTGTTGCTATCTCATCGTGCCAAAGGCTCGGGTGTAATAAGGCTCCATTTGGGAATCACTTTCCTTTAGGAAAAATTAGGGGTGTGTGCTAAAATTTTTTCCTAACCCTTTGGCCAAATGTTGGACTTGTGAAAGTCAAAAGCTTTTGGCATTTTTGAAAAGCTCACTCCAGGGTTAGTAAAAAAATTTCTCCAAAAACTACTCTCACCAATATTTTCATTTTCCAATTTTGCACTAATTATAATTGTTCATCTTCTTTGCACATAGGCAGCTAACAAGGCCAAACTTGGTTGAGAGGACCGGTGAGGTTGCACGACCTTGGTGAGAGGTCACATGAGGTTGTGTGACCCTTGTGAACTTAGACAGCCCTCACCAAAGTTGGTACGACCTCAAACGACGGCCACAAGCACTAGATTTGGGTTGCCAATGACCCAAGTCCTTCACGAGAGCCGGCAAATGATTTGAGTTTTTTTCCATTATTTTAATAACAAGCAAGAAAAATCCTTTGTAAAAATAATTTTTCCAAATAGTATTCTACCAAAAGTTACATTATAATGGACTTTTAAAATATAATTTAGCAAATATAATATGTATTTTGGAAAACTCCTTTAATATAAACTTCTTTGCATTTTTTCGAAGGATTTCCCCAAAAGTACTACTTAACACAGCCTCATATTCCCTCTATAAACGAAGGCCCGTATCAAGGTGGTGTCCAAAAATAAAATAAAATGGAGAGGGTACGTGAATCGTCTAGAGAGCAAGGAGATTCCTCTATATTGTTTTGGCACATCGTTTGGGGGCAAACTCTAGTAAGACACGAAACTTGTTCGACTGGACGAGTTTTGACCCCAAGAGAAAACCCTTACGAGAGAAGGTGCAATTCTAGCCCATGCTCACAGCGAGTAAGTTAGCTCTTCTCTTTCCTTCGACGTCATATCACCTTTTGTTTAAATCATTTAATGGCAAAGTAGATATGCTGATTTGTGGAGTGGACACCAGATTTTTTAAGGCAATTTAGGTGTCCGATCTTGTAAAAAGTACGAAAACGAAAAATAGCAAATTAATATCAAAAGGAGGAAAAAAGAGATAATAGGCCAATTAATAAATGGAAAAAGAAAAATAAAGACAGAATAATGAAAAAGGGGAATCCAAATTTGGTCACAAGGAAATGAAGTTTGGTTCAATTCATGCAGTCCACTAGGCAATTCAACTTTGTATTTGATAACATTTATGTTCTCGAAAACAATTTCTTTTCAGAAATAATTCTTTTTTATTTTTATTCCCCAAAATAATTTTTTAGTAAAAGAGTGCGTTTGATAGCTACACAAAATTCCTATTCCCGGAATAAATAAAAAAAGAATAAGAATGTGTTTGGTATGATCTATACATTGTTTTTGTGACGTAAAATTTCTTTCAATTTTTTAGTATTTTGTAAGATTTTTCTTTTTTTTTTCCTTTCTTCTTCTTCTACTGGCGACGATGATGACCAATGGTGACCGGTGACCAACAGCTGGCGACCAATGACCGGCTGCAGCAGAGGCACGACAACTGATTAGAAGAGGAAAAAGAAGAAAAGAAAAAAAAAGAAGATAACTTATTCTGGAAATTGTTTCAAGAACAAGAAACTATTTTTTTCTACTTCTTATTTTTGTTCCAAATCTATTCCTTAGAACAATTTCTATTTCGGAGGATAGAAACACTAGTTGACGTTATCAAATGGATTTTCATTCTTTTTTCTATTTCGAAAAACAAAAGAACAAAAGAAAAATAAAATTGAACGTAAACAAACATGCCCTCAATCGGTCCATGAGTGCAATTTAATTGTCAAATCCACTTCATGGGCTCTTAAGAGGTTGAGTTCATAGAAGCTTCTAGAATCTCATGCAAATAATTGGTGATGAATCTGGCGTCTCTCCCTCCAATCACATTTGCACGTGATAATCATTTGATTTCTCTGTTTTTATATTTTTCTGTTCCCAAGAATAGGTTTTAAATTGAATTTCGTTTGGTATCGGAATTTCATTTTTCTATTTCTAGAATAAATTTTTATTCAAAAAATAGATTTGGAACATAAATTAAAAATAAAATTTTTTACTTTCTTATTTTTAAAACAAATGTAAGAAATAAAAATGCTTCTCATTGCTCACTTTCATCACCTCTTGTTGCTCACATGTCGGCTGTCTGCTGCCAGTCGTCAATTGCCTACTACCAGTTGTCCACCGCCAACCTCCCACCTATCGGGCACCTCCTATTGCCCCACCAAAAGGAGAAATTTTGTGTCGAATTTCTATTTCAAGAACATAAATTTTGTATTGCTATCAAATGCCTATTTTGTCTCAGAAATTCGTCCAGATAATAGAAATAGAAAATAAATTTTCTGGCAGAAATTGAATGGTTATTATTCACGTCCCTAAAACAAGCTTTTAGTTAGGAAAAAAGGGGGTTTTGAGAAAAAAAATTAAAGAACCTTTGAGATTTTTTCTTTCCTTTGTCGCTGGTGGGTATCCCCATCATGACGGGAGATCATGTCTTCAACGTTGCTGAGAGGTTTGTCATGGATCGTTTCTCTAACGGTGTTAAGAAGTCCCTTGCCATTCTCTATTTTATTGTTGATGCGTCCGCGAACTTCGACTCATCATTTGAGTCTTTTTGGCCGACGCCAGTCACCGTAGAAAAGGCATATGAGGTGTTGACCCTTCATTCGATCGAGAGCACTCCCTCTTGCTCCATTTCATAGCCGACAATCTTGAAGCTGCTAGACCTCGCTTAGTTTCCTTACGAGGATCCTGATTTTGCTCATTCCGAAATTTCCTTGAGTAAGATTGACCAGCAATCGTGGTCAGAATTCATTATCGGCAATGTAAGATCCAAAAACTTCTGTCTCATGTCATCTATCATCAAGTACGAAGGTTAATTTCACGATGATGTTTAAGTGAAAACTGCATAGTATTGAAGCGGGCTGTATTATGATTTGGTCTAAATCTGTGCTCATGCGACACTCGTTGAATAGAAATGTTGCTCTAGGATCGCATAAAGGACCGTCCTCTGAGATGCCTACTACTTGCTCGATGATATGCTCATGCAAATCAGCGTCATCTGGTTTGTTCATATGCATGTGAAAATTTTTAAGGTGGTTGCTAAGTGTAATTGAGTAGTAACTGGAACTGAACCATTGATGAAATAAGTTCGTCAAACTTGAGTAAGATCATATCAATTTTAATGATTATTTGTTGGCTAACTAAACTTGCAAGTTTGTATTTTATTCAGCAATGAAAAATCTTCCTTCATAAATGAACGAGTTCTAGATGTTGGCAGTAAAACGCATCCATGATCTCCATAGTTAGAATCAAGAACACAAACATAATCGAGTAAAGAAATTTGTGTACCTGATTTGAAATCCATCATTCTTAATATGGAATAGCGACGATCTAAAACTTAAGCGCTTCTGTGACGTCCTGAAATTCGAGCCCTTTTAAGAATGTATGAACGTGAATTTTATCAATGCATTGTTGGTTAATCTCACTTGGAATTGATCACTCCCAAGATACTAACCTTGAGGGAAAAGACTAATGAGGACAGAACTCGTGCGATTAAAGAACTTGACCTAGAAAAACGACTTGACCATAAGACTTGCATAAGGACGATCCTATGGTTATATAGGCCAGTTTCAGGGATGACTAGAAGTCAATTTGCGAGCAGGGTATAATGGGACGATGAGCAAATTCGTTTACTATTATTGAGACCGCGAATAGCCCTATGTCAATTCTTGGTAATCGTGTACTTTAAAATAAGAATCGATCATTCGCAATTTCATGTTAGTCAAGGGCGTCCATATGTCAAGAAAACTTGAACGTGGTTTGATACTGAGTTAAGCACAAGTCGGTTACACGTGCATCCTCGAAATCGCCTGTTAGTCCGAGAAACACCAAAATGGCATTTGACTGAAATTGATGATGCATGAAAATTCAATATTGGACAACAAATCTTTAAGAATGTCCAGGACGAACTTTTGGATAATGCTTCTTTGAACTTCGACATTGCCGATAAGCCCGAGTCATTGGAAAAGGAATTAACGGACTAAGGAATTGAGCCTACGAGGAAGTAGAACAAGCAAGACCCAAGCAGGCCTCACACTCAAGGAGGGGCGGCCACCATGGTGGACCCAAATCAGCCATTGAGCCTATTGGACCCAACTAGGCCACTTGACTCTCACTAGCCCATTGTCTAACCTTGAGCCATTTTGAGCTCAACCAATTCCCGAGTCCATTCCTATTCATTTCCTAACTCATTTCTTAGGCTCGCTCACTATCTCAGCCCAAGGACAAAGTGGTAATTGTGCTAAGGTGGAAAAGACCAATTTGCCTCTCTAGATATTATTGGGAAAGAGACAAAAGAAGAGAGAGAAAATGATGTCATTGCATGGGGATGGAGCAAGCATTGATGAGCCTTAATGAGGGTAGACCACCAGCCCTTCTATCTCTCTCTTCCCCATTTTAGCCGCCTAACCCCCTTGCTTCTTCTTCTTCTCTTTTTCCTCTTCTTCCTTTCCTTCCTTCCTTGTGTTTTTCATTACCGGTTTAGCTTGTTTACCGCTCGCACCACCTGCAACAGCTACTGGAAGCCTCCATCCATGCCTCTTATCACCGCCACTTGCCGGTCTAGGTCACCAGCCAACCCGTCGGTCGGCTAAAAACCGCTACTCCCCTGTCCGCTCATTTTAGTTGCTATATCAGTTGGAAAAGCTCATCTACCCCTGTTTTGACCTTGCCACGACCCGGAACAGCCACTAGCCTATCCCCCTAGACCCCCTAGAGCTATCGGTTGCCAACCAGCAGGTCGCCAGAGTGTCGGTCGGTCTAGCCAGCCACCTTTATCTTTGAGCAGTTCGATTTTTCTAGCTTTGCAGTGAGAGACAAACTTGGTTGCTATTGTTTTCATCCCAAGACTGCCTTGGATTGTCGTAGTTGAGGTTCCAAAGCGTAGCCTCCACCATCGCCACCACGGCCGTGTCTTCGACCTACTTAATGGGTGAGTTTTCATTCTAATCCATCGATTAGTGCATAAACTTGCTTATGGTTAGTTTAGCTAGAGTTAATCTTAGTTTAGGAAATTAATTAAGGTTTATTAGAACTAAGATAGGTGGTTAATTAGATGATAAGGATTAGTTTAAATTGATCTTGCTTAATGTTTATTAAATGAGGTTATTAGCTTAATCTTAGATCAAGGGGGTTAAGCTTGTTTAGTCTTAATTGATTGATTTCTTTAATTTAATTATTGTTTTATTGAATTCTGAATTTAATTTATTAGTTATTAAATTCTGAAATTTCACTGTTCATGATGTACTATTCACGTGGTACTTGTTGAAAACTCCTAGTTTTGATGTTAACAAATCATTTTATGTAAGTATTTATACATATCTCCAGAAGGAATAAGCCACAGGGTGGTGTATGTTTTTGAGTCTGCAAGTAGCAGAAGGAAAATATACGGTGTTTCTAAATTTGACTGTACCAGACGGAAGACTTGAAGAAACACAGATTCTGAGTCTGACCATACCAAACTAAAATCTTAAGCAAACTCAACACTTTAGTCAGTCAAACTCAGAACGAAACTTCAGGAACTAATCACCAACAGTCAAGTATTTCACTTACCTTGTTTACATTGATTATGTTATATTAATTCAATTGCAGGATCAATTAAAGGACAACTTCCAAATAAGAATGGAGTACTTATGGAAGCCTGGATTCTGATTATATGGGCGAGCAAAATCCAAGGGGATCTGATCTACTTCCAATGGTCAAAAAGACTTGCCTTATAAAGTCTGTCTAGGAAAGAGAAGACTAAAACTCTCAAGGGAAGAGCCAACAGTCGAGTGTGGCTTGGAGAGTATATAAGGATAGGATGAGACCTTGGAGATAGATAGGATAAACATATTCCAAAGTGCGATTCTGTTCTTCAGTTGTCTAAAGTGCGAATTTGAGAGGTCATAGTGAATTACTAGAAAGAGTGACTCAGTGAGATTCATCATTACCGAGTGCTAACACTCAAGAGTGTGTAATCACCTTTGATCTTATAGTGGAATCCAGCCAATTGGCTGATCGCTTGAAGAGTGGACGTAGGCTTGTCTAAAGCCAAACCACTATAAACTGTGTTTGCAATCTTCTCTACTCTCTCTATTTAATTTCAGTTTATAGATTGCTAAAGTTTTGTTTGAATCATGCGTAAAATTCCTTGACACCTATTCACCCCCCCTCTAGGTGTTAAATACTAGTTCTAACAGTACTGTTCACACGATACTGTTCACGTGACCATGTTCATACAAAAGTGAAAATTGGTCATATGATATGCATAGATAGTGTAAATGCATGGACATTTTCATGAATTGCGTGGAGTTATAAAAAGGGAAATATGCTTTGTCCGAGAGACATGGGAATTGACTAATTTTTCTGGAGATGAAATTGAGACTGCATATGTTTAATGAACTGTTCCTGCAAGCACATATCATGTATGCATTGGCTAATGTTCAAGATAAAAATGAGCTGTGGTGATGTGCTTGCGGGATCACTAAGTTGACCTCGTTGCCCTAGCCGAAGTTTGGGGGATGATAGTCCAACTCGTTAGAATCCCAATGGGAATCTAGATGCGGAGTCGCGGTAGAGGCTAGGTCATGCTCATTTGGGAATGCTGTATTGGAAGAGAGCCCTTGACTTCACCGCGCCTCATGGGGGAGGGCAATGCCTTGCTATGCCAATAGACATTGGCGGGAGTTCGGTTGTGGCCCTGAGAACAGTAATAATCAAAACATGTGTGGATATAAGAATGCATGAGAAACATGACATCATTAGTTCTGATTATACATGTGCAGGGTGTGGCAATGGCCAGGTGAGATCGCTTGCGATGCGATTCGTATGTGATTGATCGAATGCATTACTTGATTTTAGTATGCATTGGTTGTATGGTGTTCATGTATGTTGTGTAGGGTATGGCATAATCAGGTAAGGTTGCATGCAAACCGATTGTTTGATTATTGTTGGCCTTGGATATGTGGGTTAGTCATGTCTTGGTTGTAGTAGATGATATTGTTATTGTTGGTCTGCTTGAAGAGTGGTTTTGGAGAGATGCTTTGGGTTGAGTTGGTGTCCTAACCAGGGCTTAGAGTGAGGACTCGCTGAAATTTTATCTTACTGCTTATTGTATAACCATTTTCAAGTCCTTAGAATGGCACACCCGCCGATGCGATTCGGGGTCCCCAAGGATTGGGAGACTATCATGACACAGGATCACTTCTCGAGCCGGGTGTATTTGTACGAGAAATACATCTCCACCATCTAGGTGGATGAGAGACCGGGGCAATGGATTCCCCATCAGTTCCTAGCGTGGTATATCAAGGAGGACCATCTCCTGATCGGTCCTCTGCGCGGTTTTGATGGGCTACCTAGCAGGGGCCTCAAAGATGCCAATTGGGATCCTATAGAGCTAGACCCTCTTGATGGCGCAATGGTGAATCTCGCTCCCACTCCATCTGCGGTTGACCCATACACCTCCGACTATAACTCGACGAAGCTTGAGTCCAATGGATCTCTAAACTTTGGTAGTCCCTAATGGACGTACTAAACCCAATGGTTCTTTTTGGAAAGAATGGATTGACCTAGCCTTAGTCTCTTTTTGTTTAGCTTAGAGAAAAGGAATCGGCCCTCTGGTGGGTTTGTAAATCGAAAACATTCCTTTGTTGGTTAATCCAGTTAATAAATAAATGAGTAGTTTGTTGTTGTTTTGCTGTTCATCTCTCTGTTTTTTTTATTATTTGAATGTTTGATTGACTAGGGGATAGTTCGTTTTCCGCTTGCGCATAATAAAAAAATAAAATGAATGGTCGGCGATACGTCCTGGGATGTCGCATTCAATTGACCAAGGGAATGAGTTGTTGCATGCTCGAGATTCGGGGCGTGACAACTTTTCCTCTATTGCCATCTATATCACTAGCTCTTCATTCTTAGGGTATAGTTGCTTCTCATGTGAGGATAACTACACATGTTAGGGGTAAAGTAAAGACCCAAGCATTATTTTTATATTCAGTCATGCCCTCTCATCACAAGCCAGGCTTAACGTGGCCCACACTAGCTAGCTACATATTAGACTAATTAAAATACATTATATCTCACTTTATTAGATCGATCTCGTAAAAGGCTAAATTACAATATTAATAATATTAGCCCACATTAGAAAAATTCTTACATTCTCCCACTTGGGTTATATTAATTAAAATTGTACTGAATGTGTGCACATTTATATTGGTCTAAAGATAATTCTTAATAGTCAATATGATCCTATAAAGTCTCAAACACTGAATCATGGCGGTAACTGTATGTATACACACAAAGTCTTCCATGGTCACAAGTGCTTTTAACTTTACTGATATGGATTCAATATGATAGTGTGGCAAATGAATAACACCTCTCATAGAGAGTAATGCCTTATGGGTCATCCTCTTTGTTAGCCACCGCTCTCTTACCTTAACTGTCACAAAGACTTGATATGTCAGTAGAGAATATATTTATGGTTCTAATGAACATATATATGTCTTATCCTTATGGTTAATCTTTCTTTACCTATAATAAGACATATCCTTAAGGCTAAAAAGTGGATGCCCCTAGTTTTTACTTAAGGGTTACACAACACCTTGAGATTTTCAACAAATTTATATATCAACTTGATAACAATGCATTCAGAATCACTTTATTAAATGCATAAGAGTTGATAAATAACACAATGTTACTAAATATAACAAACACATATGTGAACTTTATTAGAGCAAAACCGAAACAACTCCAACTAAAAAATAGCATCTCATGATGCTCCTAAGCCCATGCAAATGACATGTCATTTAAACATGCAAGGGTGAAGGCCTTTAGTTATTAGATCTGTAACCATATCATCTGTGAAAATATACTCTATTGTAATATCATCATTTTGAACTATTTAATTTATAGTCAAAAACTTTGACCGCCATATGCTTAGACTTCTTGAGACCTTTGTTATTATTAATAAACAATACTATAGAATTATCATCTCAATACAACTGTATAGACCTATCCACAAAGTTAAATACTATCAACTCCCTAATGAGGTTCTAGAGTTAACCAACTCGAGTAGTGGCTAGAAAGCATGCTACAAACTCCGCTTGCATAGTGGAGGAAGACATATATTTCAGTTTCTCATTTTTTCATGATGCTGCACCTCCTACTAATATAAAGATGTACTTTGTTGTCGACTTTATGTTATCTTAACAGTCAATAAAGTTTGCATCTGAGTACCCTATTAGTTGTAGGACCTGAACATATCTGTAAATTAGCATATAGTCTTTTATCCTCTTTAAATACCTTAAAACCTCCTCGGCAATAGCCTAAACTTGACTAATATTTACCTAGAAGTCCTATCACAAAAAAGCGATGTCTGGTTCAGTGCAAATTTAAGCATATATGATACTTTGAAGTGCACTAGCATAAGATACATACTTCAATTGAGTTTTCTCAATATCTAAATGAGGACATTATGACAAATTCAATTCATCACTCTTAATGACAGGAGCAATTCTTGGCTTACAGTGCTACAAACTTAATCTTTCCAAAATAAAACAACATATGTCATTTGAGACAAACCCAATGTATGGCGAGAACCATCCTTGTGAATCTCAATGTCAAGGACAAAAGACTCATCACCAAGGTCATGCACGTCAAAATATTCAACAATATCTACTTTGTCTCATGTAGTAATTCAAGATCATTGTTTGCAAGCAAGATATCGTCTATATAGAGTTTGGCAAAAATAAATTTCCTCCTACTAACCTTGAAGTATATATATATTAATTTATTTTGTTCTTAATAAAATAAAATGAAGTGACAACATCATGAAACTTCAAGTACCATTGTCTAGAAGCTTACGTGAGGCCATAATTAGACTTTTCAGTCCACAGACAAGCATATTTGAATCATATGTTTCGCGATCTCACCCTTGGAGTGGGTTGGACTACCTAGGGGTTTGGCTAATGGATTACTAAGCATAGACTTAGCTCGAGCTCTCCTAAGCCCATACCAATTCACAAGACGTGCAAATGATTTTTCAATTAGGAGTCGCTACTAATCTATTACTGATGGGTCGATTAGAAACCCAAGTAAAGTAATTGGAGAATGATTTTACTCCAACAAACCAAATAATGTGGGAATAGAGACTTGATTACACTAGATTTCTCTAACGTTCTTTCAATACTTTTTTCTCTTTTATTTTGAAAAAATTTGCAGGCAGCTTACATTGATTTTAATTTACTCCCTAACATGCAATGTGATTATGCGGGTGCACAATCATTATCTAACACCTAATAAAGCAAAGCAACAATTAATTAAAAAGAATGAAATTTTACAGGAATTCTCCTCAAACCTGGATCGGGAAGTGGTGAGCGGCACGAAACAATGGAACTATGTAAAGAACATTTACCAAGGTGAAGACGAGCTCTTCGTCAAAGATTTGACCAGTTGCAAATGTTTTGGACTGTAACATCCTCGAAACCAACCTCATAAGGATCGACCATAAGGTCATAAATGAGTTGACCATGGGCCGTTGGCCATGGATCAATTGGTTTGATCAATAAGGTTCAAGGATCGGTCATGGTCCAATCGACCAACCGGTCATGAATTGGTTGAGGCGTTAACCACGAAAAGTCTACTGACCATACCAATGGAAACGGATTACCAACTCATAAGATGACTTTTTGGTCACGAGAATTGGTCATGGAATGATTTTAAATTGACGGATGGTCGTGGATCGATCTGACCGGTCATAGTGCCTGGCCACGAGTGATTCCGTCCGACTATGCACCGATACATGGACGATCCAACTTGACTAAAAGTGTCCGCGTTCTGACCAAAAATGCATCATTTACTATTTAATGCTTAGTGATCAAAAAGGAATCTCGAATTGGTGAAGTCCAATCGTGGATCGGTAATGCACCGACCATGAACCATGCGAATGAATCGGGCATCGATCGGAATGAGCTCCGGGATAGACTTGGCTATTCTGTCGTAATTCCTAAGGTCCATGAGTGCCTTGGCTTAGCGCTAGGCCATGGGTAGCTTTGGATGGCCTTGAACCAATTGAAGGACCAATGACCGAAATAGATGTGAAAATTATGCTAGGCTCGGTAGTAGGCCTAGGGACCAACCCGAGGGCCAGTCCTAGAGCCACCTAGGCCGATTGTGCCAACCCAAAGGCTGGCCATTGAGCCAACCCAAGGGCCGATCCTCTATGGCTAAATGGTCGCCCAATGAAACAGTTTAGGCGAATTTGGGGTATATGACCAAAATCCCAGGCATATGTAATTTGGTTTTCTGAGGTATGTCATATGATTCCTTTCCGACCCCGAGATCAACTTGGATGGTGGAATTCTCTAGACCGCCTTCTTGAGGAAGAAAAGGACAAAGGAGGAGAATTCTCTAGAAACCCTTCATTAATGTTATTGGATAAGGCTTGCCCCCTACTTTTCAAACCTTATTATTATGGTCAAAAATATCTTGGGGGATATGATAATGACAGATTACACATGGACCAATGAGAAAGTGCAAGGCGGGCCATCAATGATGGCACCTATGAGCTTAGACCACCAAATAATGCCTTTTTAGCCTCACCTATTCATTTTAGGTCCAATTATTGGTGAGATAGACTTACCACTTAGCACTTTTAGGTGGGCCACTTGGAAGCTTCGAAATGGGCCCTTGGACTGGTAATAATGACACTAGGTAGTATAAATAGGAGGAGATTTATTCATTCCTCACCCTTTTGCCATCCATTTTCCTCCTCCTTCACTCTCTTGGTTGCCCCCTCATCCCACACCTCTCTCTCTCCTCTTTGGCTTCCTAGCCAAATCACCACTCCTCTAGTCGTGTTCTTAGTTCGATGGTCATCCAAGTAAGTATAGTTTCTTCCTTTTTCTAGTATCATTCACAATATCCTCAACCCTCGGAAACTCTCTCGAACATGCTGAGGGTAGGTTGATTGATATAGATGTATTCTATGCTTTATTCATGTATTTGGATTCATGCATGAATGAAACAAAGTCACGGTTCATTGCTTTTGTTCGGTACAAGTCAAGGTTCGCCAATAGCCATAAGATGTGAGTCAGTATTGTTTATACAGAGTTCACATCTTGGATTGGTGCGAGGTTCCTCCATGCTTGTTACTCGAGCGGAACCTTGGGCTTAGGCTCATTCATGTTATTATTGACAAGAGAAATTCATGATTTCATGATACGTGCATTATGTTTGAGCACAAGACATATTTCATGACACGTGCATTATATTAGAGCACGAGAAGCATGATTCATGGCACATGCATGAGGCTTGAGCATACCCTCGAAGGGGGTTAGTGTTCGAGTAAAGATAAGAAAAGATAAGAAAATCTGGCTAGAGACTTGCATTCGAGTCCCGAGCATATTAATTGGGTTTGAGTCCCAGAGGCTAGCAATAGGGGTGATCGGGTCCAAGGTAGGTAGGGTGGACCCTATACCCCGGTTCCTCTTTTTTGAACCATGTACCCTACCCTATTTTTATTAGACCATGTTTTGGATCTGATCCTATTTTTCCAGTCCGGGAATAGGGTCAACCCTGTTTTCATTGGAACCTATTTTGCAACCGTTCAATATCCTATACGGCTTTGAATTTTACATTAATTAGTGAAAAAGCAACGACGTAATCCTCTTAATATTATAAGACAAAGCAAAAATCTTAACAATGCATAAACATTAGCAACAAATATGGATCTAATATTAGTTTCATTCCCACAAACACTTCTGATATGATCTAATGTGCTTGCTCATATGTATGCAACGGAGCTCTTATTAAGAAGATATCTTTCTTGAGTTGGACTAAAAATGCTTTAATTAGTGCTACAATAATTAGTAGCACTTGTCATGTGACTATAATAATAATTGAAGGTGGGACCATTAAAAAAGAAAAACAATAGATGAGAACAGTTATTTTTAACAACTCTTTGAAAACAATTCTCCCTTAACTTGATTTAAAGAGAAGCTTTCTTTTTTTAACAATTCTTCGAAAACAAACAGACTCAAATGCACTATATAGAGAGACGATTTTTTTTTTCAAAAGGTAAAAACTTGTTCCAAAACCAGCCAAGTTTCGGGTGGGTCTTTGCATGGACCCTGTTCCCGAACTGGTTTAATCGGGAACTGGTTCTTGACCTTGTTTTTCGGGTGGTTTGGTCCGAGTTCCAAGTAAACCCGGTTCGGTTGCACAACCCTAGCTAGCAAGAGACTTGGGTTTGAGTCCCGAGCATATTAATTGGGTTTGAGTCCCAGAAGCTGACAACTAGCCAATAGCTCGATTAAAAAGCCCGAATTGAATTAGGTTCGAGTCCCAAGACGACTCCGGGAAGACTTGGATTTGAGTCTTGAGCACAAGAGAAAATATTAATAAACATGGCATGCATGAGTGAGGAAGAAAGGTTAAAAGTGCATAAGCTCATGGCATCCATCATGTTAATGAATCATAGCAAGAATTGCCCATCTCATGTGCAAGAAGCATGCTTGCATCTTTGCAATTGGTTTGCCTTCGACATGGTTTGCATGAGATGCTTGACTGGAGTTAATGATTTTGTAATATGCTTGTCAAAGGTAAAGACTATGCTTACTGAGTATTCCAAGTACTCATCCCTGTTTTCTTACAGGTACTTAGCAAGAATGGCAATTTACTTTGGGTGTCCTGCAAAAATTGATGCATCATATATGGACTTTATAAATGTAGAAACAAACATCACGTATCGGAAAATCATGTCAATTGTTTGGGTCGAGAAGGAATATAGTGAGTTAATCCCTATATATTTTGAGGCCTGGTATAGATGGTATGAGGGAGATTGGGTTGGACCACTCCAAGGTTTTGATATTCCCGGCCATGACGATGAGGATGACCTGTCTGAAGACTTGGATTAGACTTATGTGTACTGGCTAAGTAGTAGCAATAGGGTTCCCAAATTTTAGGTTAGTACCTCCATAGCAAAAGATAGGGAAGCCCTAGCTTTTGATGTTGTAAGTTGGCCCAATTTTGTTGTGAAATAGATATAAGACCAAAAATAGCCATGTACTCTTACCACTTGTGTATAATATAGTAGAAGTTGTGATGTGTATCTCACATTCCCATAGTATTTGTGTGTCGGGGAAATTTGTATTGTTACGCATTCCGCTTGTGCATACACATGAGACAAATGAATTCGGGATGGCGACAAATTCTAGGATGTTGCAAAATAACTTGCAGCTCGACGTCCCGAGTTAAGGGGGTCGTGACGGCTTTTGGTATCAAAGCAAGGGTTGTGATTAGGAGTCATAAGGTGCGATGGCAATCTTGAGATAGAAACTAGGAAGAACACATCATGTATGTGATTATTTCTTGATTGTTCTTTCTTATTGAAAGTGGTGATTATTGACTTTGCTTGTACTGTAGGATTCTTCTAGAATTCTATAATAGTAATCCCTAGCAGCTGGTATGAGTTCCTAGGACCTAGTGACTACTCATGGAAAATCAGCTCAGGACTTGAATACTTCGAAGGGAAAGTCGAGACAGGACCCCAGACTTGATGGAATTATGCAAGTTTTGACTAATGTTGGGAGCCTAATGGAATAGTAGGCTCAACAACAGTGAGCCTCTGCTTCCACTAATGCCTCAATGTCTAGAAATGGAAATGGAAATGGGAACGGAGACCATCCAAAATGCGGATTGGTCAAACAGTTCTTGAAATTGAAGCCCCCAAAATTTGCTGGAACTGGAAATCTTAATGAGGCCGAATCTTGGATCGAAGAGCTTGAAAAGATCTTTGATGTTTTAAGGTGTTCTAACAAGGATAAAGTGAGGTCGGTAGTATATCGATTGCAAGGTAATGCCAGTCATTGGTGGAAAGCCACCAAGACAATTATATTCCCTGAAGGCACTCCAATGATTTGGGATGCCCTTGTGCAAGCTTTCAACAACAAATATTTTTTCAAAAGTGCTCGAGATCGAAAGATGTCGGAATTTCCGCGCTTGCAGTAGTGAAATATGATGGTGGATCAATATAAGGCAAAATTTACTGAATTGTCAAGGTATGTCCCCGATTGATTGAGGATCCAATTGATTGGGCTAAAAGATTCAGGGATGGCCATAAACCTGACATTCGAAGTCAGTCGGTGCCCTTGAACCTCAAAGATTATAATGAGTTGTATGAGCAGGCTTGGTTGATTGAGAAAGATATGCAAGAACGTGTTGCTACATCAAGTTCTCAAGGGAGACCTTTCTATTCAGCTTTCCATTCCAACCAATAGCAAGGCAAAAGGTTCGTGCCAAGTGGAAAACGCGGGTCCAAAGAGAATAAGAAGTAGAAAGTGAATGCGGTGTTGTTTGAAGCATGTCGTAATTGCGGAAAATGGCATGGTAATGCTCCTGGGGAAAGTACACCGCAAGTGCCAAAACTTGGCACAAAGGGACACTTAAGTGCCAAAAGTCACAAAAGGTACACTTAAGTGCCACTTTTAAAAAAAATTGGATCACTTAAGTGCCAAGTCGCCGAAAATCCGACGTGGCAATTTTTTATTACTTTTCTTGCCTACGTGGCTCGCCGGAAACTGAATTGGCCAAAAATCAGCCAAAACGACGTCGTTTTGACTGACGTGGATTTAAAAATTATTAATTAAATAATATTAAATAATTTAAAATATATTATTATAAAATCGAATTTATTTAAAAAAAGGGAGAGGGATCGGCGAGGGCTGCCCTCTCCCTTTCTTTTTTTTTCTTTCTTTTTAATAAATTGAATTTTAATTTTTCAAAAATATAACGTGGAAAATTTTTTAAAAAAAATTGCCACGTGGATTTTTTATTTTGAAAAAAATGCCACGTTAGCAAATGAAGTCTCCGGAAAATGGACACGTGGCAATTTGGTCGGAATTTTTCGCCGTTGGCACTTAAGTGATCCCTTTTGCTCCGATTTTGGCACTTAAGTATACCTTTCGTAACTTTTGGCACTTAAGTGTCCCTTTGTGCCAACTTTTGGCACTCCAGAGGTCCGCATGTCTAATGCTCCTTGTCTAGCTGGGAAAGGAGTATGTTATGGCTGTAGACAACTCGGCCATATGCTAAGGGATTGCCTTCAAAGTCGACAAACTTTTCTATCCCCACAACAGCAACCAATGTCATCCAACGGAGTTCTTTCGCAAGACAATTGTCCTCCAGCTCAAGGACGAGTGTATGCAATGATGCAAGAAGAAGCGAAGAACTCCAAGACCATCATTAAAGAAGTGTATGATCACCATAAATGGACAAGAATGGAGAGGAGATTTAGCAATTCTATTTGTAAAGAAGAAAGATGGGTCGTTATGTCTCTATATCGACTGCTAATAGTTAGATAGAGTTACTGTCAAGAACAAATATCCCATGCCACGGATCGATGATTTATTCAACCAACTTCAAGGAGTGATAGTATTTGCCAAGATTCATTTGCATTTGGGATATCATTAGTTGAGAATTAAGAAAGAGGATATTCCAAAGACAGCTTTTAGAACTCGATATGGGCATTACAAGTTCACTGTGATGCCATTTGGCTTGACGAATGCACCAGCATCTTTTATGGGTCTTATGAATTAGGTATTCAAGCTGTACTTGGACCACTTCATCATAGTATTTATTGATGCTATTTTGGTCTATTCCAAGAGCACAACAGAACATGAACAACATTTAAGGAAGGTACTGCAGACACTTCGAGAACACGCACTATATGCAAAATTTAGCAAGTGCGAGTTCTGGTTAAACCGCGTGGTATTCTTAGGCCATGTGGTGACGGGTGAAGGAATATCGGCAGACCCTGCTAAGGTAGAAATAGCAGTAAATTGGCCAAGACCAACTATAGTCACCGAAGTTTGAAGTTTCCTTGGTCTAGAAAGATACTACCGGAGGTTCGTAGAAAGATTCTCTAGTATTGCTACTCCTCTCACTTAATTATTAAGAAAGAACGTGAAGTTTGAGTGGATAGACAAATGTGAACAGAGTTTCCAAGAGTTGAAGCAAAGACTTACAATAGCTCCTATATTCACAATATCGTCTGGGTTAGGAAGTTTCGAAATATATAGTGACGCTTCTCATAAAGGACTTGGCGGTGTGCTAATGCAGCATGGAAAAGTTGTGGCATATGCTTCTAGGCAATTGAAGCCCTACGAATTGAATTATCCGACTCATGACTTGGAGCTTGCCGCAATTATTTTTGCCTTGAAGATTTGGCGACACTATCTCTATGGAGAGAAGTTTGTGATATACACCAATCATCAAAGCTTAAAGTATTTATTTTCGCAAAAGGAGTTGAATATGCGGCAACGGCGATGGATGGAGCTCCTAAAAGATTATGATTGCGAAATCTTATACTATCCAGGTTAGGCAAATCGAGTTGCTGACGCCCTCAGTTGTAAGTCTTCTCTTGCACAAATGATGGCTCAAGAACGGAATCTTTTAGAGGAAGTCCAAGACTCTGAATTTGAGATAGGACAACTTACATGTCTCCTAGCTACACTTAGAATTGAGCCAGAAATAATACAAAAGGTTAAAGTGTTATGGATGGGAAAGGAAATGATATTCGCATTACGGAGGATGGAACATTGAAATTCCATGAGCGTTGGTGCGTAGCCAATGACGACAAGCTTAAGGAAGAAATTTTAGCAGAAGCGTGTTGAAGTAATTATAGTATCCACCCAGGTAATACGAAGATGCACCAAAATCTCTGACAGAACTACTGGTGGAATGGCATGAAGGCAGATGTTGCTAAATACGTCGCCAAGTGATTATCACCATGGATTATTGCAAACCTAATGGATTATTGCAACCACATGAAATTCCCAAATGGAAATGGGAACATGTCACCATGGATTTCGTTTTGGGACTTCTAAGGAGTCAAAGAGGGAATGACTCGATTTGGGTGATAGTCAATTGATTAACAAAGTCAGCTCATTTCCTAGTCGTAAAGAAAGATTTATCATCGAAAGACCATATGCGCACTTGTATGTACAACAAATAGTGCAATTACATGGAGTATTGATGATGATTACTTCTGATTGAGACCTTAAGTTCACAGTGGTATTCTAGCAAAGTCTTCAAGCTACATTAGGAATGAAACTGTAGTACAGTACGGCCTTTCATCCACAAACCAATGGTCAAACTGAAAGGACTATCCAGACATTGAACGATATGCTAAGAGCTTGTACGATTAATTTTAAAGGAAGCTAGGACGAGCACTTGCATCTCATCGAATTTGCTTATAATAACAGTTATCAGCAAAGCATCGGTATGTCTCCATTTGAGGCATTATACAATCGAACTTGCAGACCTCCAACTTGTTGGAATGCGGTCAGGGAAAAGAAGCTTACTAGTCCTGAGTTGGTGCAGCTTACCACTAAGGTAGTGCAAGTCATTAAAAAGAGACTTACAGCCACCCAAAGTAGGCAGAAGAGTTATGCAAATAAGAGATGGAAGCCTTAAGAATTCCAGGTAGAAGATCACGTGTTCCTCAAGGTATCTCCACTAAAAGGTACATCTCGTTTCGATGAGAAAGGTAAGTTAAGTCCATGGTACATAGGACCCTTTGAAAAACTAGAAAGTATAGGGAGTATGGTCTATCAGTTGGCATTGCCACCAAAACTTGCTCAAGTACATAATGTATTACATGTATCTATGTTAAGAAAGTACGAGCCAGATCTGGCGCATGTGCTCAACTTCTAAGAAATTGCGGTACATGACCAAGGGGCGTATGTTGAGGAGCCGGTGCGGATCACAAACAGATGTGAGCAAGTAATTAAAAATAGGGTCATTCCCCTAATCAAGGTCCTATGGAGACACTATGGAATGGAAGATGCGACCTAGGAAAGTGAAGAGATTATGCAGCACAATACCCACACTTATTTGAACACCTAGGTATGTCATGAAATTTCAGGGACGAAATTTTTAAAGAGGGGGAGAAGTGTAACATCCTTAGAACCAATCCCATAAGGATCGGTCATAAGGTCTTAAATGAGTCGACCATGGGCCGTTGGCTATGGATCAATTAGTTCGACCGGTAAGGTTCAAAGATCGATCATGGCCCGATCGATCGACCGGTCATGAATTGGTCAAGGCATTGGCCATGAAAAGTCTACCAACTATACCAATGGGAATAGATTACCAACTCATAAGATGACTGTTTGGTCATGAGAATTGGTTATGAGATAATTTTGGATCGATGGATGGTCATGGGTCGATCCGACCAATCAGAGCGCCTGGCCACAGGTGGTTCCACCTGGCTATGAACGATCGATGGATGGTCATGGGTCGATCCGACCAATCAGAGCGCCTGGCCACAGGTGGTTCCACCTGGCTATGAACGATCGATGGATGGTCATGGGATAATTTTGGATCAATGGATGGTCATGGGTCGATACATAGACGATCCAACTTGACCAAAAGGTCCATCTTCCAACCAAAAATGCATCATTCCCTATTTAATTCTTAGTGATTGGAAATGAATCTTGAATTGGTGAAGTTTGATTGTGGATCGGTAATGCATTGGCCATGAACTATGTGAATGGATCGGGCGCCGATCGAAATGAGCTCTAGGATAGACCCAACTATTCCGTCATAATTCTTAAGGTCTATGAGTGCCTTAATTTAGTGTTAGGCCATGGGTAGCCTTGGAATTGGCCTTGAACCAATCAAAGGACCAAAGACCGAAATAGAGGTGAAAACTGCACTAGGCTCAACAATAGACCTAGGGATCGGCCTGAGGGCTAGTCCCAAAGCCGCCCAGGCCGATTGTACCGACCTAAAGGCCGACCCTCTATGGCTGAATGACCACCCAAGGAAACAGTTTGGACGAATTCGGGGTATGTAGCCCGAACCCTGGGCATATGTAATTTGGTTTTTCAAGGTATGTCATATGATTCCTTTTTTGGCCCCGAGACCGACTTGGATGATGGAATTCTCCAGACCACCTTCTTGAGGAAGAAAAGGACAAAGGAGGAAAATTCTCTAGAAGCCATTCATTAATGTTATTGGATAAGGCTTGTCCCCTACTTTTCAAACCTTATGATTATGGTCAAAAATATCATTGGGAATATGATAAGGATGGATTACACATGGACTAATGAGAAAGTGCAAGGCGAGCCCATCAATGATGGCACCTATGAGCTTAGACCACCAAATAATGCCTTTTTAGCCTCACCTATTCACTTTAAGTCCAATTATTGGTGGGATAGACTTGCCACTTAGCACTTTTAGGCGGGCCACTTGGAAGCTTTGAAATGGGTCGCTTGGACCAGTAATGATGACACCGAGTAGTATAAATAGGAGGAGATTTCTTCATTCCTCACCCTTTTGCCATCCATTTCCCTCCTCCTTCACTCTCTTGGTTGCCCCCTCATCCCACGCCTCTCTCCTAGAGTTTAATGTCATTTAATGTTTATAATTAATAAATTTCAAATGGTTATCCAAGTTTTTTCTATTGTTTGTGTAATTTTAGGATCTTAATATTGATGATTGGATCCTTTAGACTCCTCCATTGATCTTAAGTAGGATTCCAATCCTAACAACCTTTCTTATGCTAGTGGAAAATTTTTATTAAGACGCTAGGAGGTGCCAAATGATGTTAAGAAGTTAAAATTGGCCTTCTCCAAAGACAAACAAAGGAGTCCACAAAAGAAGGAAAAATTACTAAAAAAGTGTTTGTGCTAATTCAATTTTAAACATTTCAATTTGATCAATGTAGTCATAAACCTTTTGAAGTTTGCCAATTCAATAATAAACCTTTTAATTTAGCTAATTTTTTCATAAATCTTTGAACGATTGGCCAATTCAGCACATCCTTTTAGATTTGAAAGAATAAGAAGGAAGAAGAAGAGAAAATAAAGAGAAAAATGAAAAAAAATCCAAAAAAAATATATATTATTAAAAATTATTCATGTTGGTGCCGGTCGACTAACATTGGCTGGATGGACTAAATTGGTATAATTGCAAAAAGATTTAGGATTGAATTAGAAAATTTGCAGTAAGCTTAAAACTCCTATGGTAATTCTCTTTAAAAAGTCCATTTATTCAAGGGTTAAGTTTTGAGGAACATTGAATCACGAAATTGATATACATCAATCTACCTCCTATTGATGATTTCTAAAGTGATTATAATGGACAAGTAAAGACCAACTTCCACTAAGTAAAATTTGCAAAGCAGTAGGTAGAACAATTATAATCCTCTTTCCTAACTACCCGCCGATCTATGCATAAATAAACTCTTTAGTAAACGATTAAACAATGATCATGCTCAACACATCTCTAGTGACAAACATATCAATCAAGGAAAGACAAAATCATTTAGTCGACTTCTAAGATTGACCTCTCTATTTAGCCCCTAAATTGCCAAGTCAAACTCTAAGGTCTTAGGTCAACCAAATGATCTTAGTGAATTGAGCGATTCACACATACTTAAAAAGCTTAGGAAGTCCTTTACAAGTTCTCAGTTGAATATTTTTTTATGATTTAGTCCTTAAGACCCTGAAATTTAAACTTAAGTTCCCCATCGTTCAATTGAACAAACGGTTTTCCTAAATTTGGTTAAGGTACCAACAACCTTCTTGCCAATGATGAGAACTTACTAACTTCTAAATTGGTTAAGTGGTTTATAAATGGATTTATATGAACCCTCTTACAACCCACTTATTTTGGTCTTTCATTCTGTAAACCCATTATGATCAATTTTGATAATTTTGGGTTATTGAATTAGTTTTGGACCTATTTTAACAGATCTACCTATGCATAGAATTTACTCAATTGTTTTTTTTTTTGTTTTTGGTAAGGTAAGTATTATAATTTTCAACCAAACAAAATGTACAAGAAAGGGATACACGACACCAACAGACACTCAATGGGACAACATGTCACTTGAGTGAGGGGGTACCATGTACACAAGAAAAGGAAGAAACAACTATTGAAAGCAAAATATGACCCATACTCAGACGGCCACATGTGGACCCGGATATGGGTTGGCACCAAAAATTATAGGGTTAAGTCCCTAGCTACGCTTGGTTCTCCTGCTTCTTGGGGAGTCCTCGACAGATGTGAAAGCTATAGATTTATCTTTGACGACCTTGATCATATGCTGCTTCATCGATGGCACATACACGGTTCTGCCACGAAGAATGATATTATTCCTAGTCTTCCAGATCACATAGCAAAGGGCTGCAAAGGAGAACCGAGCTAACTCATTGCAGAATCCATTACCTGAGAGGGTACGAATTGCCGATTGGAGATTATTTGACCAGGAAGAGTTAAGCCATGAGAGATTACATTTTGCCGCCCAAAACGCAATGAGGGAGCTCAATATATGGCACTCAAAAAATAAGTGGTCTATAGAATCAGGCTTGGAATTCTAGAGAGGATAGATCGCAGCAGGAATTCTACCATAAGACATGAGATTTACTTGGGTAGAGAGACGATTTTTGGTGATCAACCAAAGGTGGAATTGATGCCGAGGGACAATCGCCTTATTCCACACAAAGGAAGACCATGTGACTGGGCTTGTTTTTCGGTGAATGGTAGACCAAGCAGAGGCGATGGAGAAGATTCCCGATGGGTGTTCCACCCAAGTGAACCTGTCTTGAGCTTGATTTAAAGAGGGAACCGAGATCTACCAAGATAGGAGTTCTTGTAAAACAGGTAGTCCTTCAGGTGAGAACAATGCCGCTACCTTAGCCAGTCGAGAGAGACCCGATTGGTAGATAAAGTTATTAGAGAATACTGAATTGAGGGGACCCATTTCAAGCCAAAGGTCAAACCAAAGTGAAGTGGATAGCCCATTGCCTATCTTCCATTTGAACAAAGTTTTAATTTCATCCCTGAATCCAAGAAGCTTCCTCCAAGCCCATGAGCAATACGTTGGAGGGGAAACAATCCAAAAGTTTGTCCTCTCGAGGTGAGTGGCATGGATCCACTTACACCAAAGTGATTCTTTGTCAGTGAATAGGATCCAAATATGCTAGAACAAGGCTGCTTTGTTGCTGTCTCGAATCCTATGCACACTAAGACCTCCCTCCTCTTTAGGAAGACATAGATCCTCCCAAGAGACTTTCACTCCCCCTAGACTGAGGCCTGGGCCCTTCCAAAGAAACTGATGACAAATTTCTTCAATCCAATCTACAATTAATGAGGGTAGCTAAAAAATGGATGCCCAATATACTTGAATTGCATGCAAAACAGATTTAATAAGTTGTAATCGGCCTGCAAAAGATAGGAACTGGTAGGTCCAAGATTGCACTCTAGCAATGAGAAAACATACTAGGGCATTGCAGCCTCGAGGTGATAATCGGTGCCCCTAAATATCGAACTAGGAGGGAACCCATCCTGAATCCTAGTACATGGGCGATTTGGTCTCTGATTTCCGGTGGACCCCTAGAAATAAAGATCTCACTTTTATTTGCATTCGGAATCAGGCCACTCCATCGTGAGAATGTTTTTAAACCATCTTTCATGCATGTGACTGAGGCTAGGTTAGCTTCACTAAAGAGGAAAACATCATCTGCAAAAAAAAGATGAGAGAGGTGAGTAGCCTTGCATCTCCAAAAATAAACGATATTCCGGTCGACTAGTCTGAGAATCAAGGAAACTAGTGAACACCTCTATAGCCAAGGTAAAGAGATAAGAAGATACCGAGTGTCCTTGCCTTAAACCACGCCTACTAGGAAAAAATTCAAGGAGTTTGCCATTTATAGCAATAGAGAATTTTGGAGTTCGACCACATACCATGATTAATCTAATGAAGTGGGATGGAAACCCGAACGCTTCAAGAGTAGTCTCCAAAAAATCCCAATCAAGCGTGTCATAAGCTTTCCAAAAGTCAACATTAATGGCACACTTTAGGAGATAGGGAATTGTGTGGAAACCACTAAATAATTCTTGAGCAAGAAGAATGTTGTCTCCCATGCGTTGGCCTTTCACAAAAGCCGTTTGAACAGGGCTAATAATGGCAGGAAGGACCACTGCAATTCTGTTAGACAGTATCTTGGTTATGCACTTATATATTGTATTACAACAAGCAATAGGGTGATAATGCACTTATATATTGAATTTACTCAATTGTTAATATATGAATTTTTAAAAATTTTGATTTCTACATAGACATATATATTGTAAATTTCATTTGATATGCAAACTATTGAGGAAAGGCTTTATGCAAACTAACTTGCATGCATGATGACAAGTGTGAATATTGACATTACTAAGCACAAAATGATTCTATAATATTTGAACTATCGATTGTGATTTTGGCTCAGCATTCTATATGGTACAATGCCATTGATTGGATGAAGTGAAACAAAGATAATTATTTAAAATAATGTATGTCTTAAATTCATTACAGTTAATATAACCTTTTCTTTTTCCATTTTCCATATGCTATGTGAACACAAAATATGTCTCTTTATTAATTGTTGATTAAGTGTTTAGGAAATTAAATGGGAACTTATAAGCATATATGTAGTAGTTGTCACGCGCCGAACCCCAAGCACGTGACAACCCCTTACCATGGTCAATTGAAAGCGACATCCCAGGACTCGTCGACGACCATTCATTTTAATCTTTTATTATGCGCAAGTGGAAGACGAACCATCCCCATTCTAAACAAACAATCAAAGAATCAAACAGGGAAGGGATGAATAATAAGAACAACAATCACAACTCATTTATACAATTTACTAGATTAACCAACAGATGATCATTTTCCGATTTACAAACCCGACAACAGGGGCCGATCCATCCTCTAAGCCAAACCAAAAAGAAACTAGGCTAGGCTAATCCAGCTGTATAAAATGAACCCTCGGGCTCAGCACCACGGTCACTCGGACCCATCGGACTCAGCTCCGTCGAGTCGATCACTAGTGGGGCGAGGGCAGGATTCTCCACTGTGGATGCACTATTCTAGGGGCCTGAAAATTGTTAACAAAGACGGGTTGAGATAAAATCTCAGCAAGTTCTTCCTCTAAACCCCGGTTAGTACACCAACTAAACCTGGGCATCTCTCCAGAACCACCCCTCACACAACCCAACCACAACAACCAGCAATCAACAATAAATAACAAGCAAGGTCAACCAACAATCAAAAGCCGGTTCGCATGCAACCTTACCCGATATGACATACCTTGCACATTATATGTCAGCACAATACACGCAATGCACATGGCTGTTAGATGATGCAGTTCATCACTCACGCGCGAGTCGCACCACAAGCGATCTCACTTGGCCATTACCACACCCCGCATGTTATCAGTTCATGCCTACGTGCCCTAAATGATGTGATCATCTCATGCATAATCAGAACCAATGATACCATGTTTTCTCATGCACTCTCGCATCCACACATGTTCCGATTATTACTGCCCCATAGGGCTACAATCGAGGCGCAACAGCGCTACGATGCCCTTCCTTCGCAGAGACACAACCGTGCCCTTCCGTGCTCAAAAGACGTCAAGGGATACTCTCCCAAGACCGCATGCCCAACAAACGTCAAGGGATACTCTCCCGAGACCGCATGCCCAAAAAATGTCAAGGGATACTCTCCCGAGACTGCATGCCCAAAAAATGTCAAGGGATACTCTCCCGAGACGGTATGCCCACAAAACGTCAAGGGATACTCTCCCGAGATGGCGGTTTCAACTTAGTGATCACGCAAGCATACAATCACAACCCACTTATTATCTTTGAGCATTAGCCAATGCACACATGCTTATGACACAACCCAAGAGAGTTGAGCCTAGAACACGGACAAAATTCGACCATCCACAGGCCCAACTAAGGGACTCTCTTGAGCCCGTGACTGTTCAATTCCAAACGATTGTCCTATCTCGTTCGTCTTTTCTGCTCATCCCTTGTGGCTAGAGGATCAGAGGATTTCGTGGAGTTCCAAGGCCTGGCCATGCAAACTGGCCATGGCAGGCTATCTTTGAACTGTCCCATGTATTAGACCTTACTATAGCCTTGTAATCATTGTGTATATTTGAATATGGCCGTCGGATTGATGAGGATTGACGGACCAGATTAGTTCGACTCTTGTATAAATAAGAGACCCTCACCCCATTTGTAAGTTGCTTGATCAGAAGTGAATACACGCCCCTTTACTCTCAAACACTATTCTGGTCGAGTGAGTGATTGAAAGGTTGACTTAGGAACATTCCTAAGGCCGCACGGGTGCTATTTGTTTGTTGTGAATCCACCGGCCCGTGACAAGTGGTATCAAAGCCTTGTTCGTATCTCTGTTCGTGACCCAACAAGCACAATGGCTGATCTACGTTCCAATGTCGAGAATGCCCAGGGTGAGGATCGTGAGGATCGTGGAAGGGCGACCGAGCGGGTCGGCGTCCAAACCAGGCATAGTCGTGCTGCATCCCATTCGAAAGAATTGATGGGGGATTGGGAGTATCGCATGATGGCCCTAGAGGAGAACATCTTGGACGTTCGTGGACTGGTGAACGACTTGACCCAGACCGTTGATGGAGTGGAAGCCGACTGATAGGGGTTCCTGGCCGATATGTAGGAACTAAAAGGCGGCATGGGAGAACTCCGTGATGAGCTGCTAGGGTTGTTGGTCCGAGAGCTGCAGCATCGAGATAAGGCCTGGGAAGCTGCTGTAGCGGCCATGCGAGCTAAGATTGGTGAGCTCAAGGGTAAGCTAACTAAGGTGGAAGCTGCACGCGTGAATGGGGCAATCGACGTGCAACTACGCATGGACACCTCGAAGCCAAAAGAATTCAAAGGCTCGCGGGTGGCCAGGGACGTAGATAACTTCCTATGGTACATGGAGCGATACTTCCAGTCCATAAGTATGATCGATGATATGATCCGGGTGAACACAGTGGCCATGTATCTGAGTGAGAATGCCCTACTCTGGTGGCGCCGTAGGTCCAATGATAGGAGTGGCAACCCTATCACAATGTGGGCCAAGTTCGTCGAGGAATTTCGACGGAACTACTATCCTACTTATGCAGAGGAAGAAGCTCGTGACGAGCTCAAACGTCTCGAACAGAGGGGGATTGTTTACGAATACGTCAAGCGGTTCTCAGAGCTACTGCTCCATATCCCATCCATGACAGATGTAGAGGCGTATCATCAGTTCATGAGCGGCCTCAAGTCATGGGCCAAACAGGAACTGAAGCGGCACAACGTGAGGGATCTCACAACAGTCACAACTATGGCCAAATCCCTCAAGGAACCAAGAGCGGCGGTGTCCACAGTCAAGCCCGACTACAAGCCAAGGGAAAGAGCCAATGGTATGGGAGATCGGAATCAGTTTAGACGTCCCAACAGAGGAAGGCCACCAGCGACCCCGCCTAAGGCTCAACCAGAGTCGAATGGCTAAGGACAACGCTGGAATCGCACTTATAAGTGTTTTTTCTGTGACGGGCCACACATGGCTCAGGACTGTCCCAAGAGGGGGAAGTTGGCAACCCTATGCTGGGATAATGAACCGCGAGAGAAGGCGCGGTTGGGATCGTTAAGGATCCTGAGTACCATCAAGGCCAAGGCGACCAAAGAATTGAAGGGGATGATGTTCATTGATGTGAAGATCGAAGGTACCACGGTCAGCGCACTCATGGACATCGGAACATCCAATCTCTTCATCTCCCAAGAAGCCGTGAAGAAGCTAAATCTTCGGGTCGAATGAGGAGCTGGCTGGCTCAAAACGGTGAACTCGAAAGAAGTTCCAACTAGCAGCATAACTAAAAACGTGGAAATATGCCTCAGGCCCTGGACAAGCAGGGAAAATATTGAGGTAATCCCCCTTGACGATTATGATTTTGTGCTGGGTTTGGATTCCTTGATCATATCAATGCGGGCATTATGCCCTTTGTGGATTGTATATGCATTCTGGACAAGCGGTGCCAATGCATGGTGCCAATCCATCGCTGCCAATCCATCGCGAGTCGGGACACGATCGGAAAATGCTCTCTGCAATGCAGCTCTCAAAAGGTGAACGAAAGGGTGAGGTGACCTTCTTGGCAACACTGAAGGTCAAGGACGTGAAGGACAACGAGGAAGATGTTCCAATTGAGGTGGTCTAGATCCTCAACGCGTTCTAAGACGTGATGTTGCCCGAGTTGCCCAAGAAGCTACCACCTCGTAGAGGGGTCGACCACAAAATCGAGTTGGTGCCTGAGGCGCGACCCCCGGCCATGACGCCTTACCGCATGGCCCCGCCTGAGTTGGAGGAGCTGAGGAAGCAGCTCAAAGACTTACTGGATGTGGGGTATGTTCGGCTATCCAAGGCCCCGTTCGGTGCCCCTGTGCTATTCCAAAAGAAACACGATGAGTCCCTTCGAATGTGCATCGACTATAGAGATTTGAATAAGCTTACCATCAAGAACAAGTACCCGATCCCCCTCATCACGGACTTGTTTGACCAACTCGAGGAAGCCCGATGGTTCACCAAGCTGGATCTTCGATCGGGATACTACCAAGTTCGAATCGCCGAAGGGGACGAGCAAAAGACAGCGTGCGTAACCCGCTATGGATCATATGAGTTCCTGGTCATGCCATCCGGCCTAACCAACGCCCCTGCAACATTCTGTACATTGATGAATAAGGTACTGCACCCGTTCCTTGATCGGTTTGTGGTTGTGTATCTTGATGATATTGTGGTGTATAGCCGGACGCTCGAAGAGCATATCGAGTATTTAATACAGGTGTTCCAAGTTCTGTGAGAGAACGACCTATATGTGAAGCGGGAAAAGTGCGCCTTTGCACGAAAGGAAGTCCCCTTCCTTGGACACATCGTCAAGGGCAGACGTGTGCAGATGGACTCGGCCAAAGTCTGTGCCATCCCTAAATGGGAGCCACCAGCCAAGGTAACGGAACTAAGATCATTCCTTGGACTGACAAATTACTACCGGCGGTTTGTACGTGACTACTCGAGCATCACAGTCCCTCTCATGGACATGTTGAAGAAAGAAAGGCCGTGGGAGTGGACAGACTGGTGTCAAGAGGCCTTCGAACGATTGAAGTTGGCCATGGTCGAAGGACCGGTTCTGGTGCTGCTCGACTACTCCAAACCATATGAGGTAGAAACCGATGCCTCCGACTTTGCAATAGGTGGTGTTCTGATTCGGGAGGGGCACCCAGTAGCCTATGAATCTTGGAAGTTGAATGACACTGAACGGCAGTATACGGTCCAAGAAAAGGAGATGACCGCCGTAGTGCACTGTCTCTGAATGTGGAGGCACTACCTGTTGGGATCAAAGTTCGTCGTGCAAACGGACAACGTAGCTACAAGCTACTTTCAGATCCGAAGGAAGCTTAGCCCGAAGCAAGCTTGGTGGCAAGACTTCCTTGTGGAGTTCGACTACGTGTTGGAATACAAACCGAGGAAAGCTAACTCGGTAGCCGACGCCCTGAGTAGAAAAATGAAGCTGGCCAACACGGTAAGTGGTCCTAATTGTCCCTTACTTGATCGAATTAGGGAAGAGCTCCCGCACGATCGAACGGCCCAACAATTGCTTAAGTATGCCCGAGATGGCAAGACGAGAAGGTTCTGGTCAGAAGACGGCCTTCTCTACACCAAGGGATGGAGACTTTATGTGCCGTTCTACGGGAGATTGCGGAATGAAGTGTTCCAAGAATGCCACGACTCCAAATGGGCAGGACATCCGGGAATCCACCGCACCATGGCGCTGGTTGAAGATTAGTACTACTGGCCACACTTGAAGGATGACGTTGAAGCATATGCCAAAACGTGCCTCGTGTACCAGCAAGACAAGATCGAGCAACAACGTCCATCAGGGCTTCTTAAGCCACTACCGGTACCAGAACGTCCATGGGAAAGCGTCTCTATGGACTTCATCATCAATCTTCTGAAGTCTGAAGATTATCGAACTCTCATGGTCATGGTGGATCACTTCTCCAAGTATGCGATGTTCGTGCCCGCTAGCAAGGATTGCCTAGCCGAGGAGGCAGCCAGGCTGTTCGTGAAGCACATCGTCAAATACTGGGGTGTCTTACGAACGATCGTGAGTGATCGTGACCCTCGGTTCATCGAGCACTTCTGGACCAAGCTCTTCAAGTTGCTAGGGACGAGTCTCAACTTCTCCACAAGCTTGCACCCTCAAACAAATGGCCAAACGGAGAGGGTGAACTTGCTAATCGAGATCTATCTCTGGCACTATGTGAGCGCAACCCAGACCAATTGGGCAAAACTGATCGATGTGGGTCAATTCTCGTTCAACTTGCAAAGGAATGAGTCCACTAACCAAAGCTCGTTCGAGGTCGTAACCAGGCAGCGACCGTTCACTCCTAGTGCGGTTGCCACGGGCTACAAGGAGAGTAGTCCTTCCACGTACAAACTAGTCAAGGAGTGGTAGGAACAGGCAGACTTGGTGCGAACGTGTCTTCATAAAGCTTCAAAGCGGGCCAAGAAATGGGCCGACAAAAAGTGGAGGCATGTGGAATTCCAGATTGGGGATCTCGTGCTGGCCAAATTACATGCGGACCTTCGGTACCAAGACGTACACAAGGGCCTCCTCCGACGTTATGAAGGCCCCTTCCGCGTGGTCCAACAAGTCGGCAGGGTAGCATACAAGCTGGACCTACCGTCCAAGCTCAAGCTGCACCTGGTGTTCCACGTAAGTATGTTGAAACCTTATCTAGCGGACGAGGATGATCTGAACAGGGGCAAATCGCAATGAACGCCCCTTGGCGCAAAGACTTCCTACGACCATGACGTTGAATGCATTATGACTAATCGGATCATACGAAAGAAGTATCGGGCACCTAGACAGGAGCACCTTGTTCGATGGAAAGGCCTTCCGAAGAGTGAAGCGAGTTGGGAGCCCTCCGAGGCTCTCTGGCAGTTCAAGCGACATATCGATGCATTCCATGCTGAAGATGCGACAAGGGCATCACCAAAATAGGTGGGGGAGAATGACATGGCCTAAGAGAGTTGAGCTCGAGACACGGACAGAATTCAGTCATCCACAGGCCCAGCTAAGGGACTCTCTTGAGCTCGTGACTGTTCAGTTCCAAACAATCGTCCTATCCCGTTCGTCTTTTCTACTCGTCCTTTGTGGCCAGAGGATCAGAGGATTTCGTGGGGTTCCAAGGCCTGACCATGCAGACTGGCCATGGCAGGCTATCTTTGAACTATCCCATGTACTAGACCCTACTGTAGCCTTGTAATCATAGTGTATATTTGAATATGGCCGTCGGATCGATAAGGGGATCGACGGACTAGATTAGTTCGACTCTTGTATAAATAGGAGACCCTCACCCCATTTGTAAGTTGCTTAATTAGAAGTGAATACACGCCCATTTACTCTCAAACACTGTTCTGGTCGAGTGAGTGATCGAAAGGCTGACTTAGGATCGTTCCTACAACCGCATGGGTGCGATTTGTTCGTTGTGAATCGACTGGCCCGTGACACTTACATATGAAACCTCAAATCATTTCTCACAAAAGCAGTCAATTTTCAATGTCCCTTGGACAAACCATTTTCCCCACCTTTCTCATAAAAGTGGTCCATTTCCAGTGTCCCTCGGACAAATCACTTTCTTTCTCATAAAGGCGGTCAATTTCCGATGTCCCTCGGACAATTCATCTTTTTCCCATTTTTATGAAGATTACACAATTCATGCGGATGCTCATACAATTACACATTCAATTCACTCCATAAAATCAATACACATGAAATTACACAATTTAATTTCCGGATGAACAGTAATTTTTGAATTTAATAAATAAATAATTAAATTCAGAAATTATATAATTAAATAAATAAATTCCGAAAATTAAATAATTTAATAATTTAATTTAATCAATAAATTAAAAAATTAATCACATTAATCAAGAAATTAAGGAAAAACATTATTAATTAGCACAAAACACACAATTAAGCCTAATAAGCATAAATAAGCAAGATTAAGCTAAGATAATCTTAATCCACTATCTAACCACCTATCTTAGGGCTAATACACTTAATTAAACACTTTAATCATCCCTTAGCACTAATTAATCCAACCCTAAGCTAGTTTAGGCACTAAATAGGGTTTAGGAACTAAACTCGCCCATTAAGCAGGTCGGCGACACGAACGCGGCAACGGCGATGAACCCGACACCCGATGAGGGCTACCACAATGATCCATGGTGGTCCCGGGGCAGAAACAATAGCAACAAACTCTGGTTCCCTCAGCAACTTCTGAAAAACTGACTGCACAAGAGGAGAATCGGGCTAATCGAAGCAAAACGGCTTGGCCGGAACTCCGGCAAGCTAGTGGCCGGTGGCTGGTGGTCCCGGAGGGTCAAGGGGGAGGTGTGTGTGGCTAGTGCGAGCAGTGGGTAGGCCAAAAATGGAGAGAAACGGAATAAAAAAGCGAAGCTACATAGGGGGCGCTGCACAGTGACGGACGGAGGACCGCCGACTTCAGGCCGCCGTACGGGATATCTAGCAACTGATTCCGACGATCGGCCAACACAGCTGGTACAAATTTCCTATGCTAATCAGCTTGATAGGTGGCTCAGCCCAAGATTCCATCGGGAAGGCAACGAACAACTCCAATTTCGGTGAGAGGTCCAAAGCATAAACTGCAGGAAATGCAAAGAGAAGCAAAGGGAAGAGGGCTGCGATTTTCTTCTGATTCAGCTGAGTGAGAGAGAGATATTTTGAGCTCAAAGTCCTTCATCAATACCATTAATGGCTACACCAAGTTCCCAAGCACAAGACCTCATCATCTCTCTCTTCCTTTTTGTCTCTTCCTAAAATATCTAAGGGCAAAATGGTCATTTTCATCTTGCACAATTCTTAAACTGTCCTTGGCCTAAAAATGAAAGGCAGGCCTAGGATATGGGCTGGGAAAGGGGGAGGAATGGGCCCGGGAATTTGTTGGGCTCGAATTGGCTTAAGTTTGAATGACGGGCTAGGACGAGTGAGGGGTTGGTTGGGTCCAACGGGCTCACCCGTTTGTCTTGGTCTTCTACGGTGGCTATTCCACCTTGGGCATGAGGCTCTCATTGTTCTCACCCGACCCACGTCCTCGTAGGCTCATTTCCTCAATCCGAAAATCCCTTTCCCAAAAATTCAGCTCAACCGACACTGTCGACTGTCAAGGGAGCATCGTCCAAAAGTCCATCTCGGACGTCCTCAAAAATTCGAAGTACAATCTCGGATTCTCATGCCTTGTCAATTTCGTCCGAATGCCATTTTGGTACTACTCAGACTGACAAGTGGCTTCAAGGATTCATGCGTAACCGACTCGTGCCAATTCACATTCAAGACTTCTCGACACATGGACATCCTTAACTATATGAAATTGCGAAGGATCGATTCTTATTTCTAAGTATATGATTATCAAGGATCGACATAGGGCCATTCCCGGGTTCGATAACAGTAGATGAAATCACCCGTCATCCCATTATTTCTGTCCGCGAATCAGCTTCTAGTCGTCCCTGAAATCGGCCTGCATGACTAGAGGATCGTCCTCACGCAAGTCTCACGGTCAAGTCGTTTTCCCAGGTTAAGTTCTTTAGTCACACGAGTTTTGTCCTCATTAGCCTTTCCCCTCAAAGTCGGTATCTCATGAGTGATCAATTCCGAATGAGATTGACCAATAATGCACTGACAAAATTGATGTTCATTCATCCCTTAAAGGGCTCGAATTTCAGGATGTTATAGTAGTGACCGAGAAGCTACGTAAAATCGTCCGCTACCAAGCTTAATTGCACCCTTCATACGACAAGATTTTACAAAAAAAAAATAATAATATTGAGAATCCAATGTCAAATTAGAAAAGTAAAAGGACCTATTGCGGGCTTTTTGTCTTTTGAAAAAGCAAATAATTTGCAGGGTATGGACTGGCAATGGTTGAATGAGGTTGCCCCCACTTGAAAACTCAAGTTCATCCGTGTACGATCGCCCATTCGAAACGTCAAGAAGTCGACTGCCGTGGAGAAGACGCTATAATCTGTCATATGAGACTTCACTTTGTTGACTTGGAAAAATCCATGCCACGTCCTTGTTCCTGCGAGACAAACCTGCTTACTTCTCATGTTTATTTGTCAGAAAAATTATATAAAATATTCTTAAATCTATTATACTTATATAAATTTAATCTTAATATTTTTGATAATTTGTCAATTCAATTCTAAACTTTTTAGTTATGTTAAATTAATCTTAAACTTTTTGACAATTTATTAAGTTAGTCATAAACATTTTGATGATTTATCAATTCAATCTTTCTGACCAATTCTGGTCAAAGATTACTAGCATGGCAATCTAATTAGTGCTATTGGGATGGCCAGCGAGTGTCAAAAGTGGATAATTTTTGAAATTTTTGAAATATTTTAATTTTTAATTTTTAATTTTTTTTCCAACCTTGGGCTTGTGATCCTTGCCTAGTCTGGCTATGGGTGTCTTGGCCAATCTAGCAAGGGCCATCCCTCGCTTGATGAACTTCATAACATTTCAGGCAATGACATTGGCATAAGATGCAACTTCAATCCACTTAGAAAAATAATCTATCTCTACCAAAATGGACTAATGCCCATTTGAGGCTTTAGCATTTATTGGGCCAATCACATCGATGCCCCACAGTGAGAAGGAACATGGCTCAAATAACTAGTGCGACTCTATTAGAGGGACTTTTATACTATCTCCATGAATTTGGCAACGGTGGCAACTTCGAACATGATGGATACAATCACTTTCTAATGCGAGCTAGTAGGAGCCCAATCTCATAATCTTCTTGGCTAACATGTGCCCATTCGTATGAGGGCTACAAACTCGCTAGTGTACTTCTTGCATAATCTAAGTGGCTTTGGTTGCATCTACACATCGCAACAAGACCGAATCATAAGATCTCTTATATAAATTCTTACCAATGACAAAGAACTGTGAGGCCATCTTCATTATGTACTTTCTATCAGTTGGGGAACTTCCTTCAGGGAACTCCTATTTTTGAATGTAGTTCATGATGTCATAGTATTGTAGTTTTCCATTAGGTTCTTTGGTCATGACCATTCAAAATTTTGTTTTTGCCAAAACTTCTATTTTTAGCAACTCAACTTCTAACCCATCGATAACTTGCAACATCAAAGACAACATTGCAAATGCATCCACGAATTGATTGTGAGACCTTGACAAGTATTCAAAAGAAATTTCGTTGAACACCTTCACTAGCTCTTCTAGATACTTGTGATATGGGAGTGATTTAGCATATTGACTCTTCCACTCTTCATCAATTTGGAGTATAATCAATGCAAAATCTCCGAACACTTTTAATTTAGTTACTCCCACCTCAATTGTGGCTTGAAGCCTGAGGATGTAAGCTTCATACTTGCCTATGTTGTTAGTGCATGGAAATATCACTTTCGCAACTATTGGATGGCGTTGCCTATCTGAGGATATCAAAATTGCCCCAATGCCAGAACCTAACAAGTTTACTATGCCATCAAAGAACTTGGTCTATGAATCTTCACTTACATACGAGATGCAATCAACCAGAGAACAGTCATCATCATTCCAAACTCTGGGAATTGCAGCCAATATGTCAGCAAAGTCAAACAATCAAGTAAGTACTTGATGGGATTAATCTTGATTACGAGAAATGTCTGGTAATGTAATGTATACTATCGTAGTCTATACAATACCCACACTAATGCAGCGCAAGTCTTTTCAACATCAAAATATTATAGCTCCAAGACAGTGAACTTCTTACTTAGGTTATGAATGGCTCGTTCTTTTTTATCGACATGATTCTCTTGAGCCAACATCGCATCCAATGATTCACTGTGAATGGTGAGATAGAGAATCCAAGGATGTCCTTCTAACAGTGGTACAAGAATTGGAGGATTCATCAAGTATTGCTTTAGCTTGTCAAACGCCTCTCGACATTCATCATTTCAGTCGACTTGTACATTCTCCCTTAAGAGTTTGAAGAATGGCTTGATGGTTTCAGAAAGTTGGAAATGAACCGAGCAATGTAATTCAATCTTCCCAAGAGACTTCAAACTTCTTTCACATCGATAGAGGTTGCAAATCGCATATGGCTTTGACTTTAGACGGGTTGATCTCAATCGCTTTACTACTCACAATGAACCGAGCAATTTACCAAATGTCGCCTCAAACACGTACTTGGTAGGATTTAGATGGAGCTTTGAACTCATGAAGCCCTTCAAACAACTTTTTCAAGGTTTCAATGTGGCTTCTTCCAAGTCGAGTTTTTGCAATCATATCATCGACATAAGCCTCAATCTCTTTATGCATCATCTCATTGAATAGTGTTACCATGGCTCACTGATAAGTAACCCTTGCATTCTTGAGTCCGAAAGGCATAACCTTATAATAAAAGGTTCCCCATGGGGTGATAAATGCAATCTTCTCCTTATCTTCCTTTTTCATTTTTATCTGATTATATCCCCAAAAATCGTCCATGAATGAGAACAACTCAAATCCAGCAATGCTATCCACGTGGACATATATATGTGGTAACGATCCTTCAGGTTGACCTTCAAGTCTCGATAATCAACACAAACCCGAACTCGACCATCTTTCTTCATCACTAGCACTATGTTAGCCACCCATTCAAGGCATTATGAGACCTCAATAAAACCCACCTTCAAAAGTTTCGTTACTTCTTCCTCTATCTTTTTGGAGAGCTTGGGCTTAGTTCTTTGCAACCTTTGCTTCTTAGGTGGCATTTCCAAATTAGTAGGCAAATAGTGCTCGACAATCAACAAATCCAAACCAAGCATGTCAGCATAGGTTCATGCAAAGACATCTTGATATTCTTTCAGCAAATGAGTTAGGCACTTAGCCTCATTTTTAGGGAGAGTTGCCCCTATTTTTACCTCATCAGCTTCTCTGGTGTCACTTAGACTAATAATGATGGTTTGGTCAGAGGCGAGAGTCTTGGATTTTTCATGTCACTTCCAATTACGTTGTATCTCGATGGAGCCTTCATTAAGATCGTCATTATCATTACTTAATGCATTGGATTGGATTGTTCCCATACCCTCGCATGCTACAAGATTGTACTTAAAATACAAAGTGGCTACTTTAAGAAGACAAACAGGGTTAATGACATTTTTTCTTTGAATTTTTTCGATTTTGTTATATAATTTTTTGCAAAATCTTTTTTAAAGTTTTTGACACAAGGAAGTATGATGAAGTCTAGGCCTTAGAATTCTCCTTGAATTTTTGGTTTTTTTTTTTATCAATTAGATATGATCACTAGGCTGGTAGAATAATTTCAGCTTTTTGAACAAAAATCCATTTGGTAAAACAATTTCAGTTTTCAATTTCCAAAATAGATTTCTATTCCATGTATAAGTTTGGAATAGAAATCATAAACAAAAAAAATTCTATTTCTAGGACAAAAATAAGAAATTATTTCTCTCTTTCTATTCTCAACCAAAGACTCTCTCAACCCTAATAGAAAAGTATTCATGTCTCCTTCTACGAAATTGTTTTACCAAACCCTAATTTCGCGTCTCCTTCTACATCTCCTTTTTTAGATAAAGGACTCTCCTCTTGTAGCCCTAAAGTCGACATCTCCCTCAGATCCTCACTCGCCTCGACGTCGTCGTTGACTTACCTCTTGTGGGCTTTAGCAACCCAGTATGTTACATAGTTGGCCTCTCTAAAACAATGCACAATTTGGATATTAGAGAATAACCATTTGCACTTCAAGACAGCATGTGAATCTCCCAACTTAGTTGACCTAGACTGTTAAAGGCATTGACTAAGTCTAAATTGTTAGACTCAAGTACAAATGCTTCATGCTTTTTAGGATAGAAATGGTTGAGGGCTTCCAACAAAGCTAGGGCTTCGGCCATTAGGGGAGACGACACCATCACCGAACAAGCAGCTCTATCCAACATTCTTTTAGCAAAGTCACGGCAAACGTAGGCGACTAAGCCCTCCGCTGATCCAAGTTTGTATGCTCCATCTATATTTATTTTGTAAGCGACGTTTGGCAATGGGTTCCAACTCTGTAATGGTTCATTTGCTCTGTTCCAAATCTACTTGACTAAGGGTTCCATTTGTTGAAGCTTTTGAGACCTGCCAAAACCAAATCAAGTAGGATATTTGCCTCTGGTTTCCTGTTTCTAAAGATGGCTTGGTTGCGTGCCTGCCACATGTGCCATAGTGTTGTGGTCACTAGTTCTAGATCCAGTGAGTTACTCCCCTGTTCTTTCAATTTGTAGAACCAATCTTCTATCCGAGTGAGTCCCTAACTTGAGGTGTGGATGTTCAGCATAGGGTTGGACCATATTTCGTTCGTCCAAGGACATAACAAAAACAAATGCTCCATGGTTTCCCTATTTCAGTTGCATAAGGAACATGTGGGATTAGGTATGATTTTCCTTCAAAATAAGTTGTCCTTAGTTGGGAGAGCATTCTGGCATAAATTCCACATGAAAATTCCGATTTGGGTGGAGAGTGCAATTTCCATATATCTGCCCATACGGTGGGGGAAGGTTGAAAAGAAGTTGAGGCTGGGTTTTCATTATGTTTCTCTACTTTCTCCTGGACATAGTTGTATGCACTTTTGACTGTGTACTCATTTGCCTGAGTTTGAGTCCATACAAGCTTATCTTTCTCTATTTGAGGTTTGATAGGGATAGCAGCGATCTCTTTTACTAATTGATCCTCAAAATATTGTGTTAGTACCAATTCATCCCATCTACCTTCCTGTTTAACAATGAGGTTAGAGACAAAATAAGGTTTGTCTCTATTAGCAAGTCCTCCTATAATGCCTCTCTTCAACTATTTATCATCCTTGATTTTTATTTGAGATCCATCCACTACTGCCCACATAACATGAGATGATATGGAATTTCTGCCTAGGAGCAAACTTTGCCAACCCCAAGATGGATGTTGTCCTTTTGTGCATGCCAAAAGTCTGTATGGGGAAAATAAAGTCCCTTGAACAAGATACTCTAGAGAGAGGTTGGGTTTTGACATAATTGCCAAGCTTGCTTTCCTAACATTGCTTTAGTGAAGGAAAGTAAATCTCTAAATCCCATTCCACCCTTATCCTTTCTTGTCTTCAGAATATCCCATCTTTTCCAGTGAATTCCAGCTTTGGTGTCATTAGTCTTCCATCAGAATGAGGCAAATTTCTGTTCAATAGCCTTACAAATAGAAACCGGGATCTTAAAAACAAACATTGCATATTGTGGTAACACTTGAACCACTTAATCGTAACTATTCAAACACCTTCAGTCACTTGTGCTTTCTCCAACAAGTGGCATTTTTTGCCAATTGCATCTTTTGGCAGCACCCTATTTCTCCTACTAAGCTTTTCTTGATCTCATAGAACAATGGAGATTTCTTTCCTTGTTGAAAACGTGGCAATAAACCTCCTCTTAAGATTTTCCAATTGGTCCAATGTTTTCCCCATTCGATGAGGAATCGATTCTTTCCTATGCCCCCAATATCATCTTAGAAGCTGGTGGAGAGATGAACCTTGTCCAAGCATGGTTTGCCCAGGTGATTCACTCTCCGACTTCGTAGGAACGGGTAGACCACAGGTTTTCTCCAATTCAAACTTACTGGATCCTACTTTGATACCATCTATCACGAGCCAATCGTTTCTTAGTCACGGAATGACCCGTGCGGCACTTGGTGAGCAGATAATACCACGTTAGCCTTTGACCTATAGTTGTTTCGGAGAATAATACGGCGAATAGTTTCTTCGCATCATATCATACCCCCACCTAGCCTAGCTTAGGTGTTGTTGACACCTAAATTTTGATTGATCATTCGTAATTTAATGCACAAAAATTTAAGGATTAATTTTAACCCCTAAACAAAAATATTATGATTAAATTGCATAGCATATAGTTATAGGAGCATTTATTATTGCATTTGCATTGAACATGTGGCAGGGCTTCAATTGATGGTTCTAAGCTTTAATTTAACAAGTTGGACTAAGCCCACAAGGGAAAAGAATTTGGCTAGGCCCGTTAAGGAGTGACGTGTTGGAATATGAGAATATTCCTGGGAATATGAATGTTCCCGAGAATATTCGCATTATTCTTTCAATATTTAAGGAATGTGTCGGATGAAATATTCTCGTTAAGGGGTGACGAATTGGAATATAAGAATATTTCCAGGAATATGAGAATGTTCTCGAGAATATTCTCATTATTCTTTCAATATTCAAGGAAAGCGTTGGATGAAATATTTGAAAAATATTGCACGTGGGATACAAGAGCTAAATAGACAACGTGCAAATTTATCATCTTTCCTTAAATAACATAATCTTCTCACCTATAAAAAGGGGGGCCACACACACTGAAGAGACACACAAAAAAATTTGAGGGAAGTACAATAGAGAGAAAGAGGAGGCACGGCCGCAACATAGAGAACAAACGTTCTCCGCAAGAGAGATGTGCGCAAGAGTAGAGAAAAAGTGAGAGAGAGAGAGAGAAAAAGAAAGGGAGGTTGTATTCTGCAGGTCTTCAAGCCCAAGCCACAGCACCTCTAGCCTCCAATCGACGACGCTACTGTCCCGACTGCCCGACGTCGCTGCTCGACCAGCCCTTCACCGTGTTTTCTTCCTTTTGACGCTGAGCTACGCCAGACGACGCTGCTGCTGTCCTGAGTGTCGCCACATCCCTGCTCGCCTTGGCTGACGTGACCCGACGCGGTTGTCGTGGTACCAGAGCTCCACCACCTTGACGTCGCTTGCTGCATGGATGTCTACGCCACTCGCTGTTGCCCCAACCAGGACAGAACCGGCTGCCGCATCGGTGACTCGCTGCCGTCAAACCTTCGACGTTAGCTGCCGTTCCCGTTTGTGTCCGAACCGAGTCGATTCCACGAAGTTTCTGTTCTTCCAATTTCGTTGATTCTGCACCCACATCGAAGCAGCTCCTGTCGTTGAGTCCAACGAGTCCACCGTGCGGACGATCCCTCTATTACTCCGTCCTTTGTCTTTGCAGAATCCCACCAATCCCCACAAGGCAGCCTAGCCGAGACATCCATCGGCCAGCATCGACACGTCTTCACTCCACCAGTACCATGGAGGACAAGTCCATGGAAGCTTATCCATACTCGCGGTCAAAGCGACTATAATTTTACATGCATGCATGTTGACTACTAGACCAAGGATTTGCTGGTGATCACCATCCCATCACCGCAAGTCGTCCTCGAGCACCAATGTGAACTCTCGTCCTCGTGAGCCATCCACCTTGAAGCATCGTTGATTGCGATCCCTGTAATTTGTTACTCGTCCGAACTTGGAAAGAATAGACAGGGTAGATAAAGTTTCTATCTAAATTAATTCTTGAATATTTTGTTTCCTCGTTTGAAGTATTGCATGCTTGATTGAATTCTAATTGAGTGAGGTCGTCATGTCGTAAAAAAATCTCAATAATCAAAAATATTGAGCCGCGAGACGCCGGATCAGGTTTTTGATTGTTTTGATTTTCTATCTTGGGTCGGGGCTAAATTGCGTGCTTTACATGATTCGGTTGCATTATGTGTTGATATGCCTTTGTTCGAATTGATTTGGCTTACTAAAGAAAACCCAAAAAAAAAAATATATAGTTGAGTTAGATGTGTTTCTTATTAGAATATTTTAGGATAGTTTTCATGTTTACATATAGTTTTTTTATTTATTTCGAATTTTGATTATAAAAAAAACCAAGAAAACAAAAAAAAATTGCCATGCTTATGTCATGTAGAATTAGGTCATCTTCCGTGTGTCATCTAGTCATTGCATGTTTAGGGTCATTTGAATGCGTGACATGCTAGAATAGTTGCATTAAATATTTTCTAACATTAGATTAAGTTAAATAATTAATGTCACGTGACATATAGTTTGCATTTTAGGTTGCACATTGTATGCTATTATAGTTAGACAATTTTGTATGTCATTACATGCATTGCATGTAGTTTTAGGCTTCATTAAATAAGTGAAAACCTTAAAAAATATTTGAATGACTGCGTGTTAATTAGAAATTATATCTAGGATCATTGATGTAATTTTTAAGCTAACATCACAGATGCTTTCATAGCTTTAAGGTAAGTAACTTTCTCATTTTCCTTGCAATTTATTTATTGCTTTGCTTCATTGAGTGTTAGATAATGGTTGTGCACTCGTATGATCACATTGCATGTTAGGGATTAAATTAAAATCAATCCAAACTGTCTGCAAATCATATTTTTTTTCAAATAAAAGAGAAAAGGTACCGAAAGGGCGTTAGAGAAATCTAACGTAATCAAGTCCCCGATCCCATAGTCTCTAGTTCGTAGGAGTGAAGTAACTCTCCCGTACTTTACTTGGGTTTCTAATCGACCCACCAAAAATAGATTAGTGGTGACTCCTAAGTAAAACTTAAACCCTAAGTCGCGAATTGGTATGGGCTTGGGAGAGCCCGAACTAAGTTTAGACTTTGTAATCCATTAGCCAAACCCTAGGTGGTGCACTCGAGGTGAGGTCGCGACAGCTATCTAGCCCATCACGCGAGACAACATATCACTTTGGACATGACAACTGGTTTCAATCTACCATGGCCTCATCAAGAGAACAACATCAGTTTCCGACCAGTTTATGCACGAAAGGACAACCCTGCCTTCAAAGCTATTTAGAGATTTATTCTTTCTATTCTAGAAATCTTGGCACCAACCATCCTAACATCACCATCACGGACCAATTGTCCAATCAATTTCTATAAGGAGAAGGTAGTATTTTCCTCCACTAGTAGTGTCTTCCTTTGCTTGTCTTAATGTTGACACGCATAACTATTCAAATTGGCCTCAATTTGTTAAATTTGTTGGATATTATGAACCTTGATCCTTTCCTCGAAGACCTCACAATCATCCTGCTGAGGAACCGATTCTGATAATGTTGTTTAAAATGCTGCGATTACTGGAATAACTGAAATGAAGTTAACGTTTGGATAATGCTTTAGAGAATACAGAAATAGTTATTATGAGGTGTGCACATCATCTATTTCAGATGTATCCCTGCACTTGTATCCAAATTTTGGACACTCATTTCCTACAACCTGTTGTTCGTGATTTGGAGACTTTGAATAGTCAGATACTATGACAAGTGCCCATGTTTGGCCCCCGTATCAGAGACGTGCTTTTTTATTTAAATTGTAGTGTTCTATTGATTGCCCGTCTGAAATCTTGCATGCGGTCTGATTTTGCTTGTCGGCAGTTTTTTTTTCCAGACCAATGTCACTTTCTGAGCGTCTTGATTTCCGTTGTTTTTTATCTTTTACGCCGTGGCTTCTTCTTCGTGATCGTTGGATTGCAGCGGCAGCGCTCAATCGGTTCCGATTGGCATGGACTTTGCTGAAATCATGGTCGTGCGTCACGGTGAAACTGAGTGGAATGCTGATGGAAGAATTCAGGTTTTCTATGCTGCTGGAGTTCTCTTCAGCTTCCTAATTGTGTAGAATTTGCTGATTACCCATTACAATATGGAAGGCCCTATGTAGTGCAGTATACGATTGTTGCCCATTGTGTAACAAACAACAGAATACAATGCAAATGCTTAATCAGTAAAGGCATCATTTTGGTGAATGATATCAGTTCTTGTCAAGCTATCTATCTGCATTTGGCTACATATTTCTGTAATTGCATAAAGAACCCACCATTACTAGCCTTTGCTTGAGAATACAGTTGATTTTCATACTGCTCTTTACATATGTAAAAATTGAACCTTTGAGGGCAACGTAACATTCAGGGTGAGTCAAAAAGATGATAGAGAATACCTAATGGCACTGTACCTCAAAAGGTTCATATTCTTTTGCATTTTATATGATTAAGTGATCGATATTCATAATGTGATAGGACATGCCCAATAGCATAGAAAAATCCTTATTAGGTTGTGGTTGCTCGGCATGTATTTATGGGTTTAAGCAAGTATATCTCCAATTGTGCTGCCATCTGCCATCTCATTCATTTTGTTAGAATTTGTTTCTGTTTCTTTCTCTATTTACCTTCGTTTGATTTATTTCGTTACTTTTAACAGGGACATCCGGATGTCGAATTAAATGAAATTGTGAGGCAGTAAGTAACTGCAGTGAGTATTTTATGAGTTGTTGTCCCTTTTTTGGACTGACCAACAGGTTTATCTCCTAATATTTTCCCTGAAAGGTTGGTAAAAGGCTTTCCAGAGAAGGAAAAATCTCTGCAATTTACTCATCTGATCTAAAACGACCTTTTGAAACAGCAAATTCGATTGCAATTGCTTGTGGTGGACTGGAGGTATGAATGTAGTGGGAACCTTCTTGATCTGGCATTCTATTATGAGTATTATACATGAGTTCTAGCATTATTCATTTGGTGGTACAAAAATTCAATATGTCATATATTTCAGACTGATGTAGAGCTAAAATATTCCATTAGATTTTTTGCTTTATTTGTTGGAAAGTTCCAAATGTTGTAAAAAAAAATTTGTTTATTCTTACAATTCGATTAATAATTGGGTCCTCTGAAATGTCTTGAATGTTTTTTATTTTCAAATGAGAATCTAGGTTATCAAGGATCCAGATCTTTGAAAAAGAAATTTAGGGGAGCTTCAAGGGCTTCAGCTACATGCTGCATCTAGTGTCTGTCCTCAAGGCTATAAAGCCTTTTTATCAAATAAGACAGATCAAGAAATCCCGGTGGCTTTTGATTTGCACCGAGCTCGACTTAAAGCACCCAACTTTCATCAAATTTCATTTGGCTACTAACATTAAATGTATAACTATCCGTGATGTGGATTTTGCAAAATTCGAAGTTTTTGTTGTTGGAGTTGTCAAATGGTTCAGGTCATGATTTCTTTTCTATGTCATATATACAGCTAGAAGAATTTCAGTCCCGCTGGTTTGCCTATATGATGGTTTGCATCTTACATGTTCTTTGTGTAATCCGTTAAAGATAGTAAAGCTTGTGTCTCATAGGTTTGGTGTTATGAGACTGAAGGATTCCAAGATAGTCTTTAACTGAGAAAGAGTTTGGCAGTCCGCAGGGTTCAAATTGGTGCATAAATGGAATGTCTAACCAGTGTTTCTCTTGTTATACAGGGTGGTGGTGAAAGTATTAATCAGCTTTATCGGCACTGCACTACATGCTTGCGAAACATCATAATGAAGCATAAAGGTCAAGAGATTTTTTTATTTTTTTTGGTAAAAGTAAGTATTATAGATGATTTCCAACCATACAACTATACAGAGAGTGAAATTCGGCACTATCCACACTCATCGGGACAATATGTCACTGGAGTGGGGGAGGTGCCAAGATCACAAAGAAATAGTATATACAAATTTCCAAACTAAAGACAAGCAAACGAGCAGTAGAGGAATCTGCTCACAACATTAGCCAAAAATGATAGGATCTATTCCGCAACTACATTGTAGATGCCTATTCCTCGTGCTATCCAAGACCAAATTGAAAGCTAGTGCTCTGTCTTTGATCACCTTGATGAGATGTAGCCTCATAGAAGGCACAGAGAGGTTGGAGGATCGGAAGATGATGTCATTCCTAATATTCCAAATCACATAACAAAGGGCGTCAAATGAGAACCCGATAATGTCATTGTAGAATCCGCTACCCACAAAAGTGTTGATAGCCCACCAAATATTGTCCAGCCAAGGTCGGTTCCGCCAAGGAAGATTGCATTTCACAGCCCAAAAAGTAGCGAGGGAATCGGAGATGTGACACTCAAAAAACAAGTGATCAATAGAGTCTGGCCTAGAATTGCATAAGGGACAACAAACCAAAGCCAGTCTGCCAATAGACATAAGAAAATCCTGGGTAGGAAGGCGATTCTGTAGAATGAGCCAAAGAAGGAATTGGTGATGAGGAATAATTGCCTTGTTCCATACAAAAGAAGGCCATCGGACCATTGCAGCTTTCCTACGAAGAGCTTCCCGTGCAGAAGCAATTGAAAACTTGCCTGAAGGATGGAAAGTCCAAGTGAATGTGTCCCACAAGTTGTTGAGAGGGGGGATCATGATCTGGAGTGATAAAAGCTCTTGCAATGTGGAAAGGCCATCAAGAGTATGAAGATCAGCAACCCTCACATCTCTAGTAAGAGCCGATTGGTAGAAGCGGGTGTCCGAGAATATGGAATTTAAGGGGTCCATATCTAGCCATGGATCAAACCATAGTGAAGTAGATCGACCATCCCCAATTGTCAACTTGAAGAGTCCTTTGACTTCCTCCCTTAATGCTAGGATTTTCGTCCACGCCCAAGAACAAAGAGTCGGAGGAAGGGTGGTCCAGAAGTTCTTCCTTTTGAGGTGGTTGGAATGTATCCATTTACACCACAGGGATTCCTTGTCAGTGAAAAGGATCCAAATATGTTTAATCATAGCAGCTTTATTGCTATCACGGATTCGCCGAATTCCAAGGCCTCCCTCTTGTTCAGGGAGGCATACATCCTCCTAGGAGACTTTTGCCCCACCTAGTCCAAGGCTCGGACCCTTCCATAGAAATTGACGGCATATTTGTTCTATCCTATGAACTACGGAGGATGGTAGCCAAAAAATAGACGCCCAATATACTTGTATAGCATGTAGGACTAAGCAAATAAGTTGTAGTCTACCTGCAAAAGATAAAAATCGGAGAGACCAAGATTGGACTCTAGCCGTTAGAAGACATACCGGGGTATTGCAGTCCACTTTGTTCAACCGCAAAGTGATGATGGGGATGCTAAGATACCGGACCGAGAGAGATCCTAGCCTAAAGTTCAAGAGTTGTAAAATCTATGTTTTGGTGCTCTCTGAGCCACTCGAGAGGAATACTTCACTCTTATTGTGATTTGGAATCAATCCGCTCCATTGTGAGAATAGATTTAGCCCCTCTTTCATACAAGACACCGAAGCTAGATTACCTTCCGAGAGGATGAAAACATCATCCACAAAGAAAAGATGCAACAGGCATGAAGCCTTGCATCTCCAATAAAACCGGTATTCAGGCCGATTGACATGAAATTCAAGAACACCGGTAAAGACTTCCATGGCTAATGTAAGAAGATAAGGGGAAACCGGGTCTCCTTGTCTCAATCCACGACCACTATTAAAGAAACCATAAAGCTCTCCATTAATTGAAATTGAAAATTTTGGAATGTGAACACATACCATAATAAGTTGAATAAAGTGCTCTAGAAACCCGAAGGCTAGCAGAGTTATCTCCAAAAAATTCCAATCGAAGGTATCATAGGCTTTCCGAAAGTCAACTTTGATAGCACAGTTCAGAGAGTGATTATCCAAGTGGAAACCACTAAATAGCTCTTGAGCAAGGAGAATATTATCACTTATACATCTTCCTTTGACCAAAGCTGTTTGGACTGGGCTAATAAGATAGGGAAGAACCGCAACAATTCGATTGGAGAGAATCTTTGTAATGCACTTGTAAATGGTGTTGCAACAAGCTATAGGTCGAAAGTCACTGACCAATGATGCATTTGGTATTTGAGGGACTAATGCAAGGATTGTGCAATTAATTTCCCGAAGTAGACGCCCATTGTTAAAAAATCCAAGACTGCCTCTATTACTGAAGGTCCAACTATGTCCCAATTCTTTTTAAAGAATTATGAGTTGTATCCATCCGGTCTTGAGGCCTTACCCCCGACCAATAAAAACATAGCAGCCCTAACATCCTGAGGAAGGATTGGTTCAGCCAAAAATCTAACCTGGTTATCATTCAGGGTATGCCTCAAGACATCCTTGATCTCAAGAATAAATGGCCTCGTCTCCAAATGCACCAGGGCTAGAAGTCTCGAAAATATGTGACAAACGTCTACTGAACTTGCCCTAGATCAGTAACCATGTGACCCGCACCATCTTGAATCGAGAGAATCCGATTGCGCAGATGATGCTGGTTGACTAAATGGTGGAAAAACCAGGTATTTAGGTCTCCCTCCTTTAACCAGCGCACCTTGGATTTTTGTTTGAAGAACGATTCTTCCAGAGACTGCGGTTCATAATATTCACGAGCCTGGGCATGTTCAATTTCAGCCAATGAGTTGTTAAGGGGCTCATGAAAGAGCTCTTCTTGGGTAACATGAAGTGCCCGTTTAGCTTCAGCAACTCACATGGAGATATCAAAATATGCATCCTTATTTAGTTGCTTTAACCTTCACTTTAGTAACTTAAGTCTAGAAAGTACTTTGTGCAGAGTACCTGAGATAGGAGTTTCCCACACCTGTGAGACAATAATATTGAAATCCGAATGCGTCATCCAGAAGTTAAAAAATTTGAAAGGTCTCTTATGAGGCCGAAGGGCCAGCACTCTGATTAGCATAGGCGTATGATCCGAGATACCAGGGGAAATGAAGACTACTTCCGAGAAGGAGTAATCCAAGCTCCATTTGTTATTCACTAACACTCAATCAATATTTTCCTTTGCTTTTGATGAATGCCTAAGAAAGAGGACCAAGTGAACTGAAAACCAACGTACCGGAGGTCATCAAGCTCAGCCTAGCATATGCATTCATTAAATTCATTATAGGATGGGAGCCAAGTATCTGGGCTCCCCAAACGGTCCGACGAGTCCCGAACGGCATTAAAATCACCAACAACTATCCACGGACTGTCCAAGAGAGTGGAGCTCAACCGGATAAGGTCATTCCAAAGAAGTCTTCAAGCAACAAAAGTATGTTCTCCATATATGGCCAAGAGGTGGAGAGTAGATTCTCAATGCAAAATTTTGAGCATACCATGGATAACTTGACTGGAGACAAAAAGACTCCTAAAATCCACCAAAATTGGGTTCCACCCAACCTATATATGGCGTCTTTCGGAAAAGTCATAATTCGCAATCCAATGCCAACCCAAGATTAGGCTAGAGGATATAGGCACAAAATGTTGAGGCAAGACTTTGGTCTCCATAAGTCCAATACAGCACAAATTTTTGTCATGCACAAAATGCCTCACCTCAGCTTGTCTGACCGGGTTCATAAGATCCCGGATATTCCAAAAGCCTATGTTCATGAATATATCAAAAAATATAGAGCAACAAAAACCTAGTTGCGTTTTCCAGTCCGACGCTTGCTGGTCATCGGTTTTTGTGGAGGGGATTTTTGCTTAGGTGGGGGGTTGCTCTTGACAGGAACAGATGGTTGCTGAACCCGCTGGGACAGCTGTGTTCCAGCAACTCTAGGCAAAGAGGGGACAGGGGCAGGAGAAGAGCCAGCCATTTGAGCTTCGTTTATAATGGCCAGAGGAGTTTCAACCACTTGGATTTCATCCTCAGACCTGCTGGCCGTGTCAGCATCATCATATAAATCATCCGCTGATGAGAAAGAATAAGCGGAGATTTCCAGTTCTGCCCGGCTTTTACTAGTTAGTTCCTTTAGTGCCTCATCAAACCGAGTAAGGTTCCTCTGCCTTGTCTAGTCATGAGGAGAGGATGTACCAGTCATGCCAGGCAGCTGCTGTTTCGGAGTCCCTGCCTTCCTACTTCCTACGGGAGAAAAGTTTGCTCGCCGTCTGAACTTGCCACTGTCCAGGATGATGGGGCGGCTTCTCAAGGACTACAGCCGCTGTGTGGGACTGGTTCGCAGCTTGGTCCGTGGGATCACGAGCATGTTCAGCTGTCAAAGCTGCCAGACCATCATTTGGACGAGGAGAGGATGCATCTGCTTGATCTGGCAGGCCAGGAGGGGCCTTATCTAGACTGGAACTTTGGAGTGGCTATCCTTCTTTAACTCCAGAAGCAGGTGCCATTACTGAAGAATCAATGGAACCCAAGCAACAGTAATAGGGCCACCATCCACTAGTCTCCTTCTAAAATCAGCATCAGGGATTCTGAAGAAAAAGAAACCCTAATCATCAGCCTTTACTTCAACCAGCTTCGGGCCCCAAGCATGTTTAAGAGCAGTCTCTACAAGTTTGAAAGGCAATTCCTTGCCAATCAAATATCCCACTATGCATTCGGACCACATGGGATCCGTTGCATCCAGAACATCATCAGCAAAGTCAACTACCAAATTGTTATCAAGTTTTACAGGAGGGATAAACCTGATTTCGTATCCTTTCATGGCAATTCGGGCAACGTTTGCCCAGGATCTTGGGGCAGGTGGCTCCCTGGCATTCTGCTGAGCAGACTATCGGATTTGAGCTGGTGAAGCTCCTTTGCGAGGAGGGAGTGAACCATCCCCATGGTTATCTTCTGAGACTGAGCGATTTCCAGATTTTTGCTTGGCCTCACGGGTCCTAAGACCCAGCGAGGGATCAGCATCACGATGTCCAGGAGCTTCGAAGGAAGCTCCGCCTCTGTTTGTTCCCAGGCGGCCACGGGACAGAGCACTGTGGGTCGAAGGCCGGTTTACACTCCTTCGTCAGCTACTCTCAGCCACAAACGGTGCTTGAGGTATAATTGATCGTTTCTCATTCATGATTCCAGAATAGCAGACCAGCCGATTCGACCCAAGCATATTTGCAGAAATTGAAGACCTAGCCCAGATCTGTCCTACAAGGAGATTGGGGCATACCTTGGCAGAATGCTTCGGTGGAATGGAAGGCCAGAGGGAGAGGAGTAATCCTTCCGAAAATGGCCGCAAACGGAGGCCGGAACCGGCCAGGCTGGGCGCTCGAAACTCCGGGTGAACAGTGACGCGGGAACCGATTTTTGGGAGCAGATGAACAGTACTCCGTGAGGCTGAAATCAGGGCTCTTTTGGTAAAGAGATTATTTATGTCTGCTTATTCACCAGAATCGTGGAGAGTAAGCTAAATGCTATGTTAATAGTTTTATACATAAGTGACTCATCGCATAATGTTCACCAGGCAATGTCAGTAGTTTTATTCATAAGTGACTCCTCGCATTATGTTGACAGGGCACAGCCAGTTCGAAAGTCCCGTAGCTTCTCTAAAGGAGTTTTTCCCAGATCGCCCTTTTCAGTCTGGAAAACTAAGCATCACCAGACTTGGTGTACAGCTTTAATTGTTGTTTTAATGTTACTAATGCTCTTTGCTTATAAATGCGCTTACTTCTGTTTGCTTGCTTTGTTATAGCTGAAGAAAGAAGAAGATGACAATGACAATTATTTAAATGTGCTTTCTGTTGCCTACTAAAGAATTCTGATACAATTTAAGCTGGAGAGATAAATTGCAAATACAACTTTCTTTACTGTGCAGGAGAGCGAGTAGTGGTGGTCACTCATTGTGGTGTAATCTGATCGCTTCATAGGCGGGCTTGCCCAAAAACACGGTCTGCTGGGAAGGTGCTGAATACTTCTGTCAACATTTTCCCACTTGTCTGATGGGGACAACTGGCTATTAAAATCTTGGGGGGCGATGTTCTTCTTCTCAAGCAAACAGAATATCTCGGAACAGGGCTTGGTGGGGCTAGATCTTCTGGTAGATCACCTATGCTAAATGCTGTTTCAGTAGCCCTACTAGTAATGAGGTACGGTAAGACCAAACTCAGTGGAGAGAATCGAGAGATGGCATATGTTGATTCTTCTAACAACAGGCATTACTTATCTTAATGGCCCAGAAAGGGTACCATCCTATGCTCGCTCAACCGAAGTGTCGGGGTGCCCCAATTTTTAGAAGTACCCGCATAAATTTAAATTGCTTGACATGTTCAATTGTGTCCAGCCACTTGCTCTAACTCCCTTTTATTAGTTGTACAAATCTCGTGGATGCATCAGTACCTTCAGGTATAGGTGATTGCATCTGATTAACATCTTTTGCTGCTTCTCTATTTGCAGCTTTTCTTATAGGTCTCTTCTTGAGCGTTGTGCATTTAGCAAGCACGAATTCTGCGATGAGGTCTGCTTGAATTAGTTCTCTCTTCTGTTGCTTTCCTGTTTTATCCTCGTATTGTCGATGTTTGTTGCTTTTGTGTTCACTCGGCTCTATTGGTGACATTCAGTCCTACAAATGATAAAATAGGATCAGTCAAATCATAGATAGATATGTTTGGATAGTATTCAAGATCTAAACCTTTCGGATTGTTTGCCAAATTTAAATCATGGCATAAATACCACGAACACGTACACAAGTTTTCATCAGTTTCATTACATTGCATTCTCTATTTTTTTTAGAAATACAAGTTTGCATCTTCGAGCCTATTTATCAAGCAGAAATAACTTAAATACCTTCCTTCAAATAAAAAGCCCCAAAAATTCCTACTCTCAAACCTCCCACCTACTAGCGCCCTCCTCCACCCGGACCACCAAACCCGTCGCCTCTCCTGACATTGTCGACATGGCAGGCCTTGAGAATTGATCAACTACAGCATAGAGATTATGGTGAGTTTTCCTCGTTGTATCTCTCTATTTCTCTCTTTCCATTTTCAGGATACAAGCACAGGTGCTGAGTATTCGGGCACGAGCACTGAGATTCGGGTCCTAATCTCGATGGACTTGGGCCCAAGTGCTGGAGACCTAATCTTGGAGGTTGGGACTTGGGAACCATCGTTGGGGCTTCCGTTTCTAAGTATAGAGCTTCGAGTTCAAATTTCGATACCTAATCATATTTTGAAAAGTGATTTTCAGTTTTTTGAAAAGGAAATCATTTTCCTTAATTTAAATATAGGTTTTCCATTGACTCATTTTTCTAGAGGAATTGAACAATGGAAAATGTTTTTCACAAAACAAATGGATTTTAAGTTTGGAAAATAATAACAATAATATATTTATTTCGCATTAAAATGACACATCACGTTTTGTTCCCGCATGATAACCTATGAGACAAAAAAAAAAAAAGTCGTACCATGCAAACGAAACGGAACGCATATAGACATGTTTCTTTTTCGTTTTTTAACGAAATAAGGGCAAATGAGTGCCATGCGAGTAATAGAGTTTTATGGAAAGCGCCCGTTGGATTTGTTAGATCAACTTTTTAAGTTTAGTTTATAAATGTTTTAGGGGAAAAAATTAATGGGCGCAAAAAGCAGAAAAATCTGAATCGAATTTGGAGAGAGGCAACAAGCAAACCAAAATATTGATTCAAAATTAAATAGGATACACCAAATTGCCTGGTAATTAATCAAGAGAGGAAGTAAATTGGAATAAAAAAAAATTGGACCAAACTACCAGACATGGTCAATTAAGAAATAGACTCATATAATAAAATGTAGAATCTGTTTGTGTGATGAAAAATCATTTCCAGAAATTTATTTTCAAGCTATCCAGTATTTGGATGGAAGAAAACTAGTTGATCGATGAGAAACCTTTTCCATAGCATGAAAGAAACAAGCTTAGACAGGAAAACAACCTCATTTTCTTGTAAAAAGGAAATCATTTTCTTTGATTTCTTGTTGTGCATTTGAATTAGAAGAATATATCCTGCTATGTCTATTTCCTATCTCTCATCAACTTTTTTTTTTATTTTCTCCGATAAGTCTATAAGTTTTTTGTATAAATCTTGTCTATCATCTCTTGAATATACTTCATTGATACTCGCGTTATATACTATTTTTCAACTATGATCTCATAATATTTATTCTTAATTTCTTTATAATTCTTGTTATTTTAATAGATTACAAAATGACAAAGAAAATGGCGATATGACCTGCTTTTAGTAGATGCACTTTGTATCAAATACCCTAAAGTTAGATTATTATTTTTTTAATTTGTTTTCAGCGCAAGCAAACACTAGAAAATGACTCACTTTCTTTGAATCTTAATTTTCTTAATATATTTTTCAGCGACAAGAAGTTATCATTGATAGACTATTCCATGTGAAGTTCTATAGATAGAATATGTGCATTGCAGATTAGAAAACAAATCCTAAGGGATGTTGCCTATCACTCAAAATGATCGAATCAGATGGCCATTTATTCAAAGTAGGCAATAATTGAAAAATCAAATTTTGAGATAAGAATTTACCTAATTTCACAGACATGGCTTCCAATTTTGGCCAATGACGGATGGCGTGCCACGGTGAGTTGGTGGTGGCTCGTGTTGATGGCTCGGCCCACGGTGGTTCGCAGGATTGATGTGGCTGACTCACGAGTCGCAATCGGGAAGAGTGTAAGCTCGGTGGGGGGACCGAAACAAAGCAACATTAAAAAGAATCCTTTCCACATGTCCCTTTCTCTTGGCCTTGTGTTAAAGATATCCCTTTCTCTTGACCAATGGTTTCATTCTCAATTGGATGAGTAACATCACAACATGATAAATTATCATCTTCATGATTATGTTAATCAAATTAATTCAATTCAAATCTTTCAATAAATAAATAATAAAAAAAGTTAGGAGTAAATTTGCTTCTTTTCTATTTCTAAATAAAAATTAGAAATTGTTTCTCTCTTCTTCATTTTTTACTTGAAAGAATCTCTCCTTAACCTTCAGCCATTTGCTCTCCTTCAGTCGTCACCGCCCACTGCTAGCCATTACTGTCCCTGTCCATTGGCAAACCGTAAATCTATAGATCTATCAAAAAACAAATGATATTAATGGTGGAATGTGGAATGCTTTTTGTTTTCTTCTCTCCTCAAGTTTTATGGATTTTTAGAATGGAATGTAGTTCGAATTTATCAAAAGGAAAAGGACACCAAAAACCCCAAATTATGCCCATTTGGACAATTTTACCCTGAACTTTTTTTTTGTCATAAAAAAACCTCAAATTATGCCACTTGGGACAATTTTACCCTAAACTTTTTTTTGTGCCATAAAAAACCCTAAACTATGCCACTTGGGACAATTTTACCCTGAACTTTTTTGTATGCCACGAAAAACCCTGAACTATGCCACTTGTGACATATTTATCCCAGACTTTTTAACTGAAGGGCATTTTCGTATTTTCACTTTTTTCTTTTTTTCTTTTTTTTAATCTTTTTTTCTTCCCCTTTGCCGGCCATGGCAGAGGGAAGCCGGCAAGGGCCAGCCCTAATCGTGCAAGGGCTACCCTCGGTCAGGCGAGAGTCACCCTCGCTAGATCCGATGGGGCCGAGGGCAGTCCTCCCCGATCCGGCGGGGGCGAGGGCGACCCTCGCCTTCTGGCCGGGGCGACCCTCACCCGAGGGTCGCCTTCGCTGAATCAGGCGGGGGAAACCCTCGCCCGAAGCCGAGGAGGGTTGCCCTCGCCCGACGCCGGGGAAGGTTGCCCTCACCAGATCTGCCAAGGGCGAGGGCGGCCCTCCCCGATCCGATAGGGGCGACCCTCGCCCCGCCTGAGCCGGGCGAGGGCGGCCCTCCCTGATCCGGTGGGGTCCACCCTCGCCCCGCCTGAGCCGGGCGAGGGCCACCCCCGCGCGATCCAGTGAGGGCGTCCCTCCCCCAACGTCGGGGAGAGCCGCCCTCACCTCGCACCAAGGAGTGCCCCCTGGCCGGACGGTGCCGCTAGCGAGGGCCCTCGCCGGCTTCCCTTGCCAGGAAGAGGAAGAGGAAAAAAAGAAAAGAAAAGAAAAACGTGAAAAGACAAAAATGCCCTTCAATTAAAAAGTCTAGGGTAAATGTGTCCCAAGTGACACAGTTCAGGGTTTTTCGTGACATAAGAAAAAGTTCAGGGTAAAATTATCCCAAGTGGCATAGTTTAGGATTTTTGGTAGCACAAAAAAATTTTTAGGGTAAAATTGTCCCAAATGGCATAATTTCAGATTTTTTATGACCAAAAAAAAAGTTTGGGGTAAAATTGTCCCGAGAGACATAGTTTGGGCTTTTTGATATACTTTTCCCTTTATCAAATTGAAATAATGAATGATATTAACAAATTTTGAATTAATATTTTTAGAAAATTTTATTTCTGATTTCTATTCCAAACCTATTTCTGGAATAGAAATTTATTTCAGAAACAAAAAAATGAAATTTATTTTACCAAACTGATTTCTATTTTAAAAATAAGTCAGGAATAAAAAAATAGTCCTGAAATAAAAATACAATGGTTATTATGTATGTCCTTAAATTCAAGCATAGAGTTCAAATTAGTAAAAATTAAAAAGTAAATTAAGAATTAGAATAGAATGAATAAAAAGAATATTTAATAGTCTGCAATTCGCGGCGATGATATCAAATTAGGTGAGACCAGGACCATACAGGACGTTTCTTCTAGAGTCTGACGGGGCCCAATTTGGTAAATGCACCCCCAGCTAAAAACGGCAGGAGAAACTGCCAAAGTGCGATCTCGTACTATTTCTGTTTTTGGCAATTCAATCTCATTCTCATGCGTAGCTTTTGAAAAGAATCGAATATATATATATATATATATATATATATATATATATATATATATCGTAACCAGTGGCCCAGATTTGAGTAAATCCCAAGCCGCCACCTGTCATTATGTTCTATTTTATATTCCACGCTCGTGGCTCTCATGCAAACCACGTGCCCCGTCTCTGCCGTGCCGACCCCGCGCCCGAACCCGGTGAGATGAGAACCTCACTTCGCTCATTGCAGCTACCCGACCCGACCCGTCGCTCGACGCAATGTGGGCTGTGTAAAAAAAGCAAAGAAAAGAAATTAAAAATTAAAAAATCTGCACACAACCTACCGTCTTTCCCCTCCCTTCCTTAGGGCTCTGTGCGTCTCTTCGTTCTCGGTGGCCTGTGTCGTCCGGACCGAGAAGCTTGCCCTGAGCCAGCGGCCGGGCGGACTTTAATTGTCAAGGAATGCGACGGCAATGCCCGGGTGAAAGCATGATGCGATTCCAGTGGAAGCTCGGCCATGGCCGTGGCGACAGGGCGAGGTCGAGATCCCGAGGCCGAACTTCCAGATCTGACGCCAAGCCTTCCCCAACAGGCGAGGTCGAGATCCCCGTCGTGATTGGGATTCCGTCTTCCCCCCTTCGTCGTTGCCGTGGATGCACGCCACCGCATGCGTCCTCCTCGAAACACAAACAGGGCAGTGACTGCAACATACAAAAAGCTCTGTTTATTCTGCTCTAAACCCTCCTCTCTTGCCGTACCGACTTCTTCTTTCATCTTCATTGTGGTTGTCAACATTTCGCCCCCACAACCAGTTTTCATCTGTCGTGCGTGCAGTTCGCTGCTCCTCTGCGTTTCGGCGGTTAATGGCGTCAGCGGAGGCCAGATTGCTTTTCCTTCCACTGGGATGTGAAGCACGAGTTGGACTTCATCAAGAAGCTGGTCATCACCATCAACGGAAAGACCCCGGGACTGATCATTCGGGCGCAACGGGGAGATACTGTTGTTGTGAAAGTTAGCAACAGCTTGGTGAAGGAGAATTCCGCTATCCATCGGCGTGGAATCCGACTGACTGGTATATAGCTAATCACATAGAAACAACGTTATGAAAGTTGAGTGTTCGATGAAGATTGTCATAACCAGTTTATGTGAGAAGATGATTCTTATGTTAACATTAAATTGCAGATTGGAACTCCGTGGTGTAGTGAAACAAATGGCCCTATTTTGGCAGGAGAAACACATACCTATCCTTTTTGTTGCTGATCAGGTGAGTCCCCGTGTATACTACGAAATATCACCCGAGTAATATCTTGGAGCTCCCCAACCAAGTGATGTTGTTGAGGGTTCTCCTTCACCCAAACCACCTCTTCCTTCATCAAGGCCTAGTGGAAGTAAGGCTATTAGCAGAATCAGTGTAGTGTTAGAGCTCAATGTCTGTGGCCCTGCCTTTATAGTATAAAGATATCATAAACTTAAAATTCACATTATTCTGGGGTTTTAATGTCACGGCAGGTTTATGATTAGTTTCAAATGGTTATCTCAGATTTTTCTATTGTTTGTGTAATTTTTAGGATCTCACGATCCACGATCCTATGCTTTAGACACCTTCATTCGTTCCTTAGTAGGATGCCAATCCTAACAACCTTTCTCCTTCTATTGAAATATCTTTATTAAAAAGCCGGGAGGTGCCCGACGATGTTAAGAAGAGAAGTTGGCCTACTCCAAAGACAAACAGAGGAGTCCACAAAGAAAAAACAGAGAAAACTTTTGATGTGGGAATGCAGGAATTCATACCATGTTTCTGCGTTTGAACTTAATTTGCTTGTTTTAAAGTCGCTAGGTATCTAATTGTGCAGAACTATGTTGAACTTTCCCAAATTGGCCTCAGTGTGTTAAATTTGTAGGATCTTATGATCCTCTATCCATTCCTTCCTTGAAGATGTCACAATCATTCTGCCTAGGACCCTGATTCTGCCAATGCTGTTTCAAAATGCTGCGATTATCGGAATAACTGAAACGAAGTTAATGTTAAGATATGCTTTATAGAATATAGAAAAATATATTATCAGGTGTGCTATCCATGCACTTGTATCCAAATTTTGGATACTCACCTTGAGAACTGTTGTTCGTGATTGGAAAACTCCAAAAAGTCAGATACTATGACAAGTGCCCATGTTTGGCACCCATATTGGAGTGGTTGTCCTTTGTAACAAAAATATGGTGTTTGAATGATTGCTAGTGTGAAATTTTGCAAGCGGTCTGGTTTAGAGGGTTAATAATGATAAGATAATTCTTATGGACTTCAAACAAAGGTGTACTTTGTCATTAACATTTATTTGTTGTTTTCACCAAGCACCAAAAAGGATAGAACATCCCGATGAATTGTCTTATAGATTGTGATTGACAAGATGAGGTGACTACATATAGTCCCTGAATGATGGCCATTCGTCAAGGACGGGGAATTCACTGATCAAGATAGATCTTCATCTGTCATGTACCTTTCAGTGAAATAACGAGAGGATCGCTGTTCCATTCTTGACTAGGTTTAATTGTTCTTTTGTATTGAAATTATCATAAGTCTTCTTGTTATCCCATCATTCTTAAATATTCCAAATTCTATCCTTCTCAGCTCTGTCATATTTGCTTGAGATAGAAGAAGAGGAAGAAAAACTAGGCACACCACATGCGAAGCAACAAGCTTTTCTATGTCGAGTGCAAAAAGAACCCATCAAAATTTCAGCGCCTTGCATGTTCTTTCTGCTCAGGTAACCTTCCGTGTGTAAAGGTTCATAAACACCGTGCTGGCTGCATGGGCAAGAGGAACCAGACTCAGTTCATTCCTCTCTCTCTCTATCTCTCTCTCTCTGCACATGCGCGCATGTCTAGATTCTGCCTTTGTTGCTGTCTCGTGAGTAAGATTAGTCAGGCATAGATTTCTGTCGGTAATTGCCCTGCTTTATCGGAATGGTTTCTTTTCCTCAGAATATTAACTTAAGCGATTACTTCTGTTTTCATGTTTTCTCTGTAAAACATATTTCATTTATTCTTGAATTTTATATATTTCATAAATCTTTGAAATTCATGATGGAGATAAACTATAATTTTCTCTAGGAAATGAAAAGGGTCACCGAATCTGCTCACAGAACAAGAGCTAAATTCCTTTGTTTAAAGGAAAATATAGCGTTTTTAGAAAATATTTTCCAGGAAGTCATTTTTTAGGAAAATGACAATCTTTGAAGTCTAAAATTGAAGTGAAAAATATTTTCCATTGTTCAATATCTTCTTTGATTTTTCTCTATATAGTTATTTTGATTTTTTTTTTGTTTTTACTTTTATTATATTTTTTCTTTTTCTTTTTTATTATTTTATTTAAAAAATATAATTTTTAATTATTTTTATTCTTATTCTGATTTTCTCCTTTTCTTCTTTTCTTTCCTTTTTTTTTTTTTTTGGGTTCCCTCAACTGGTCGTCACCACGCAACGGCTGGCGACTAGCTATGGGTGAGCCAAGCTTGGGGTTCGCCAATTTGGCAAGGCTTGAGCCTCGTGGCCTCTGGTTACACCTGTGCATCATTGATCTATGAGGCATGAGCGTCACTAGACGGCACAAGGCTTAGGTGTCGCAGATTTGGCGAGGCCCAAGCCTCTCGGCCTTTGGCAACGCTCGAGTGTCATTGATCTGCGATGGCAAGGCTCGAGCCTCGCCAAATGGCGAGCCACAAGCTCACCAGCTCGCCTATGGCTGGTTGCTAGCCGCTGCGTGGTCGGCGACCGGCTGAGCAAGAAGAAGAGCAAAAAGAAGAGAAAAATAAAAATAAAAAATTGAATTTTTTAAATAATAAAAAAAATCAGTATGTAAATTCAGGTGCATGGTACACATCGGTGCTCCAGTGCATTTATCCCTCTGATTCAAAATAAATATGTTTTCAAACCCTCTCTTTCAAATTGAAAGTGGGATTATTAATAGTACCTTTTTTGGAGAATGTTAATTAATTTCAAAATCCATTTCGTCGTCCAGTAGCAACAACTGTCTTTTGATTGGTACCGTAGTGGTCCTTTGGTTGGGTATTGGAGCAACATTACCTATTGATAAATCCCTAAATTTAAGTCTTTTTTAAATTAATTCAATTGTGAAATAAAATATCACAATTTAGGTATCTAGGGAATAGTTGCTTCAAAGTGAATTTTCCCTAGATAAAATTCATTTTGAAATATAAAAAAACAACAGAATTAAGAATTTCAGATTATACCGAGGAAAAGCAAAAAGAAAATGAGAAAAAAAAAAGAAGAATACAAAAGAGAAGAGAAAGCACGAATAGAAATAGCGGAAACCTAGGATAGCATTAACCACAACTCATCCGCTGATTCTTCAACATCAGTCGGTTCGGACCTTCACTTAATTTCACCCAAGCCACCTGTGTCCATGTTCCCGAAGGCACACCTCTCTTTCAAGAGGATTTTACCGCTCGGGCATGCCACCAAAGTGTATGATACCCTACAAAATAGATGAAAAACGTCTCCCTTTGCTTTGCATCGAGTGTTGAATCTTTTTCATGGCTCGATAAATAATTTGATAAGCCAATGATTTTTTTCCGTGTTTTAGAATACGGTTCGATCTTTCTTTTAGTTGTTGAATCTCTCTTTGATTGATCAATGTGTGATATTCCGAATCCTCATTACTAATGGAATCGAAATGATCTCTGGATTGATTAGAAGATCCTTTCAATTGGCTAGAATCCGTTACTTGAACGTAACTAGATCTTGTAGATGTTGTTCTTTCTTTTTTCATATAAAAAATTCGCGTCGTCATTAATCATTTGAGATAGTATTCAGTATGTATACGTATATACATAGGTTTATCCAGGGCTTGACATGCCTCGAATCCTCTTGAAAAAGGAAATAGGCAAGTTGTAAGATAAGAGAGAGCAAGTGTGGAAAATGTTTTCTCCAACTTAAAACGTGAAAAATATTTTCCCCAATTTTAGATGACTTTTTTCCCTTCATGGAAAATATTTTCCCCAATTAATGCATTTTCCATGAAACGAATATTGAAAAATTCAAAAAATATTTTCCTGAAAGTTATTTTTCGTGAAATGAACAGATCATGTTCTCATTTTAAGTTGCCTTTTCACTGCCAAAACCTCTGGCGTGGAGCTGCTAATAGGAGAACAAACCTGTTGTTCCTTCCAAGTGGACTGTCGAAAAAGGGGCAGAAATCAGTCTCGATATGAGGAAAGGCATGACATCAGAATCTTGACCTTAGAGTGGATTACATTTACGATCCTATCAATTTTGTTTCTTCTCTTCTTCTTATAATCGGGCCATCTGATGATAAAACAGGCATTCTTGAAGGGTAAGTTCATCTCTTCTATCTCTATAACATCACCTTTGTCTCTGAAATCATAGATACCATTGCAGCTGCTAAAAAATATTTTGGATAGAGCATTTAGCGGAGAAAATGCTCTCAGGAATTGCTTTTTTCTTCGCCTTTTGAACTATTAAGGAGGGACATCTTCCTTAAATGAGCATGATTGAAATTGCCTAACCTGCTAATTTAGCTTTTGATTTCGTTTGCTAAGTTATTTTCTTGCCGTGAGATTAGGAAGTGCAGGACTTGTCTGGCGTTGGCTTTTTGGGGTCACGCTTTGGATAGACAGATTTTTTCTGGACGCGTTTTTTATTGATTTTTAAGCAATTTTTTTGGGTCTACTTGACCTTCGCAATCCCATGCTTTTTCTTTCCACCTTTATCAGCCCTTTTTCAAGATGTCTTTTTAATATGAAGATTTCTATTGGAATCTAATTTTGGAATTATTTTTGAGTTTCTGATCCGTAAATTCTGCTTCTCTTTTTGTTTCGGGAGAATATTTATTTCATGGATAATTGAGTGGCGATTTCACTCGACAGATAGACGTGGTTTTTTATTTCTTTTGTTTCTTTTTCATTTTCCTCCTTCCTCCCACCGCCGGGCCTCGGCGATGGCCGACTTGACCAACCTCAGGCAATGTGGAGCTTGGCAGATTCCCAGCGAGGCTAGCAAGGCTCTAGCTTGTTGTGGTGAGGCCAACCAGCGCCTGTGGCTGGTCACTGGCCTGCAATTGGTGGAAGGAGGAAGAATGGAAAAGAAAAAGAAAAAGAAGGAATAAAATATTAACAAATTCAAAATAGCAATTTCAGAAAGTGTTTTCACCTTCTTAGATTAAGAAATTCATTTTCCTAATATTATACATGAATTTTTTTCTTAACAAAAAAATGTTTTTGGTTGATTAATCATTTTCAACGTACTAAACGGGTGAAAATTTGGAGAACACTTTCCCTCAGATAGGTGCACCCTTAATCTATTTTCTTTCCTTATTTTCTCTTTGAAATAATGGGGACAAGAAAACAATATTTTCATGTCGTCATAACAAAATTGGATCAAAGAAGATGCATAAGATTCTCATACTTATCGTTAAATTATATCTCGAGTTTGAGCCATTTATGGAATTTGACTCGGTTGAATAATATAGATCGGTCTAAAAAGAAATCTAATGAATTATTTAAAAGGCATGTTGACATTTGTTTTGATTGGGTTGGACAAATAACGAGGTCACCCAAAGAGATTCAAGAAAGGGACCATCCGTTATGGTCAAAACAAAAGGAAGTTCAAGAAAGGACCATACGTTATGCTTAAAACAAAAGGAAAAAGGACGTTTAAGTGCCAAAAGTTACAAAATGTACACTTAAGTGCCACTTTTAAAAAAATATGGATCACTTAAATGCCAAGTCGCCGAAACCCTGCCGGAAATCTTACGTGGCAATTTTTTATTAATTTTCTTACCTACATGGCTCGTCGAAAATTGAATCGGCCAAAAATCAGCCAAAACGGCATCGTTTTGGCTGACGTGGATTTAAAAATTATTAATTAAATAATATTAAATAATTAAAAATATATTATTATAAAATCGATTAAAAAAAAGAAGGGAGAGGGGATTGGCGAGAATTGCCCTCGCCGATCCCCTCCTCCTTTTTTTTTTAATAAAATCGATTTTAATTTTTAAAAAATCTGATGTGGACAATTTTTTTTGAAAAAAAATGCCACGTGGATTTTTTATTTTGAAAAAAAAATGCTCCGTCAGCAAATGAAGTCGTCAGAAAATTGACAAGTGGCAATTTGGCCGGAATTTTTCGCCGTTGGCACTTAAGTGATCCATTTTGCTCCAATTTTGGCACTTAAGTGTCCCTCTGTACCAATGTTTGACACTCCAGAGGTCTGTACCTCAAAAAACTTCTGGTCCTACAAGATATGTTAAGGGGCTCACGTATTCTCTTTTATATATATGTACTTTAATTTATATGGGTAGAGAAGACAAGGTAAAGGATTTTGCTTTTTATTCTTCTGGCCATTGAAGTTTGGGAAAATTGTCCAAAAAATCTTAAATTTATTACATTTTTATCAATTCAATCATAAATCTTTTAATTTTGCCAATTGAATCTAATATTTTCACTTTTTGCTAATTAAGTTCATTTGGTCAATTTTCGTCAAAAATCACTAATGTAGATGTCGATCGTACCATATGGATGGTCAAGTGTGGGATTAAATTAGTGAAAGGGCATTAAGTTTAAATTTTTTTAGATAATTTTCCCACTAAAGCCCCACAAACAAAAGGGCATACAAAGACTTTTCTTGTTCAAGCTGCCAAAGAGATCTAAAAACGGGTGACTATTTGTTTTGAGCTTTACAATTAATTGCATTATGCGTTTGGACTTAATTTAGTTACGAAAAACACTCAAGTATGTGAATGATTATAACTTTAATGTTTCGATTATTAGTGTTTTATTTACTACTAATTTTTTCCATTAAGTATTGATATCGGACCAAATTATATAAATATCTAATTTCTCTAGTGATTTTGCATTGATTTAATTACAAGATGTTATCAATTTCCTTACTATATTACAACAGTTTTTTTTTTTTTTATGGTTGGAATATTACAACAGTTAGGTCCCCCACTTGTAAATGAAAAGCGAGCAACTCAATGGCGGGGCGATGGGAGGCTTATCCGCTATCACAGCCAACCGTGGGCCATATTTATACAACCGTGGCTCTCTTTGATGGGCCATCATAAGTTACGAGTATTACCGACATGCAAACTTTAATTAGAGATGGAGGAAATTTTATGACCCCATTTACTGTCAAAGGTCGAGTTATGTTGTTCCATGATTTTATGAACTAATGTGTTGAGTGGATTTGAAGTCTTTTAAGTCTTAGACTTCATTCGTTTCATGGAAATTGTGTTTGGTGAAATAAGACATTTCTCTAATCAATTAATTTTCCGTAAAATGAACATTGAAAAATCTGAAAGATATTTTCCTAAAAACAAATCAAACCTTAGTGTGCACTATGTGAATGCGTGGTTTTATTAACTCAAACCCCATCAAAGACTTTTGTTATATGTTTATCTATTGATATCTAATGTTTCGCCCTCCCGTCTATAATACTCCAATTTGATATCATGTCACTTATCGACAAAAAATCCCTTAAGTTGCACCGCCGTTGTTGATGGCATTCTCCTCGTTCGATGGGCGCATTACCGATCCCCATAGAGACGACCACTCGATGAGCCTCGAAATCCATCGCTTTTTTTTTTTCGGGGGAGGCGGGGCGGCCGAGGGTTTGCGTCGTGGCTCCAGCTGGTTCCATCTCCTCACCTTTTTCTCACAGATTATTGGGACCGCGTGTGGCCCTCGCCCACCCAAGATTACGACCGCGTTCCTGATGATCCAAACCATTATACATAGATTTATACCCCTAAATATCCTCAAATCAAACAGATATATCACTGTCATATGCCTTTTTGTCATAATCAGCCTTACATTTAATTCTGTTCATTATAACGCCCTCCACTCGTCGCACCAAAACCCAACCCCCCTTCTCTCTCTCTCTCTCTCTCTCTCTCTCTCTCCCCCGCCTTCCTCAATTTGGATGCGGAAGAGATGGGTCTTTTACTCTTAGGGTTTCTTTGCATTTTGGCCACCATGCCTTCGGCAGAGGCTGGGACGCGCCCCTCCCAGTGGGTAGTGAGGTACGAGTGCAAGCCGCCGGGGGGCTACCCGAAGCAGTCCATCACCATAAATGGACAGACCCCCGGCCCGACCATATCGGCTTATCAAGGAGACATGCTCATCATCAGGGTCACCAACGGGCTGGGAATGGAGGACCTTGCTATCCAGTTCGACGGAGTGCGACCGGTAAGAAAGGAAGATATCCAAGTATGTCGCGAAGGTGTTCAGTCCATGGGGTGACGACGACTGATGATGTTGGGTTTGGGTTTGGGTTTTTGCAGAGTGGCAAGGGCTGGACGGACCCCATTCGGCCGGGCGAGACTTTTGCCTATCAGTTCTTCGTTCATCAGGCGAGTCCCATTACCAATGATTTAACGAATGATCTCAAGCGTTTCTCGTTTCTTTCTTCCCGAACCTTTGCATCTTTCCAAGACCCAGTCTTTTTTTTTTTTTTGGTTGGAAACCAAGACCCACAGTCGAACGCCCTCTCTGGGGGCATCACCCCATCTCCGCAAGCTCCCGATTCTCGTCTACTTCCATGGCAGCGCATCTTGCGTCGAGCCCCGCCTTCACCTTCCTCGTCCACCGCCTCGTCGCCGAGGCCGGGGTCGTCGCCGTCTCCGCCGCATACCGCGTCGCCCCGGAGGCCGCGGTCCCCGCCTCGTACGACTGCTTGGTGGCCCTGCCGTGGGTCGCATCCCCGGCGGCGGAGTCCCCTTGCTCGCCGACTGCGCTGACTTCGGTTGGCTCTACGTCGCCGGCGATAGAGCCGGCGCCAACGCCGCCGGAAACGTCACTATGCGGGCCGGCTCCGGCGTCATTCTCTGGCGGCGGCGCGAGGGTTTTAGGAGCGTTCACCTCCTAGCCCTACATATGGGCGTCGGAGGCGATGGGGGGAGAGAGGAGGGAGGGCCGCTTCGGGGTCGGGGGGCGAGCGTGATGGTGCAGGTGTGAGAAATCGTGAACCGACGTCGGCGGGAGGAATGGACGACCCGGCGATAAATCCCGGAGGTCCGGGGGCTCGGACCCTGCCGGGGTTGGGGTGCGAGAGGGTGCTGGTGTGGGGGGCGGAGCGCAGAGAGAGAGGGCGGAGATGGCGGTTTTCTCCTTGACGTTGCGATCTTCCTCATCGGCGGTGGTGGGTAGAGTGCAGTTCTCCGATCTCCATTTTCAGCGTCCACCATCCTCTCCGACCGACCCACTTCGAGACCTCCGCCGCCGCCGACCCTTCCTCTCGCCCTCATCACCAGCGACTCTTTTGCGAACACTGACACTATACTTTTATGGCAGCCCGGAGACTGGCCTTACCGTGCTCGTTCCAAATTACAAGAAGAGGCTGGACTGAACGGGTCGATTCGAGTCTCGCTGCCGGTCGTGGGCAAGAAGGGCGTACCTTTCGAAGAGGGTGGTGCCGCCCAAGAGGGCAAGCTTCCTCAGCGCGTCAAGGGAGGTGGTGAGATAAAGGCCTGTAAAAGGCCGTGACCAGGACAGACCCACTCGAACTTGACTTTCTTCAGTTTTCTTAATGATTTGCTACTTGATATCAGTAAGTCTGGATCAGTAACTGCATTGACCATTTACATATGGCTAATTATGGCTTATCATGTTAATTTCTTGTCGTTTTCTTTTTGTTTGCTTCTTTTTTTACATCGCTTCCCCCATTGATTTCAAGGTCTCCAGCAGAGAGAGAGAGAGAGAGAGAGAGAGAGAGGAGCACGAGATGAGCGAGCGTAGGGTAATTTGTGGGGTTGGACCGGTTCCCTTCCCGATGCTCATGTGCCCGGGCGCTACGCTTGGGCCCCGCTAGTCGCGTAGCGTCGCAGCGGCCGATTTACATCGATGGGCTGTGTGTGCATGTGGATATCCGGTTAGATAAGGAATTGGAAGAGTAGGAGTTCGCTGGATTATATTGGATTTTTAGAATAATTACAGCATAATTATATAATTTTTTTAGGGTGCTCATGTTAAAATATTTCTCAAATTTGAACTAATCGTACAAAATCGGATTCGAATAAAAAATGCTGAAAAATACAGAAATTATTTGGTGGTGAAGTGAAGGTTTTGAATGGACACAAGTTTGTTGAGGGACATTCCGTATAAGAATTGGGGTCCCGTTGATCGAACAGCTAGTCTGAATTCCTAAAGCTCGTTGTTGGTCTCGAACTGGAAAGCGCAATGTTCGATGTAGTTGAATTGTTGACCGAATAGTACTGGTTTCCAATTCAACGTTGAGTCGATCACGTCCTTTTCGGCTATATATGTACATATAATATTAGTTCGTGGTTGTTGACGTGAAGAAAATTGAAATGGCTTTTGTGCAAGTGCTTGTTGTGCAAAGAAGTGCAGTGGGAACTCGTGATTTGCATCCGCACGCTAGTGTTTCAAACCTAGATTAAATTCTTGTGGTAAGAATTTATGTATAATTTCTTCACAATATTGAGAGATTATTTCATGAAAAATTCAGAGCTAAACACTGTGTTTATTGGGTGTAATTAGGGCTTTGAGAAAGCGTTTTGCGTGATTCAAGAGTGATTGTAATCTCTGTGTTATAATAGATTGATTGTTGCACTCTCCAGACGTAGGTCACTATGACCGAATCACACAAATTTGGTATCCAATCTATTTTCTTTATTCAATTTATTTTATTGTTCAATTGTTCCCTTTTTGCAATAACTCACTTGAATGGGCACAACATTTTTTGATCATTTGAGTATCATATTTTAAAGAAAAACACGCCATAAACTTTAATCGATCACTTTAATGCCATAATCTTTTAAAAACATTCAATTAAGTATTGAAGATCTAGCATTTGTTACTCAAGTGGCCACTTGAAAAATTATATGACACTCAAGAGAGCGCTGACATAATATACGGCAAAAGTGATGATACTTGTGATGTCCCTTAATTAAATATAAAAGTAGAAAAGAGAATTGGGAATTTTCTATATAATTCAATATATTGAAAAGAGTACATAAATAGCCTATTTATAGGATTTATGATATAATTATATAAAATAAAATATATCAATCAAGATATACAGTCATATAGATATATCTGCACAAACTTGAGAGATATAAAAAATCAATAAAAATATTTTTAAATATTTTTAATATAAAAAAATCATAATTATCTCTAACACTCTTTTTCTTAGATTTTCTTGAGGGGACTTAATTACTGATTATTCCTATTTTCAGCCTGGTTAAATGCACCCCCTCCTGTCCAAAATATCAAAACGGCATTAGAAAGTGGCCCGACAATTCAGACCGTGGCAAAATCAGACCGCGATTTATGTCAGACTGCCGCAAAGTCGGATTTTTGCGGGGCCATATGGAGTCTACTATTCCCCTAGTAAAAAACATTGAACAATTCGATCTCACGTGGGGAATCGAAGTTACAAGTCATTTTTAACTGACCGGTAAAATCATGGAATGAAGTACACACATGCACGGCCCTGGTCTGGGCTCCCCTACGGAGACTCTGGGTTCAATACTACGGTCAGCCTATCTATACGATCAAATAACATATCATGTAATATAAGGTAAAATTTCAAATTTTATCGAGTGTGATATATTTATTTCAAAATTTTTATAATTTTGTATATGTGTGATATATTTACTTCAAATGTCTTTGTGACAATAAAAACCTCAAACCTATATCCATACGATACATTTATCTCAAATATTTGACATCGCAAAAAAAAGTTTGAGATTTTTAGTGTTATAAAAATAATTTTGGGATAAATTGTGTCACATCACATAAACAATTTTAGGTTAAATGTATCGCACGGATATAAATTTGGAAATTTTGGTGTTACAAAAAAAAATTGGAATAAATCTGTCACATTTAGCAAAGTTTGAGATTTTTTATGGTTTTTTCCTATAATGTGATGTAATCGACTTGTGTCTCTATGAACATTATAATATCGACAAAGCGCATCCTCTATCTTATCGACAACATGACTAAAATCGTGGCATATTTTAATGCCTACTACTATTAATTTTTCTTCTTTCATTCATCCTCATCTTTGCGGTTGCCGATCACTGCACAAACTCCCTCCCTCCATTTGATCAATCTTCATATGCTGTGTGCAATTCGGCTTTTGTTAGCGCGAAAGATAAGTCAGATTAATCACATTGTTGCTATGTATTGTTATGATGATGGCATTGGCGGAGGCTAGACTTCGTTGCTACAGGTGAGACGTGAAGTAGGAGTTCAAACCGCCGGCTTCAAGCAGCTGGTCAGTCACCATCAGTTGAAGGTCGCCCGGCTCTGCAACTATGCAAGGCCAACATGTTTTCCCTCTAGCGTCGTATTATTCAACATTGCTGGCGCAATTCCATTTATTTCCGTTTGTCCCAGACTCTTTTTTTTTTTGACCTGATTTTATCCTGTATTTATTATACAATTCACTGTGTACACTATGTACACCATGTGTCATGCAAAGATTACAAAACCCTACTCCCTCACTCACTCACGTGTCTCCATCTTAGCCCCACTTCCGCGGGTGGCCATTTGGGCCATTATTTCATTTGCTTAAAGTAATAGTTTTTGTCTTTTATTTTTGGGATAAGTGCAATAAAAGTCATATAATTTATTATCAAAGTACAATTGAGTCATAAAACTTTTAAAAAAATTTAATTAAATCCTAAAACTTATCATAAAAGTATAATCAAATCCTAAACTTTCAAAAATGTGATCAAATCCTAAAGCTTATGACAAAAGTACAATCAAGTCCTTAAATTTTCAAAAAATGCATTCAACAGAAAAATTTGATTAGACCAATTTAACAAGTTTTAGAAATTAATTATACTTTTAAAAATTTTAGGACTTAATTACACTTTCGTGATAAATTTTATCACTCAATTATACTTTTTAAAAATTTGAAAATTCAGTTATACTTTCATGACAAATTTTAGAACTTTTAATACATTTATTCCTTTATTTTCCTTCACGAGGAAGCGTCACTCTCGTCCCCACCTTTGACCTCGGGAAAAGCGCGCAGTCCAAACACTCATTCTCATGACAAAAAAAAACACACGCATGCCAACTAAGCTGATTAATTCGATTGCTTTGGTCTGCGGTGTGCAGTTCGGTATAAAACCGACTTCTTCGAGCTCCGTCTATTTTCATCTGTTATGTGCAGTTGGGTTCCTGTAACCAAGAAAGATGAGAAGATTAAATTGGATTTGCTTCTCTATGCTGTGACGATGATGGCACCACGGCATGTGTCTATGGAGTCCCACCTGTAAGATAATTTTGGAAATTCCGATTGAGAATTTTACAAAAATTTCTGACAGATGGGACTCGATGGACACATGTCGCGCCCTAAATAGAGTGTCCTATTGCTATCTTGGTAACACTGTCTCACCAAATATTTTTCCGTCATTCCATAGGGAGTTGTATCTAGACCGAGCACACAATAATATCTAGATTGAACACACAATTTTATTTATTATTCATGGCCTCAAGCGCAAAAGACTTAATTGCCACGAGACATGTTGAATATTTTGCAAACTCCATAAATTAATTAATTGAGCTATATCTTTTGTTCTATGCATGTGACCCTGACTTGAGGAAATTTACCTCCGGCTAGGGTGATTTGAATAGATAACATCAAATTTTTTAGCTCAAAATCCCTTACGCCTCAATCAAGGGCATCGGACTTGGTGGTTGAGCATGCAATTTAGTGCTGGGATGATTTAAGTTGCTAGAGAATAGGAAGAGAAGAATATTAAGACATGTGAAAGGATAGAGCGAGAAAGTAAGGTCGATAAAGAATTCAAATTCAACCCTATATTAATGTGTGAAAAAAATGGATGAATCATTGCAATAATCGCAACTACTTTTATGTACAACTTAATCCATCGATCAAGGACAAAATTATAAAAGTTGATCTAAATTGCAAAGGCCTTCTATATTATTTTTTTTTTTGCATAGAAGAAACATAAAAACATTACCTAAAGGGACAAATGAACTGAAAATCTTAAAACTTGTAAGAAAGGGTAATTTAATCATAAAAATTTCAAAAAGTATAATTAAATCCTAAAACTTTTCACGAAAGTATAATTTAGTCCTAAAATTTTCAAAAAGTGTAATCAAATCCTTAAACTTATCAAATTGATTCAATCAAATCCTTCTGTCGATTGCATTTGTTGAAATTTCAAGGATTTGATCACACTTTTTTAAAATTTTAGGATTTTTAATACGTTTATCCTTTACCTAAAACAAAGAAGCTATGAATCTTGCTATTCTTATTATATTGCTTCTCCACCGACTTTCTTTTATGGGGATTTGACAAGAATAGGATGATGGGCGCATTTGGCTGCTACAACAGTCGCATGCAAAGGTATAAATTCATGGATATTTTTGTTGTTCGAGCAAAAAGTTCGTTCTTATTAATGGGTCGTACAAAAAGTATGATTAGTTTTCTCCAAAAAAAGATAAGTTCTTGCATTTAATTTTTAGGTTAATACCGTAAAGAAACCCAAAATTGATATATCTTTGATAAATTTACCCTAAAATAAATTTATCTCTATTAGCTTTCATTAAATTTTACTGTCAAATTATTAAATTGGATGGCACATGAAAAATTGATTGATGTACCAATTTGAAATTTTACTCTCTATTTTATCATAATTGTACTAGTTTTGTACTTTTTGTGGTATTAATCCAATTTCACAGTTGTACTAGGATAAAACGAATATATCTCGACGGAGTTCTGAAGACAAGATTGCTCTCCATGCACAAGTTGGCGAGAGATGCTCTCTTGATAAACCAATTATTGTGCCTAAAATAATCTATTGTCTTGCTTGATAGACTTAATGTCCGAGTTAAGCTAGGCATGATATAATCTTATATAAAAAAGTTATTTGCCGTATTATTCCCTTGAATAACTATTGAATGAATGCTGGCCCAACGTTGTCCGGTCACCAAGTGCTTTACGAACTATTTCGCAGTAAAAAAACTGTCAACCCGTGACAGAAGCATCAAATTGCAGGACATAAGCATCGGTGAGAATGACGTGCCAGGATTCAATGCTTCAACCCATAGAACATTCTTTTAACTCTGAGAGAGAGAGAGAGAGAGAGAGAGAGAGAGAGAGAGAGAGAGAGGATTCAATGCTTCAACGGCAATGATTTACCGGAAGCGCTGGCGCTGACGCTGACACGAGCCTTCGAGGAGAGAGATGGCGGAGAGAGGCGCTTTAAGCAGAAGAAACTGAAAATCGGGAGAGGCCCAATTCAAAATTTCAAATTGCAAGAGAAAGACGGTATGGGTTGATATTGTTTGCGATTATTTCTGTTTTTCTTATATATATTGGCCGGTCAATGTATTTGACTAATTTTACAGCAGTCGTATTATTTTTGAAATACTGAAAATCCCTTTAGATGTTCAGATATTAACATATAAAAAATCTATAGAATTTCTTTCACGATTTCTAAACTTATTTCGAATCTTGGAGAAAGTATCATGAATGCAAGTCAAAGTAGCTGAAAATATTCTACCCAATTCGTATTGTAACTATAATTTTTGCCTTTACAATCCCTATCAATTAGGAAATCTGGCCTTCTAGTATTTTTTTTTTGAAGGCTTTCTTCTTCTTTTTCTTTTTTCCAAATTTTAAGTAGTTGTACATGTTTCAAGACTCGTTATCATTATTATCTTGTATCTAGGTTGGATTGGCGTGACTGAGCTCGTCAACCTTATATGTTCAAGTCATGGGTAGTGTAAGTGATAACTTAATCCAATGGCTGATGAGGACTTCCAGGTTCTCAATAGAAAATTAAGTTATTTCAATAATTCTGTCCAATGGAAAATGTTGATAGGTTTTTTAAAATTTTTATCTCTTCCACTGGTGCTAAGGTTAATAAAGTACTAAAATGACGTGATTTTAATCTTAATTCTAATTTTTGCAAGAAATCTCAATTAAATTAGGTTAAAAAAACTAAAATTTTCCCACAAAAAAGACAAATTCAAAAAAAGGCTAAAAAAATTAAAAAAAAACACACACACACACACAATAAAATTGAAAAAATTTAGGCCCTCCACCCCATCACAATGGGGCATTAGATCAATGGCCAATAGGGTCGTTAGCGCCTTGGCAAGGGCCACTAGAAATGAGGGCCTACTAATCCTCACCAGAATCGAGAGGGCCACGACCCTCTCCTAGATCTAAGCGAGGGTCATCAACTCTCATGCAAGTTTGGCCAATGGTTATAGCCCTACCCTAGACATGGGCTAACATCACGGCCTTGTCTTGGTTTTGGCAAGGGTCGCTGGTGACCCCATTAACCATTGTCGATGTCCCATCGACAATGGGGCAGTGGCACAAGCCCTCCCACCTATATAATTTTTTTCTTTTTTAAAAATTTTAGCTTTATTAATTTTTAATCTAATCTAACTAAAATCTAGGTTAAAATTGTCTTTGGACAAAAATGCCATTGGCCAGCTAGAACATTTAAACGACTAGCAAAGTCACGCTCTTATATAAAACTATCATGACTACATTAGGCCATTATTTGAAACTACCATGGTTACTTCAAATCCTTTTTTGAACAAGATTAATTGTAAATTTTTATTTAAAAAAATGATGACACTTTAAACTTATTTGAAATTTTCCCTACATACGTTGCTATCAATTATGTCAACTTGGGATTTGGCAGCATTAAAGGGAAAAAGTGGATAAATAAATCTCTACTTGGGCTGCGGAACTGGATTTACACTCAAGAATTTAGTAAACTGATCAATTTTTCGTCGATAGAAATGCTTGTACTTTGTTTACCTAAAGCGACAATAATAATTTTACGCTAAAAATTAATCGAGTTTCTACATGACTCCACGTGTCAAAATTTATTACGAAACCCTAATTATCCTTGCACATGTGTTTACGTGTCTATCCCCGCTGCCAAGTTGACTCTTACGAGTGTGGCACCCTAATAACTTTTTCTTTCCATTTTCAAATTATTTAACGAACACGCTTTTTTCCGCCCCTTTTGATTGCAGACATCTTGAACCACCTTGAATTAATCACATTATTCCTTGCGAATCCAACTTAGCAACCTGTGGAAACTGGAAAATATTTTTAATTACAATTCTACCCACACACGAAAACTAATATCAATAGTTGGGCCGTTCTTGATTTAAGCTTTTTTTATTACCTTTTCTTTTCCTTCCCTTTTCCAGTTTGGAACGATAATGGTATCTCTCATTTCCAAAAAAAAATAATTTATTTGACAGATAGACAACTAATTATTATGTTAATGACTTGTATATTTATTTTTCTTTTCGTAGTAAACCATTATTCTAAATATAAACTTAGCATTAGTAAGACTGAAAAGAATCCCTGCTGGTTTAATGAATTTGTTTGGTTCAATTATAACTTTAATATATGCCATTAAGTGATAGTTCATATAATTTAGCTGCTCAACTTTTATTTTATTCGGCAAATCTAATTTTCCGATTTTGATTTATTTTTCATGATGTCAATTTAAAGGATTTAAAAAAAAATTAACAATTTGAAAAAAGTTAAATACATTAAAAATTAGAAACATTGACCATACAAATTGAAAAGAAATGCTCCATTAAAACATTATTATATGAATTATTATTTTTTTCCTTTATTGGAATAATAGAGGAACATGAATTGGGGGTAATGTGCACATCAACCGAAAAAAATTCAATTGTCGAGTAAATTCTCATGAATTTGCAGCGAACATCGAAGTTTTGAAAAAACACGATCTCAAGGAGAACCAAGGGAAATAAAGTGATTAACGAGTGAATAAAATGATCGACGCTTGCTTAGATTACGATAACCGATCAAATGCTCACGCAAGTGGACAATGGAGATTGGGTTCGGGAAAGAGAAAAAGGAAAATTTAAAAACAAGGGTGCGGAAGAAGCGGCTCTAGATGAAAAGGAAAAAGAGAAAAAAGAAAGAAAGAGTAAAAGCAGCAGGCACCATCTATGGCCCCAGATGTACTTGCATAGTTGCAGGTACCGGCCCCGAAAGTCCAAGATTTTTCTCGAAGCCAGCCAACTTGAGTGTTCTTTTTGACGGGTTTTTGCTTGGATTTATTTGATATGACGTGGGGACCGACGGTCCTCAAACTTTGAATTTGCGGTTCCATTTTGGCCCCCAAAATGTTTCCATGATTTTGCTGCTGATCTTGTAAGTTTCCAATACATACGACAAAATATTATCGAATAATGTCTTGTGAACAGGTTCATGTGTCGATTGAAAGGGGCAGCTCTAGATGACATTAACTTCTGTACCTTATGTAGCCCGGGGAATACTCGTACCAATCGGAATGCTGGATGCGAAAGGTGGCTGGATTGAACAGGCGGATTCAGGTTTTGCAGTAGGGGGGTGTGGATCAATAAAACAATGCACATATAGAGACATAAATGTTAGCAAACTCGACTTTACTCGGTATGAAAAGAGTGGAGATTTAGGACAAGGTTCTCAAGACTCACTCTTGAGATGTTAATACAAAAAATGTTAACTTTAACGGGAAAAAAAAAGATTCACTCAAGTTAACATTTTTGTATGTTAATTTTCTTTTGTAATTCCAAATATGGTTGCATTTTATGCAAGTTTTCGGCAGGATAATATAGTTGGTTTTCAGATGGACCTCTTCATGTGGTTTGCCTCTCTTGCATTGGAATTATGATCCGCAGTGATTTTGATGTTAACTACTCCTCTGTCTACATTCAGATCCCCTCTTTTTCTTTTTTGCTTTGTTCGTCTTTGACCGAATTCTATTCTATTCTCTTACTTCCTAATTTCCCTTATCTATCTTCTTGAGGGGGCAAATTATTACTAAAATTATATATATACACGAGAAATCAACATCATGGGTCCCAACTTTAATATGTCTGGACGACTATCAGTTCAACCCCACCATATATATATATATATGTGTGTGTGCGCGCGCGCGCGCACAAGAAATCAACATCAAGGGTCCCAACTTTAATCTGTCTGGACGACTATTAGTTCAACCCCACCTACCAACTCTTCCGCTCGTATAACAAGACCGGTAGGTCCGTGAGCTTTTAAAAGCTTCAGTGCTTTTGTGAAGCTTTGAACTGAGGGTCGGCCATGAATAGTGTCTTCAATTTCAGAGATTGATCTTCAGGCTTAGAGAGAGAGAGAGAGAGAGAGATGGTATTGTTGGAGAAGCTGCAGGTTGACGGCATGGTGGGCCTTGCCGGACGGCGAGGCCTTGGGAAGCTGAGGAATCTCGCCAGTGAGCCCATCCCTATCGTCAAAGATCTCTTCATTGTTATGCATGCAACTAGAGGTCGCAAGTAACGTGGCTATAATCATGTCGTGTTCATGTTGTGGGAATCATTTGCTTCCATCTTTGTATACGACGGGTCTCATCGTTGGCATTGCACTAAGAACCACACCTCCAATCCCTTATTATTTTTGACTTTGTTTTAGCATGCATAAGGTAAGGGTCGTTGCATCAAGCACCGTTTGGTCGCCATGTCTCTCTTACTTTATTTTACCGGAAATAACATACCAAGTGCAAATTCTTAACCCTGTTTGCAAAAGCCGGAACACTGATGAGAAAGTAAATCTAATTGACCTGAGCACCGTTCCATTTAGTCATACCGCGTTCTTACGGTAAGAAGTGCCGACATAAATAGCAAAGCCGTGGTACTTTACGACTTGGGTGTAGTACTTTCTAGAAAGTTACCGCAAGACACTTGTCAAATTCTTAAGAAAAATGTTAAAAAATTCTTAAATCTATTACATTAATATCAAATTAGTGATAAACTTTTTAATAACGCTAATTTAGTCATAAACATTTTGATCTTGTATCAATTTGGTTCTAAAACTTTCAATCTTTCCAGTTAATTTTATCTTGATATTGTTGATGTGGACATTGAATGGCATTGGCCATGCCAATGCTGACATTGCCATAGAAAACTTTTAATAATTTAATAATTTTTTATTTATTTTATTTTCTTTTTCCCTTTTTATCATTTCTTTCTCTTTCCTTTTTTTTTTCCAACCCTACCTTCTTCCTCTAACTAGTCGCCGGACCTCAGCAATTAACCAGAGGCAAGGGCTAGCGAGGTCAAGGTCAACCTCGCAAGAGGCCGCAAGGGTGACCTTACGCTAGGCTGGCGAGGGTCAAGCCTCGCTAGATTCAGCGAGGTCGAGCATCACCTAGCCACTAGCGAGCCTTGCAAGTGTGATCTCGTGGCCTCTAATGGAGGCTTGAGCCTCGCCTCTAGCCAATCAACATCTGGCGAAAGAACATAAATCATTACTGAGTCAAAGGTATATCATTTTATATCTAATCATATTTTTCCACCCACCAAGGTAATCTTTAGGAAATTCATTTCCTTTGCATCACTAGAGGTGTCAAAATAGGTCATAAACTCATATTATGACTCATTTTTAGTTAAATGGGTTAAATATGGGTCAAGTGAAAGTTAACTATTGATCAAATATGGGTCAAGTAAAAATTAAATATGGATCAAATATGGGTTAAGTGAGTCATTTAACATAGAGTTTAGAGTGAGTTTGGGTTTCTCTACAATAATAATGGCTTTTAGTAATATGGGCCGGATTGGGTATGGGTCAGGTTGGGTATGGGTCACTAAATTTACATTATATGAATTTAGGTCAAAACGGGTTAAATGGGTCAATATGGGTCCAATCATTTTCGACTCGACCCAAACCCGACCCGACCTACCCATTTGACGGGTCTAATCATATCAATTGAAATTTGATCATTTATATTGTTGAAAAAATATCTCCAAGTGATTTTGATGATTTATAAACTATTATTAATATAATATTTACTATGATACTTGCAAATGTTCATGACAAGTACTAAAAACTATGTGATGAATATGGTGTGATCCAAGTGGTAAAGAAAGATCGTGATATGTCTTGGTACAGTTTTTCCATAAATAGTAGTAACAAACATAAAGATCAATTGACGTCGATGTTTGTATCAATGCCGTATATATTAGGTCATTGGTACTGTAGCAACAATATTCATTTGATAATGTTCATTGATTCAGTAAACTAGTCATTGTGGAAGTGAATTTGCACAGCAGCGAAATCTAAGTGATAACAAAGAACGAAATAGTAAGCTATCTAACAGGTCTGTTACAAATTGTAGCAAAGGGACAACAACAGAAATTATTTTTAGGTAGTCTGTGAATGTTTAGAAAAAGAACTATATAGGTAATTCTATCTTTGGACAATAGCACCAACAATAACTCTGACATCTCTTTTACTTCTCCAAACCACCTCCAACAAAAAAGATAGGAGATACATATAAAAGAGATCTTGAAGCCAATGTTAGACACGTGAATATACAAAGACTGAAAATCCATTATACACCGTGTTCCAAGTGAAATGCTCTCTTTCGACTATTTCTCTAAGTGTCGTATTCTTCCTATCTGAGTAATTATGCCAAAAATTAAGCGTGCAAGAGTAAAAACAGTAACTGAGCCCCAATAGTGTGATATATCGTGTAAAAGGGTTAGTGCTTACCAATTATAACTTATTGAGCAGATTACTAGTGCAATCCAATCCAATTTATGGCTATTAGTCTGAGAAGTAGACGTAGGCTTGGGATAAAGTCAAACCACTATAAATCCTTGTGTGCTACTATTTTTCTCATTACTTCTACAAACACACAATTTACTCATGCATTTTGAAACATCACTTTAACTAGATCTTTACTTAGCTTTAGCTAATTCAAGTGAAAGATTGTCAAAGTTTTGAAACAACATATTCACCCCCTTCTAGATTGTATTGCTAGACCCCAACAATTAATATCAGAACGTCACTACTCGTTATTTTAAGTGTATTTTCTTCCAAGTATAAAGATCTTTTTCTAGGGCCAATTTGGTAGTTTCTTTACCAATGATGTTGAAGCTCCTAACAAGCCGTTTTACTTTGATGGAAGCAACTATGGGTATTAGAAGTAAAGGATGCAAATACAAATCTCAAAATGTGGATTGTGATTGAAAGTGGTGTAGCCATACCAGTTCCTACTCCTGCTCCTACTTAGGCTCCTGCTCGACAGCAAGCTCTAGCTGCAGATGCTGCTGTTGATGAGGCATTGAATGATGGTGAGGGAAAGCCCAAGCATGGTGAGGGAAAAAAGAGAAGTAAAGAAAGCACACGAAGTGCCCTTAAATGACAAGAAGAGGAAGATGTTCATATGTCAGCCAACAATCAGTCCAGAACTTGACATCTTCACCCGCATCCCTAAAACAATCGGAAAGAGAAGGAGCTACAATCAGATCTATTATATTGCAAAAAACAAGCTTTCGAAATCTAGTGAGTTGGTTCCCCTTTGGTTTTGCTTTGATGTGTGTTTGAAAGCCAAGAGATAATGAATTCTTGCAATTCAAGTGATTATCCAATTGAATTATGGCTTAATCGAGTAAGGTAAGAACTCCAATTTCTCTTATGCTTCTTCAGCCAAATACGATATCCGTTTTTTGAAATAACAAGGAAAAATAACTCTTCTTAAGAGAATAGAATGGCTGCTTTTGGGAGTTCTCTATATCGCTTGTCAGGCTGACGTTGAAGACATCCAGCAAAAATTTGTTTTCCTTTTCTTTTGCCAAAGTCTGACTTTTGACCTTAATGCCAAGGAATTTCTTGGGTTGATTGTGGACTGTTTGCTGGTCATTTTGCTACCTTCTGTTACTAAACTCGATCACACGGAGAAATCATGGAGAAATTGGTATAGATAACCAATGCGTACAAGAATTAATTAAGGAAAAATTGATACATAAACTGTCAAATATTCATTTGATAAAATAATCCAACTGATCATTCGTGCAATTAATTTTGGTAAAGTTAAAAGTAATTTGCCTTTTCTTTATTGCCCCCACCGGCTGAATACCATAAATCTGCCACTGGATTGCTTCCTTTTGACCGGAAGATGGACATGGCCAGGTGCATAAAATCCAGGACGGTGACTTACGTAAGGTATACTTGATTAATGGGCAGATTGAGCCAGATCGGGAAAGGTTTAGCATATTGTCTATATATAAGGCGACCGGGCATGAGTTACCTAAACTTGCTTATTCCCATTTCGGGGTGAGGCGAGCCTAGTAAGTTATCCGGCCCAAGACGATCTCTAATCCTAATTCTAGACCAAGTTTCATGAAATGGCCTAAGTTACATCCTTGACTTGACCAACAGTGCGGTTACACAGTCGTCAATTAAAGGTTAATGATATGAGCAGAATTAATCCGATATCAAGCGAAAATGGTAGGTTATTTTTGGGAATCCATTTCATCCACTGTTTTTTTATGTTGTTAGTGAGGCTCTGTTTGTTTTGTGTTAACTAAATAATTGGAAAGAGGTCTTTTTAAAAATAATAATTCATAATGACTAAGATAAGCTTTATTGCAAGTAAGTTCATTCAAATTTCTTGTGCAAATTTCTGTGAACATATTTTGTCGATGAATTTTGGCCCCCTTTAACCTAGATCCTGGCTTTGTCTCAGATTTAGAAATTGATATGGTAGACTCTTATTAAGCATCGAATATCACCCCTTTTCAAATGCTTATTATCTTACAATTTGCTTTATCAGTTGGTAGACAATTTTGTACATTGGTTTCAGTACATGTAGCACTATATTAACAATAGTTTTCTGATTTGCATATTGCGTTAAATTGCAAGACCGCTAATTTTTGTTTAGAAGTACTTAGGCATGTTTAGAGTAATTGGACTTGCTTTCTCTTCGATTGTCTAGCATTGATATTAAGAGATTTGCTCGACATGTTTCTCAGAAAAGTAGACAGAAATTGGTGGTCAATAGTTTTGATGAAAAGGGGCATTTGTGTATTGATTCAAGCATAAAAATAATTAAGTCAAAAACAAGATATTGCATTGCAGTTTGCACATCCCTGTGGAAAGAATTAATAGTGACATTGACAAACGACAGGACTTATTTCTATATGTCTTATAACAGAATTATTATAATTTACGGTGGCAAGTTAACATGTATGGATTAATCCATGCATCATGTTGGTTTGGTGTTGCGTCCCTGCGTATGATTTCTTTTCTGATTTTTGCAGGAAGTGATTGCTGTAATTGGTTCTTCATTACCATATGAACCCACAAGCCAAAAACATCCGTACGTTAGTGGTAAGTTTGGGGTACGTTTGGTAATATTTCTATTTCCGGAAACGATTTCTTTTCAGAAATAATTCTTTTCTATTTCTATTTCTCTGGAACAATTTCTGAATAAAAAAACGCATTTAGTAACTATACAAAATTTCTATTCTCGGAATAGAAAAAGAATAGAAATGTGTTTAATACGATCCATAAATTTTTTTTATGACATAAAATTTATTTTAATTTGTTGATAATTTTTTGATTTCTTTTCTTTTCTTTTTTTTTCCCCGATGGCAACTAGTGGCAAATGGCTAGCAATAGTGACCGAAGTTCGGCAACCGATGACCAATGATCAATGGCGGGGGGCAACAACAACCGGTTAGAAGAGGAAGAAGAAGAAAAGAAAAAAAGAAAAGAAAGGAATGACTTATTCCAAAAATTATTCTCAAGAACAATAAACATCTTTTTTCTACTTCTTATTTCTATTCCAAATCTATTCTCCAGAATAATTTTCTAATCCGAGCAATAAAAATATTAATTGACATTATCAAATGGATTTCTTTTTTTTTTTTTTTACTATTCCAAGGAACATAAAAACAAAAAAGCAGAAAAATTGGAACATTATCAAAGGGAGCCTTAGTGAACCAAAAGAAAGCCGTTTATATTGTGCCAATTTTGTCAGATAATATGAGTAGTTTTGGATGGAAAATTGTTTGAAAAATTCTAAGCCTATTGTATGATGGCTACTTCAATCTCAAACTTTTAAATTTGGTCAATTTAATCTTAAAACTTTTGATGATTTATTAATATAGTCATTTTGGCCAATTTTCTGAAAATTGTTGATGTAGACTGTTGATGTGGATGCTGACGCTAATCATCCAATCTGGCATGACTAAAGTTGATGTGGATGTTTTTTATAATTTCTTTTAAAAAATTTAATTTTTTTTATTTCCTTTTTTCTTTTTCTTTTTTCTATTTCCCTTTGCTAGTCCAAGGCCTTGATGATGGCTAGCGAAGGTCACAATTATTTTCTTTTTGTGTCAAGGCTCCAGAGATTAGCAAAGGGAAATAGACAAAAAAAAAAGGAAAATGAAAGAAAAGAAAAGGAAGAAATAAAAATAGAAAAAAACGTAAAATATTAATGTAAAAATCATTCACGTCAACGCTGACCCTACTATGTAGCATAGTTGGCATCTGTACAGCAATTTTCTTGCTGATCAAAATTGGCTAGAAAAATTATCTTAACAAATTGTTAAAATGTTTAAAAAAATTAATTAAATTGAAAATTTTATAACTAAATTTAATCATTATAAAATAATTTATGAATTTTTGAACAATTATCCCAATTTTGGATAGACGACTTGCCTGAAAATGCCAATGTTCTGTGAAATGATGATGGAAAATTATTGGCAAAAAAAAAAGTCAAGAAAGTAAAAGGATTTGAAAAGTTATTTTCAAGGGAAAATAAAAAAATCATCTTCAACTTCCTTTTTCATATAAAGCATTCTCCGCACATTTTAAAACCTACAATTGTCATTCTCAGTTATTTATTATAGATTTCAAGTTGCAGTCTAAACATAATTTATCAAATTGTAATTTTGTTTTCCAACCTACCCCCACCCAAAAAAAAAAAAAAAAAAAACCAACAACCATCCATGCTCTCTTTACCACCCGAGAGGCTTGATCAGTTCGACACACCATCTCCTACTTTAGATTCTTCACCATCTCCTTCATTATTCATTTTGAAATCATCTTTAATTTTACCAAAAGTACTTAAGTCGATCCACAACCATTAACATGCCACACACAAAAATCAAAATGTAATATAAATTAAAAGAAACGTACCTCAATATGGTATATGTGGCCGTTGGAGCTCCCTGTCTGAAAAGCTTTCCACCGCATTCGAAGCTCTCCACTGAATCAAAAGGTGATCTGTACTGAAATTTCGACGCCTCTCCATGAAATCAACAAACGATAGAAGACAAGAAAATGGAGAAACTCATTAATGGAGGGCTCTCTGAAACCAGACGTTTCTTCGTCGGCCACCCTCAAGTGAAAAAGATGGTGCGAACCCGAACATAAATTTCAACCACCGACGGAGGATAAGAAAATAAAAAAAAGGCCATGATTTTTCTTTGTCCAACTTTGCCATGCTTTTCCCCGAATTCAAAAATGATGGCTACAAATGGTTTGGAAGCAAAATTGTCGTATCTTGAACAGTGCGAACAGCTTTTCGAGCATGGTAAAATATTTCTATCAAAAAAGCATTTAAGAGGCATTGACATGGACGATTATTACGACTTTTTTAATTTTTTCCTTTTAATTTAAAATGCCAATTTATGGTAAATTATTTGTAAAAAAAGGTAAAAGGATTTGAAAGGTTATTTTCAGGGGAAAATTACAAAAATTATCTCAAACTTTACTTCTCACGTCAAATTCTCTCCTCACATTTCGAAAACTACAATTGTCATTCTCACTTTACACGATAGATTTAATGATGTATCTCTCGTTGGAACATGATTCACCAAATTGTAATTTCATTTCCCAACCTATCCCCACCTCCAAAAAAAAATCCAACAACCGCTTACGCTCCCTCCACCACCCGATGGGCTTGATCAGTCCGACGCGGCATCTCCTGCTTTAGATCCTTCACCATCTCCTCCATTATTCATTTTGAAATCATCTTTAACTTTAGAAAAAATGTCATTTTGGGTATTTAAGTCGATCCACAACCATTAAAAAGCCACATATAAAAATCAAAATGTCTATAAATTAAAAGAAACGTACCCCAACATGGTATATGTGGCTGTTGGAGCTCTCTGGAAACCAAAGCTCCTTCGTCCAACTCGGCCAAGCTTTCCACCGAATACAAAGCTTTCCACTGAATCAAAAGATGATCTATACCGAAATTTCAACACCTCTCCCTGAGATCGATAACGTTAGAAGACAAGAAAATCAAGAAACCAGAGGTTTCTTCGTCCGATTCAGCCAACCGCCCACTGAACGTCCGAAACCAGAGGTTTTCTCGTCGGCCAACCGCCCACCGAAAAAGATGATGTGAACACGGACATAAATTTCTACCCCCGTCCATGAAATCAACAAACGACAGAGGACAGGAAAATCAAAAAAGCCATGATTTATGGTAGACTGTCGGCAAACGATTCTTTGTCCAACTATGCCAAGCTTTTCACCGAATTCAAAAATGACGGCTGCACATGGTAAGGAAGCAAAATAGTCGTATCTTGAACGGTGCTAACTGCTTCTCGAGCATCGTAAAATACTTGCCATAAAGAGAGCACGGAAGAGCCACTGAGAGCAAATTGGGTACTTCAGAAAGTCCAATTCGGCCATCCACTATGTGAACATTCAAGGCGGGACTTTCTTCGCCGCCCAATCACCCACTGAAAAAGATGATGTGACCCCCCGGACCTAAATTTCCACACTCTGATTTGGACGTTTCTTCGTCCAATTCAGCCTACCACCCACTGAATGTCTGAAACCAGGCGTTTTCTCGTCGGCAAACCGCCCACTGAAAAGGATGATGTGAACCTGGACATAAATTGCCACCTCCCTCCATGGACTCAAGAGGCATTGAATATAATGCCGCAAAGCAAAGTGGGAACTTCAGAATTAGAGAGAAAGAGAGCTCTCTGAGAGAGAGAGAGAGAGAGAGAGAGAGAGAGTTAAGTGTGAGTCCCCGTAAGAGCTAGGTTGCATGTGTTTTTGTATGCCATGGGAGAATATAAATTGTCATAGTTGTGTGAGATGGTATTTATTTGTGTTATGCTTGTATGCATTTTGGTATAAACATGTTTTGAGTTGCCTATTGCAATTTTTTTGTATTTATTCGCCACGTGGTAGATGTAGTTCACGAATTCATGTAGCCGGTCAGCCGGCAGGGTGCTAATTGCACAGGTGGTGGAGATTCTCCTTGGGAGCGATCAGCTACTACATGTGAAGGAGCCTGAATGACAGGTTCATGGGCCAATAGATACAACCGTTTACCTTGTTATGTGTGTCGAGGAACACAATCATTCGGTCCGATTTGGGCGGCGGAGTGTAGATGTATCCATGGCAGGCTTTGATGGCTATGCTTTGAGCCAATCGAACATGTGATGTCTTTCCAAATTGGACTGGCAAGTGGATCCACGGGTGGAACGTGCATCAAGTAAGAAAGCAACTAATGCAATTTCTATGTCCCAACATATTGCTATCTCGTCGATCTTTTTCATGATGCTTTAAGAATGTCGCTTGACACTTTGTTTTTTTTTGGTTGCATTCTCTATCTTCTCAACATTCATGATTCATAGGATACTAAAACTAAGAACAATCGAGATTAAGACCAAGGAGAATATACATAAGATATGATAGTATTAAGCATTACATTGCATTCATGGAGTTATGGCCATTGGTAATATTTTTATTCTTAGGATCAATTTTTTTTTAAAAACGGTTATTTTCTATTTCTACTCCATCAAACAATTTTTGAGTAAAAGAACTTGTTTGATAATTGCACAAATTTTTAATTCTAGGAATAAAAAATGAATATGAACACACTTAGTACCGACAAAAAAATTTATTATTATTTTTCGATAGCAGCGCTAATTGGCTGACAAGTGGCCTAATGGCCAATGACTGGCGACTGACAATTGCGCAGCAGCGAGCGGTGGGCAGCAGCCACCGCATGTTGGTCAACGGTTGCCAATTGCCGATTGCAACACGCTTGTTGCTAGCCACTATGTCGCCCAATCGCCAAGTAGCCCATTTGTTGATCATCGACCGTAAAACGGAGGGCGATGGCTCATCAATCACTACTGACCATTGATCACTAAATGCTAGTTGCTAGTCATCAGCCGCCGAGCAAAGGGTAGGGGCCAACAACAGCGAACAAAGGGTGGCGAGTCACCGATAGCCACCGGATGACAAGCAATGGCCTTTTGGCAACCGGTGACTGCAAAAGGCCGGCAACTGGCAGAGACAGGCAATGTGCGGCAAGCAATGGTCGATGGCAAACGACAGGTGACTAGCAACGACGAGCAATGGTTAGCAACAATCACGATTATTGACGACTCAAGGAATAACTTTATAGAAATTATTTTCAAGAATAAAAAGTTATTTTTTTCTACTTCTCATTTTCATTCCTAATCTATTATCCAAACTAATTTTTTATTCCGAGGAATAGAAATACTAATGGACGTTATCAAATAGATTTCTATTCTTTTTTTATTATGGGAAATAAAAGGAAAAAAAAAACAAAATAATTGGAGTGTTATCAAGCAGGACTTAGAGGTCATGAAAGAGGGGCATTTAGTGTGCACAACAATATTATCATTTCTGAACTTTCGAATCGCCTTCTGCCATTAAATGGAGGTAAAGACTTCCATCATGCAAAAAGTAAGGGGTGAGTATTATAGAAATAGCAATACTAGGTATATAAAATTAAAAGCCTTTGTGAACTCTTCCGTTTATATAGCATCATTACCCTTAAGTAAGCATAGACTTTTTGTAGTAATACTTTTATAATGACAATTTCTCCATTGAATTGTTTGTCAAGTCAAACGGTAAAACTGCTGTTTGGAGTAATTTTTGTTTTTAATGTTTGATCTTTTTATAATCTTATGGAGCCCATACTTTATTTAAAACGAAACACTTAAAATATTTTAAAATATGTAAGTAACAACTTTTCTTAAAATTTTCAAACTCGAATAAAACTATAATATTCGAATTTAAATGAAAGTCGTCCATTTCAAAACAAATGGAAAGAGAAGTTTACTGACTCGTCATTAAACTTTGAAGACAAGTTTAGCAACCCATACAGATTATTTTTTTATCACAAATAATTCGTGATAATTAATGAAGTTGACTATTGTAACCTTTTTAAAACACTTCCTAAGCTGATGATGTAATGTTCTGAACTCACTCATTTAAAGTTATATCCGTTCATAGACATCCCTCTTGGAGAGCCTTATGATTTTATCCTTTAGTAAAATCACATGTAGTTCGGTAAGCATCTTCTCATGAGACCATCCACTTAACAGAATAAATTCAAGAAACAAATTTACTATCAGAAATTTGAAGGATCCCTGTCCATTTTCCTAATTAATTAAAAGACAAAATGGATGCTCGAAAATTCTAATTCTGTCCTTGTGGAAGGACATACCTAATAAGCCTTAGATATCAGGTTAAATTGACGGAAATATTGAGAATCTAAAAATGAAATGCAATGAAACAGGTTCAACAGCTATAGCTTTGCACACCTAAAAATTTAATCCCTAAAATCTTCAGGGCTAATTTTCCAACCTTTTGAGATAATGCCTTGATTAGAAATAAATGGGAGAATTGCCAAAAAAGTCATAAACCTATTGGGGTTGTGCCGGATCAATCCTAAACCTTTTTTTTCGACCAATTCAGTCCTAAACCTTTTGTGATTGTGCCAATTTAGTCCATTCGGCCAAATTTGGCCGGCCGGAGCTGACGTGGACGCCGGCCGGCGCCGGCGACAATATTTTAATATTATTTTATTATTTTCCGATTTTTTTATTATTTTTTATTGTTTTTTCTGTTTTTTTCTTTTCTTTTCTTTTTTCTCTTGCCCCTCCCCCCGCCGGCGGCAGAGGCCGGCCAGCTCCGACGAGGCTTGCCGGCCACTGCGCGAGGGCCGCGAAGCCCTCGCCGGCGGCCAGCGAGGGTCGCGGCCCCCGTCAGACCGGCCACCCTCGCTGGCGGCCTTGCCCTGGTCTGTGCGAGGTCGCNCCTCGCCCTGGCCCAGATCTGGGCGAGGCGGGCGAGGGCGAAGCCGCCGCGACCCTCGCCGGCGGCCTAGCCCAGACCAGGGCGAGGCCGCCGGGGGCCGAGACCCTCGCCCAGGTCTCGGCGAGGCCGCCGGGGGCCGCAACCCTAGCCGGCGACCTCGCACAGACCAGGGCGAGGCCGCCAGCGAGGGTGGCCGGTCTGACGGGGGCCGCGACCCTCGCTGGCCGCCGGCGAGGGCTTCGCGGCCCTCGCGCAGTGGCCGGCAAGCCTCGTCGGAGCTGGCCGGCCACTGCCGCCGGCCGGGGGGAGAAAAAAAGAAAAGAAAAGAAAAACAGAAAAATTAAAAAAATAATAAAAAATTCGGAAAATAATAAAAAATTCGAAAATAATAAAAATAATATTAAAATATTGTCGCCGGCGCCGGCCGACGTCCACGTCAGCTCCGGCCGGCCAAATTTGGCCGGATGGACTAAATTGGCACAATCGCAAAAGGTTTAGGACTGAATTGGTCAAAGAAAAAGGTTTATGACTGATCCGGCACAACCTCAATAGGTTTAGGACTTTTTTGGCAATTCTCCCGAAATAAAGTGAAATATCATGTAAAGAAGAAGCAGTCAATTGATGCGAGGGAGGGACACATTGGAATAATTTCTTCATTTCATCTTTCGTTCTAGCATGATATTAAAGGACCATCAAATGCACAATCAACGATTAAGAAAGTTAAATCTCATTCAGAGTCTCGACTTGAGAAGCGAAAATGTGAAAACATAAAAAGGATAATCTGAAGATTCATCATGAGCATGGCCATACCAGTCCCAACTGCTATCTTCTTGATTTTCTTCATTGCTCAGCAGGATGTCCGATACCATATTTTCCTGCTCCTGCTGAGAATTAAAAGAAAGGTAGAAAGCTTTAGTCAATAAAAAGAAAAAGTAGAACAAAATCAACCAAAAGTAGATAATGTCATGCCTCAGAAGTAGGTATATTCAATAAATACTATTCTTGCTTTTCTGGTGATGAGGTCTCATAGATATCACAAAGGGAGAGTGTAAACAATTAGTAACCATGCACTTACAGTAAAAATAAAAACACTCACATAACACGACACCCGAGCCGCCACCTTCTCTTATCTGGAAATGGGACGCCTACACGCCCGGCTTGTTCGCCACGAATCTCAGGGCGGTCCACCCGTAAGGATGGACCACCACCGTGTCCTTCATGATCGGGTTCACCAAATTGTACTTCTTCGGGTCATTGGTGACGTTGAATTTCCCCGTCCCATACCCAAGGACCCAGAAATCATGGCCGTGAAGGTGCCACGGGAGTGTCTCGCTGTTGTTCGCTGTCCTAGTGCTTGCATTTTGCAAAATAATGTCCACTGTAGTGTTGACCTTTAGTCTATAGATCGAGTCACTAGAGGTGGCATTGGTTTTGTTTGCGACGCCATACATGTCGTAATCAGCAAAGCCAGGTTGCTGGTTGGGCGGCGAGTGCTGATCGAACACATGGTGGAGATTCTCCTTGAGGGTAATCGGGCAAGGCATGTGCGGGAGGGTGAGTGACACGTAGTTCATGGACCAACGGAAATAACCGTCGATCTTGCTCCGTGTGATGAGTAACATAATCACTCGGTCCGCTTTGGGCGGTGGAGGGCGGACGTAACCTTGGCGGGCTTTGATCGCTACGGTCTGGGCCAATTGCAGCGCAACGTCGTTCCGAATCGGGCCGGTGGGTGGATCTGTGGGCGGGACCCGCTTTGGATGGTTTGGTTGGTAATTGAGCAAGTTGAGACCGGGAGGGGTTGTGGAAGTGGCGTCCTGGCCAACATTGCCGCTCGTGATCCAGTAACTTCTCAATGGATCTTGATCGGCTTTGACCAAGACGGAGTATGTCTCCCCCGGGTAGATGAACAGGTTTTGAGCCATAAATGGCTCTGTATAGTGCCCATCTGCTTCAACTACGGTAAGGTTGTGACCCTGCGAATCAAAGTCAATTTTTGACCTATGCTCCAACCACAAAATTCCACAGTACAAGTCCTTGCAAAGAGAACATGTTCATCTTCAATTTAATACTTCCGGCTAAAACGCCGTGCGGTTGAAAAATAAATAATGGACCCACCAAATCATCGCGCAGCAAGTCAAAAGTAGAGTGCGGTCTCTTTCTCGTTCAGGAAAAACCCAAAGTATATGATCTCCACGATAATTGCTATCGTGTGTAATCCGATATGAAATGGTAATGGCAAAGAGAGTCTTCATCTTCGAGACTTTAAAATCATTGAGGAAAGCCAGGAAAAAAAAAGAAAAAGAAAAAAACAGATGAATAACTTATAGGTGATGGAAGTTTACCTCAATTTGAAAGCTGAGAGCATATCGAATGGCCACACTTGAAATCCTGAGGCAATATGTTTTACCAGGAATAACAGTCCAGTTCAAATATGCAGGAATGGTCGCATTATAAGCCACTGTATCCGAGCTTGGAGTGGCCGATTTGAAGCTATCGAACTTTCCCTTCCCTTGAATTTGAAGCGACTGCAATCCAAGCAACAAAAGAGAATGACAAAGCCATGAGCAATAAGTGAAGCCAACGCGTTTTTTTTTTTTTCATAATTGAGGAAATCAAATTGACTTAATTACCGCAGGCTCCCCATCCCAATAGAAGGCTCCGTCATTAGTGCTTTTGTTGTACCAGTCGTTGAGGATGACGCTCTGCTCGTAGTCATAGGCGTATGGCTCAGCAATGCCATCCGGCGGCAAAACCCGGATCCCACCATACAGTCCTGCTGCTTTTTGCATACTGTAATGGGAGTAGTACGAGTGTGTTCCGAGCTACATAAAGTATAAAGCATAATGTCATCCCTTGCAAGATGAGAATTTAAATGCCTCCTGTGTATATTCATCTAATGAGATGGATTCTACTTGAACCTCATGTGAGGTTCAGGAAAGCTCACATAAACATGGTGGATCAGTTTCTCATTCCACCTTAGTAAAAGTTCATGAAATTATTCAATAATCTTTCTACTTGCTTACCTGATCGAGAATAAAATGATAGGTAAAAGTTTGTCCCGGCAAAATGGGGCGTAAATACCGTGGACTTCCAATCTGCAAACCCAAAATCATCGTCTCCTCAAACGCTTAACCCAGACCTTCATGTTATAGTTTCGATGTGTTCACTACATACCTGTCGGACTCCGTACCAAAGAATCGCGAGCTTCTCCATCAAGCTGTTGGTAACTTTGACTTCAACGGTGTCTCCCTGTTGCCCCTGAATGGACGGTCCCGGGGTCTCTCCGTTGATGGTGATGATCCGCTTATGGTGGAAGTCCAACTCTTCCTTCACATTCCAGCGGAAGGGATGAAATGTAGATCTAGCCTCTGCATATGCCATCATCACCAAAACACAGGGAAGCAATGCTATTGATAGACGCATCTTTTGAGCTTGCAGAGCAGAAGGAAAATTATAGAAGAAGAAGAAGAAGAGAGAGAGACACACAGAGAGACAGAGATGAGCTTGCAGAGTAGTAGTATCGGAAAAAGGGGAAGGGGAGATAGAGACAGACAGACAGACAGAGATGAGCTTGCAGAGTGGCAGTATCGGAAAAAGGGGAAGGGGAGAGGGAGAGAGAGAGAGAGAGAGAGATAAGCTTGCAGAGGATTGTTGAAAAAAGGAGAAGATGGAGAAAGGGGTGGGGGTTGGGTGGCAAACTCGAAAAATTTTCCAAATCAGAGAGGTCCTTAGGAGAAAATATTCGGTGGAGTTTTGGGAGCGCCACGTTGGGGCCGCTATATATATATGGAGAGAGAGAGAGAGAGAGATTGGTGTGAGCAGTGGCAGTCGCATCATCTGCTCCTTTTGCTTTACGGGAGAGGGGGAGAGAGGGGAGATTGGGGTTAGTAGCAGAGCCAAACTATCGAACGTTATATAGATTATAAGCTGCGTCCGGAGGAAAATAGCCAGACGATAATGTGATCCTAAATTGAAGAATATCAAATGCTACAGTATGAGACGACATTAGACATTCCACTGTTATCCTCCTCCCAATTCAAGGATGTTTGGACCATGTTATAAAGATTGCTTTTTGGCCTCTCCAAAATTTTACATTTGCTTTATGAATAAATACACGTTTCTAGTAAAAGCTTGCTCCTTTATCACTAAATTAATTAAATTATATGTGTTCAAATTATCAATAAGGTCTTAGTAGTCCATACAATCAATAGGTCATCAAATAGAGACAAGCAGGGCATACAGTTCTTAATCCTAGCCCAAAACCCAGAAAAACCCATGTGAGCTTGGACTCGCTTTTCCCTTTTTCCACTTCCAAATCTTTTCCCCAGAAAATGTCAAGTAAGCTCGGAGCGTATGATGCCGTAATTTCTTTTTTCATTTTCTTTAACTCTCAAGAATTTAATATATAGACACTGTTTATACAAATCAATAATTCCTCTTACTTGTAACTACTCGACGCATTAGTTCATAACACCACGCATCAACATAGCTCCCAGGGTTTACTCCCCTAGCTATCGGCAGGGTGTGAGGTTCCCTGGGTCATCAAAAAAAAAAAAACATAGCTCAATCTCCGAAAGTTTATTACTTTGTGTTGTGAAAAAAGATCCTCGATCTATAATTAGATCTCTAATTAAATCTGCATGGTAGTGATGCCCATAATGTACAGCCTATTAAAAAAAAGGTTACCTTCATTTTATGAAAATCGAGAGAGAGACAGAGGGTTATGAGAACTCGTCATCTAATTAACAATTCATGACAACCCCTTTCCGTAATAAAGTTTACCTTTTTCCTGGAGCCATTTTCTCTAGCCGTTGCCCGTGCGGTTGCCGGGACGATGATCAAGAAGTTGTCTTAACTCCGGACCTGGACGAGACCAGAAGCACGCGCGGGGAAGGGGGGGTCCCACTAAGATGATTGGGGGTCCCCACAGGATACGCGAGCGAGAAATTATGCAGATTCCTAAACCCTAAACAAACCCCACCCTCCCTTCCTCTTCTCTTTTCCTGCAAGACAGGATAAAATGAGCGTGGTGCATCCACAAAAACGGGATGCATTCGCATCGTCGAATATCATGAAATTCAATTGCATTTACAGCATGACAGACCATATTCAATAGTCATCTACATTTTAGTGCATGCAGTGACTAACAAAATAAATTTTTCCGTGTTATAAGTAAATGAAATATCAGCAATGAATTAATTAGCTGATATCGATACATATGAACCCACGTCAAGCCTCTTTCTTCACGACTCATGTGTTTTTGAATGAACTTTATCTCCCCGAAATATATATCCGATTTTCTCAAGTTCAAATGCATTCATGTCATTTATATTGGTGCAAATAATGCTTACCACAGAAATCATCTATTCCCTAATGTTCAACCCCATTTGGTCCAGCTTTTCGGCTTTAAGCCCCTTAGTAATAATATTATGCGTTTAGCAAGCATTTTCAGAAGCTTATTGCCCAAATGTTAGCATTAGGAAGACTAAAAATCCAAAGCAAATGAGGATCTGCTTTGGACTTTAGGCATTTTGGAAATGCAAGTCCATTTTTACTGTTCATCCATTGACTTTTTTTTTATTTTTTGGTTCGACCATTCATCTTCCTCTTCCGCAGCAGCTGCCACATGCCAGCCGCCACCACCTAAGGGGTGACATGTCCTTGACAACCACCACCTGCAATCATGTGACCCAAGCGGCACTGCCTATAATCACAACCCTAGGCGCGCTCAAAACCCAAGCAACGCCACCTAAGGTTGCATGACCCAAGTGGGCGGCTTGGGTTTGTGCAACCCAAGCACTATTGCCTTAGGTCGCACAGCCAGAGATCATGCAACCTCAGGTGAGACTATCTAGCAACCAAATCTAGCCGCTGGCAGTTGGCCGATAGCTAGTCGGTGACAAAACTTCATCAAATTTGATTTTATTTTTTTAAAAATTAATAAAAGCTCTTTGCTAATGTAAATTCTTTACCGAACGGTATTTCACTTTCCAATACATTTCCAAGTTACAATTTGCCAAACACTAAAGCATTTCGAAAAATCCATTTATCCCATAGATACTTGCATTTTCGCAAAGCCATTTCCTCGTAGCCGAACCAAATGGGTTAGTATCTCATCTTTACAGAATCGATAGCATCGCATGTATAATCCACTCTAAGGTCCAGATTTTGACGTCTCATCTTTTGCTTATATCGAGACTGATTTCTGCCCCTTTTCAACAGTTTACTTGGACCGAACAAGAATTTTGAACTCCTGCACGCCGGAGGTTTTGGATGTGGAAGGATAACTTAAGGATAAAACCTTAATTTAGCTAGCGTCCTGTGAGCAGATTCAGTGACCCTATTCACTTCCTCGGGCAAATTATAGTCAATGTCCATCATGAATTTCCACGAATTATGAATATATAAAACCCAAGAATAAACGAGAGACTTCTTAAAGAGTGAACATGAAAGCAGAAGCAAGCATTAGGCTTAAGCTAATTTTCTATGAAAGCAGAAGCAAGCATTAGGGTTAAGCTAATTTTCTGAGGAAAAGAAACTATTCAGATAAAGCAGGGAAATTACCAACGGAAATCTACGCCTAAATAATCGTAGTTGCAAGACAGCAACAGAGATTGGATTTTGACATGCACACGCATACACTCTAGAGAGAGAGAGAGAGAGAGAGAGAGAGAGAGAGAGAGAGTACCAGAGAGGAGAACATTGTCATTAAATTGAGAGAGGAATGAACTGAATCTAATTCCTCTTGCCAGTGCAGCCAGTACAATGTTTGTGAGCAATTTACACACAGAAGGCTGCACGAACGGATAGAACATGCAGGGCTCTTATATTCTGATGGGTTCTTTTCGCACTCTTGACATAGAAGAGCTTGTTGCTTCGCATGTGGTGTGCCTACTTTTTCTTCCGCTGGTTCTACCATCTCAAACAAATTTGAGAGAGCTGAAAAGAATGGCGTTTGGAATGCATTTGGAATAGTTAATAGTTATGAGATAGCAAGAAGAATGGACCGGGGCCTTCGCATTCTGAGCACCGACCGGGGCCTTTGCATTCTGAGCCGGAGACGGTGAGAGACCACCATAGGAGTAGGAGCCGCCACCCCCATTCTCGCCGCAACTCTCGTGGTCGGGCTGCGACCCGTGGGTTCTCGGGTGGGACGGCTGGTTTAGCGAGCTTTGTTCCCCCTCAAGGTGCTTATCCACCAGTAGATAGCAGAACAACCACTAGTAATGCCCCTGTAGATCGTCTGAAAGGTAGTAATGCCCCTATTGATAGGGTAGATCATCAAAATGGTAGGCGCTTGGAACAGACACAGCAATTTGTTTTGTCGAATGCTAGGGAGCAGCCTGCAGTTTGCTCTTGGGCAAGTGTGGCTCGTACAACCATCAAGGGCTACGACCTCAAATATGCACAACCTTTGTCCCTTGAAGATGAACCGGTTGTTGAATTTTCGGAAGACGTCTTAGATGCAATGGACCCCAAATGGAAAGAATGTGTAGTTGGTTACTTTGTGGGTAAAAAATTACCTTTCAAACTAGTCGAGACTGCCCTCAAACATGCTTGGGGTGTGAAACTCATGGAGGTCATGGCTAATGACAGAGGCTTTTTCTCTTTCTGGATTCCTGATGCAGACTTTAGGCGTCATATACTGGATAGTGGCCCTATAACAGTCGCTCGTGTCCCATTGATTCTGCAGTAATGGCACTCCCTCTTGGAACTAACGAAGGACAACCACACTAAGGTTTCGGTATGGATTCGGCTAAGAAATATCCCGTTTGGCTTATGGTCAGCACCTGGGATTGGCGACAAAGCAAGTGCCATAGGCATTCCCCTTTATGTAGACCAAAGAACAGAACAAATGAAGATGTTGTCTTATGCTAGAGTTTGCGTTGAAATCTCAGCAACTGACAAGAGATATGACAGGATAAAAGTGAAGTTCAACGGAGTCACTCGCCATGTGCTGGTTGAGTATGAGTGGAGACCCATTCTCTGTAATAGATGTGGCTGTTTTGGCCACAGGTGTGACCTCAAGGAGAGGGTTGCTCTTGCTGCAGTGGGTGCTGCAAATAGCAGGTTTGGTGCTGGTACAAATGGGGCTGGCTCTACTGAAACACAACCTTCTGCTGGCCATCAACCCCTTGCTGGAATTTTTGCAGCAACTCCAATTTCTGCTGTCCCTGTTGCTGCTCAAGCTTCTGCTGTTGTCCAAGGTGTTGCTGTCACTCATGCTCATCAACCCGTTGCTGTTCAAGGTTATGCTGGACAACAAACTCCTGCTGTTGCTCCAGTTTTTGTTGTCCCTGCTGCTGCTCAAACTTCTGTTGTTGTCCAAGGTGCTACTATCACACATGCCATCAACCTGCTGCTGTCCAAGGTGCTACTATCACACATGCCCATCAACCTGCTGCCGTTCAAGGTTCTGCTGGCCAACAACCTCTTGCCGCTGCTATTCAAGGCTCTGTTGACACCCATTAAGCTGCTGAAGACCTCGTTGGCGAGCCTTCCCTTGCGGAACTTCCTGCTGACGTCAATCATGCTGCGGTCCTGACCCATTCAACTGGTGTTCCAGCTTCTGTTTGTTCATTTTCTGGTGCAGGTTTCAGTAGCTCTACTACTGTTTCCCCTAAAACCGTTGTTGCTCCTCTTGGCCTTAAAGCTGCAGTAGTCCCTAGTCTGACCGAAGACAACATGCAGGGAGAAGCGAGTTCGCCACAGTTTGCTGTCTACACCAGGAAGGCCGAAGGATCCTCGGCTCTAGGTACTGTCTTGACCTCCGATCTCCAACCAAATCAGTGGCATACAGTCCCTCCCAGATGCAAAGTGAAACCAGGGGTACCATCCCTGCCCTTACCTAGGACGGCTCAAAGAAGACAGATTAAAAAGCCTATCCGATTTGAAGAGGATCTTAGACAAGTTGAAACAAAGCCCCTTGCTGATCCGGCGCCTATTTCTCCCTCTTTTTCCCTTGTGGATGACTTAGATGAAGAGGCAGATGCTATCATAAGCAAAGAGGAAGAAGCACAGGGGTTTGTGGCCACTAGAACAGCCTCCCAAAGGGCTGTCTCTCTACTGGCTTCCAGAAGCAGCCCTCCCCTTGCAGTGGAAAAAGGTCGGCAGGCTACCAAGCTAGTGAATCCCCCTATTCCAAGGCAGGTCAGCTCCTCAAAGGTACATACCTCACACTCACTAAAACCGACAGGTACCAAGTGTCGGTCTGGAAAAAACAGGTAGATAACCTATTTATTTTGTAACCGTAGCTAATGAATTTTGGTTTTTGGAATGTTCGGGGGATTGTGGACCCGGTTAGACAATCTGAGGTGAGGCATTTTGTTCGTGCTAATAATCTAAGTTGTATTGGTTTGATGGAGACAAAGGTACCGCCTCATCGTTTTGCTGCCATTTCTTCTAGTCTTATACCGGGGTGGCAATGGATTGCAAATTATGAATTTTCTAATCGAGGTTGGGTATGGTTTGGTTGGAACCCTTTTTTGTTGGACTTTTCTTGTCTTCTTAAAAATGCCCAAATCATACATGGCACAGTCAAAATCTTGCAATTTGGATTTTCTTTATTCCTCTCGGCAGTTTATGGGGAGCACACATATATTACTCGCAGACCTCTATGGAGTGACATTACTCTTCTAAGTGCTGCTCTCAGAGATAGTCCCTGGATTATTGCGGGTGACTTCAATGCCATCCGGGACTCCTCGGACCGCATAGGAAGCTCTGAGAACTGGATCCCTGCATTTGATGAATTTCGGGATTGCTTATGTTATGCTGAGCTGGAAGACCTTCATTATGTGGGATTTCGGTTCACTTGGTCATCATCCACTAGCGAGCGTAGGAAACAAAGGAAAATAGACCGGGTTTTAGTCAACAGCAAATGGGCCTCGGACTTCTCTTTCTCTTAGGCTGCTTTCCTCCCCCCTGGTATCTCGGACCATACCCCAATGTCTGTCAGAGTTTTGGCACTGCGCCCTCAGAGGAAACCTTTTAAATTCTTTAATTTCTGGATGTCCCACCCTGACTTCTCTGCTTTGGTATCTCAAGTCTGGGATAGCCAGATTTCAAGCACGCCTATGTTCAAGGTTTACAGTAAGCTCAAACTTCTCAAAAGTAGGCTCAAGGTGCTGAACAAAGAAGTTTATTCAGACATCTCTCATCGAGCCTCTGAAGCTAAAAGGGCCCTCCTTCTCTCGCAAGAGCTCTATACAGCGATCTTTTTAACAGCTCTTTGGCAGAGACTGAGCATACCCAAGCACGTGCTTTCTACGAGCTACGTTCTATGGAAGAATCTTTCTTCCAGCAAAAATCTAGGATTCGCTGGCTTCAGGAAGGCGACCAAAATACTAGATTTTTCCACCAATCTGTTTAGAGAAGACACCTGCGCAACCGAATTCTCTCGGTCCAGGATGATGCAGGTAACCTGATTTTTGACCCTGTGGATGTTCAACATGCTTTTGTTAATTACTTTCAGGATCTATTGGCCCCAGTGAATACTCCTTTTCGGCCTACAGTTTTGGAGGTGAAGGAAACACTGAGGCACACCTTGAATGAAAACCAGGTTAGGCTCCTGTCAAAGCCCATTCTTCCCCAGGATGTAAAGGAAGCCATGTTCTCTCTACCAGGGAATAAAGCCCCGGCCCCGGATGGCTATAATTCTGACTTCTTCAAAAGAAACCGGGATATAGTAGGTCCTTCTATTATAGAGGCAATTATTGACTTCTTTAATACTGGGAAATTATTAAGGGAGATCAACTGTACAATCTTGGCCTTGGTTCCCAAAGTACCGAATGCTTCATCGGTTACTGACTTTCGCCCAATAGCCTATTGTAACACCATCTATAATGCATCACCAAAATCCTGTCTAATAGGATTGCAGCGACTCTTCCTGATATTATAAGTCCGGCACAAACGGCTTTTGTTAGAGGCAGAAGGATAAGTGATAACATCCTCCTCACTCAAGAGCTCTTTAGTGGTTTCCACTCGGATAATTACTCTTCCAAGTGTGCCATTAAAGTCAACTTTCGCAAGGCTTATGACACCCTGAACTGGAATTTTCTGGAGACTACCCTAAAAGCCTTTGGTTTTCCATGCCACTTCATCCGGCTTATTATGATATGTGTTCGTACCCCTAAATTTTCTATCTCTATGAATGGAGAGCTCCATGGTTTCTTCTCAAGTGGTAGGGGGCTACGACAAGGCAATCCGGTCTCACCATACCTGTTCACTTTGGCTATGGAAGTTTTTTCAGGCCTCTTGGATTCTCAGTCTCGTCGCCAAGACTTTCGATATTTTTGGCGATGTAAGAAATCTTGCCTGTCGCATCTCTTCTTTGCGGATGATGTATTCATCTTCAGCGAAGCAAATTTAGTTTCAATTTCATGTATGAAAGAGGGACTCGATATTTTTTCTCAGTGGAGTGGATTAACTCCAAATGCTAGTAAGAGTGAAGTTTTCACTTCGGGGATCTCGGAAGAAACAAGGACCCAGATCTTGCATTTGCTAAACTTCCGTTTAGGTTCTCTACCAGTCAAGTACCTGGGTGTTCCAATCATTTCCTCGAGGTTGAACAAAGTGGATTGCCATGCCCTGGTATGTCTCCTAATTGCTAGAGTCCAATCCTGGACACATCGTTTTCTTTCTTTTGCGGGTCGGCTTCAACTTATAAGATCTGTCTTGCATGCTATTCAAGTGTATTGGGCGTCAATATTCTGGCTACCATCTTCCATAGTAGACAAGATAGAACAAATATGTCGACAATTCCTTTGGAAAGGATCAGGCCTAGGCTCAAGAGGCGCCAAGGTCTCGTGGGATGATGTATGTCTCCCTAAACAATAAGGGGGACTGGGTATTCGGAGAATTAGGGACAGCAATAAAGCTGTGATGCTTAAGCATATTTGGATTCTGTTCACTGACAAAAAATCCTTATGGTGTAAATGGATACACTCCACCCACCTCAAAAGGATAAACTTCTGGTTAGCAACAACCCCGACCTTTTGCTCATGGGCTTGGAGGAAAATCCTCTCACTGAGAAGGGAATTTATAGGCTATTTCAGGTGGAAGATAGGAGATGGCAAATCTACCTCTTTGTGGTTCGACCCGTGGCTAGACATGGCCCCCCTTAATCAGTTTTTTGATAACGCATACATCTATCAATCAAGTCTTACTAGACATGCAAAGGTTGCTGATCTTTTTTCCTTGGATGGGTTGACACATGCACAGAAATCCTTATTCTTGAACCTCAGAGGTTCAATACGTGTGTTTATCATGTTGGATGTTGAATGATAATAACGATTAATATAGACAAATGCAAATCTTAAAAAGGAGGAAAGAAAAATCTTCTTTCTAAAAGGAAATAGAGTCCAAATCAGTTCCTCTTTGATCTGAAAACTAGAAACCTTGCCAATAAAAAAAGGTGAACATCAAATAGGCCTCGATCCACTACGAAAGCTAGAATCCTAACACTATGGGAAATTTCTCTGATAAGGAAATTAAGATAGCTTTGGCGTGGTCCGATATTTGCTTTCATGGCTCATTGCCAACAAATAACATTTTCTAGGCCCCAAAGTTCCATATCAGAGAGAAAGAGCTCATAAAGCATTCATAGACTCATCTCAAATGATCACTAATTAAAGATCCTATTGTCTCAAGAGGCGACGAAATGGATCTATCAGGCTTATTCAAAATGGGCCTCACGATTAGATCTTGGTTCATGAAATGAGGGAATGGAATATCTGAACAGATCCATAGACAAATACCCACTTTAATTTGCACAGATTTGACCATGGGATCAAAGAGGAAAAGAAAATTGAAAGGGGGAACACATCAAAATCTGATACCCTTGCCTCCATTTCATGACTCAGGCATGTCGGGGTCCCATATTACCAAAGTGGCGCTCCCTTTCATGCCAAAAGGTATATTTATTAATAATATGGTGTATTGACGGCCTTGTATGACATGACATGAATTTTTTAGGGTCTCCTTTAGGTGGGACTGTGAGAAAAGCAATCACGCTTAAAGTTGGAAAATGAATTTCCATAGTCTAAAATGGAAAAAAATATTTTTCTGAAAAATAATTTCTCTAAAATCATTTTTGTTTACTATGAACTTTTCTCCGAAACAAACTCAACTTGAACTGGGGAAATATCCAATCAAATGTGTGAGGGGTCGGATCTTGTCCTCCATTACCAATCTTTGTATTCTGTCTCGTCACATTCCATAATCCCTTAAGGCAACTTGCCCCCCTTCTCTACACATACTTCTAACCCGATACCCATGCCCTCACAGAAATGAGAATCTATCTGGCAACGAACGCCTAGACGACGGGATTATCTGCCACGAATCTCAGGGCGCCCCACCCGTAAGGATGGACCACCACCGTGTTCGTCATGATCAGGTTCACCAGATTTTACTTCTTTGGGTCATTGGCGACGTCGAATTTCCCCATCCCATACCCAGTATTCGTGGCGGTGAAGGTACCATGGGAGTGTCGTGCTGTTGCTCGCTGTCATAGTGTATGCATCTTGCAAAATTATGTCCACTGTACTATTGAGCTTTAGTCTGTAGACCGAGTAACCGGAGGTGGCATTGGTTTTGTTCGCGATGCGGTACATGTCGTAATCCGCAAAGCCAGGTTGCCGGTCGGGTGGTGGGCGCTGATCGAACACATGGTGGAGGTTCTCCTTGAGGGCAATCTGGTGCGGGTGCGTGGGAGGGTGAGTGACATGTAGTTCATGGACCAACGGAAATAACCGTCAATCTTGTTCCGCGTGATGAGTAACACAATCACTCAGTCTGCTTTGGGCAGTGGAGTGCGGACGCAACCTTGGCGGGCTTTGATGCCAGGCTCTGTGCCAATTGCGGTGCGATGTCATTCCGAATCGAGCCGGCGGGTGGATTTGTGGGCGGGACCTGCTTCGAATGGTTGGGCTGGTAATTGAGCACGTTGAGACCGGGAGGGGTCGTGGCAATGGCGCTCTGGCCAACAATGGCGTAATCCAGTAATTTCTGGATGGATCCTGATCGGCTTTGATCAAGACGGAGTATGTCTCCCCTGGGGAGATGAACAGGTTTTTGAACGCAAGTGGCTCTGCATACCGTCCGTCTGCTTCAACTACGGTAAGGTTGTGACCCTGCGAATCAAACGAACATCTTGACATACGCACCACGCAGTAAATTCTGAGGCGATATGTTTTCCCGGGGACGAATCATTGTAGAAAACCAGGGGGAAAAAAACCAGAGGAATAATTTGTAGGTGATGGAAGTTTACCTCAATGTGAAAGCTGAGACCATATAGAATGGCTTCACTCGAAATCCTGAGGCGATATGTTTTCCCGGGGAGGACTGTCCAGTTCAAATGTGCAGGATTGGTTGCGTTATGAGCCGTTTGTATCCAAGCTTGGAGATGCCGATTTGGAGCTATTGAACTTTCCCTTCCCTTGAATTTGCAGTGACTGCAATCCAAGCAACAAAAGAGAATGAAAAACCTATGAGCAATGAGTTAAGGCTTGGTCATCATCGATGAAATCAAACGAACTTGATTACCTAGTGCTTTTGTTGTAGCAGTCGTTGAGGATGACGCTCTTCTCGTAGTCATAGGTGTATGGCTCGGCAATGCCGTCTGGCGGCAAAACCCGGATCCACCCATACAGTCCTGCTACTCTTTGCATACTGTAATGGGAGTAGTACGAGTGTGTTCCGAGCTACATTAAGTATAAAGCATAAAGTCATCCCTTGCAAGTTGCAAGATGAGAATTTAAATGCCTGCCGTGTATATTCATCTAATGATGTGGATTCTACTTGAGCCTCACGTGAGGTTCAGAAAAGCTCACTATCATGAGAAAATTACAAAAATTATCTTCAACTTTACTTCTCACGTCAAATACTCCTCGTATTTCAAAAACTACAATCCTCGTTCTCACTTTATACGATAGATTTCAAGATGCATCTCTCGTTGGAACATGATTCACCAAATTGTACCCCACCTCCAAAAAAATCCAACAACCACCTATGCTCTCTCCACCACCCGATGGGCTTGATCAGTCCGACACGCCATCTCCTGCTTTAGATCCTTCAACATCTCTTCCATTATTTATATTAAAATCATCTTTAACTTTACAAAAAAATGTCATTTTTGGTATTTAAATCGATCCACGACCATTAACCAGCCACATATAAAAATCAAAATGTACTATAAATTAAAAGAAACGTACCCCAACATGGTATATGTGGCTGTTGGAGCTCTCTGGAAACCAAAGCTCCTTCGTCCAACTCGTCCAAGCTTTCCACCGAATTCAAAGCTCTCCACTGAATCAAAAGATGATCCATACTGAAATTTCAACACCTCTCCCTGAAATCGATAACGAGAGAAGACAAGAAAATCAAGAAACCAGACGTTTCTTCGTCCAATCCAGCCAACCACCCACTGAACGTCTGAAATCAGACGTTTTCTCGTCGGCCAAAAGCCCATCGAAAAAGATGATGTGAACCAGGACATAAATTTCCACCCCCGTCCATGAAGAAATCAACAAACGACGGAGGACAGGAAATCAAAAAAGCCATGATTATGGCAGACTGTCGGCAAACGCTTCTTTGTCCAACTATGCCAAGCTTTTCACAGAATTCAAAAATGACGGCTGCACATGGTAGGGAAGCAAAATAGTCGGATCTTGAACGGTGCTTACTGCTTCTCGAGCATGGTAAAATACTTGCCATGAAGAGGCACTGAAGATAGAGCAAATTGGGTATTTCAGAAAGTCCAATTCGGCCATCCACTATGTGAACATTCATGGCGGGACTTTTCTTCGCCGCCCAATCACCCACTGAAAAAGATGATCTGACCCCGGGCCTAAATTTCCACCAGCGTCTAAAACCATACGTTTTCTCGTCGGCCAACCGCCCTCTGAAAAGGATGATGTGAACGCGGACATAAATTTCCACCCCCATCCATGGACTCAAGGCACTGAATATAATGCCACAAAGCAAAGTGGGAACTTCAGAATTAGAGAGAGAGAGCTGAGCGAGAGAGAGAGAGAGAGAGTATTAAGTGTGAGTCCCGTAAGAGCTAGGAGCCTGAATGACAGGTTCATGGGCCAATAGATATAACCGTTTAACACATCCAACTTAGTTACGGTGCCATAACCAATGTCCACACATCAACAATTGCTTGAAGACTCAAAAGAACACACTAGATGAATATTCCATATGATTGGGCCATTTCCAATGAAAGGTCTAAAGTGATGGAGGGTCCCCCTCCAGGATCTGCTTAGATTCATGCAGCTACTATTTAAGCAAAAAATTATGCAAATTGCGCACTTTGCCTTCTTGCAAGACAAAGTATATGATGAGCGTGGTGCATACATAAAAAATATGTATGTATCGTCAAATTTGATGAAATTCATCGTGTTTACAATATGACTGATCATATTCAATAGTCATCTACATTTTAGTGCATGCACATTAATTATGCCGTGCTGTAAGTAAATGTAATATCAGGAATGAAATAATTATCTAATATTGATGCTTGTGAATCCACGTCAAACCTCTTTCTCCATAAGTCGTGTTTTTGGATGGCCTATTTTTTTTTTTTCCTGAAATATATCTGATCATCTCAAATTCAAATGTATCATGTCATTTATATTGGTGCAAATAAAGCCTACCACAAGAATCAGCTAAGACCCAAAGTGCAGAACTTAGGATATCATCTTAACAAAATCAATAGCATTGTAAATATAATCCACTCTGAGGTCAAGATTCTGATGTCTAATCTTTATACATGTCGAGACGGATTTCTGCCTCTTTTCGACAGTCCACTTGGAAGGAAGAGGATTTTTATTCTCCTTCAAGCAGCTGCAAGCCGGAGGTTCTGGAGGCGAAAGGATAGCTTAGGATAAGGACACACACTTTGGCTTTTGTTCTGTGAGCAGATTCAGTGACCCTATTCACTTCCTCGAGCAAATTTTAGTCTATGCCCATGGAGAATTTCAACGAATTATAAATATATAAAACCCAAGAATAAATGAGTGATGTCTTAGAAAGGGAACATGAAAACAGAATTAAGCTTTAGGCTGAAGCTAATTTTCTAAGGAAAAGAAACCATTCAGATAAGGCAGGGCAATTAACAACAGAAATCTATGCCTGAATAATCATCTCGCAAGACAGCAACAGAGCTAGAATCTTGATATGCACATGGGTGCAGTGTAGAGAGAGAGAGAGAGAGAGAGAGAGAGAGAGAATGTGAACTGAAACTGATTTCTCTTGCCAGTGCAGCCAGTACCGTGTTTATGAGCATTTATGCACAGAAGGCTACATAAGCGGAAAGAACATGCAGGGCGCTTGTATTCAGACAGGATCTATTTGAACTCTTGACAAAGAAGAGCTTGTCACTTTGCATGTGGTGTGCCTACTTTTTCTTCCTCTTGTTCTCCCATCTCGAGCAAATTTGAGAGCTGAAAAGAATGGTATTTGGAATAGTTAAGAATGATGGGATAGCAAGTAGAATGGGCATTGTGATGTATGTTGATTTGAATCAAAGAGAGCAATAAAACCTCGCCAATAAGGGAATAGGCAGTCCTCCGATTATTTCACCGAGACAATCCTTAGACAGTAAGAATTTATCATATGGAAAATAAAGGTACGTGACTGATAAAGATCTATCTTGACCAGTGGATTCTTGGGCCTTGACAGATGGCCATCATTGAGAGACTACATGTAGTCACCTGCATTTCGAAACCTTTTATGATAGGATGAGGAATCTCTCATACCCTACCTCATCTCGTCAATCCCAAGATGTGATACAGTAAATTGTGATATCCTATGCTTTCTGATGTTTGGCAAAGACAACAAATGAATATTAAAGACAGACCTCAAAACCAGACTGCTTGAAAAATCTGACACTGGCAATCATCAGAACACTATAATTTTATTATGAAGCATAAACTCTCTGATACGGGGGTGCCAAACATGGGCACTTGTCATAGTATCTGACTTTCAAAGTTTCCAAATCACAACCAACAGGTCTCAGGGAATGAGTGTCCAAAATTTGGATACAAGTGCAGGGATCTATCTGAAATGGATGATATGCACGCCTGATAATACCTCTTTCTATATTCTCTAAAGCATTATCTTAACGTTAAACTTCATTTCAATAATTCCAATAATTGCGGCATTTTAAACAAGATTATCACAATCGGGGTACAAGGCAGGATGATTGTGGGTCTTTGAGGAATGGATCAACCGTCATAAGACCCTACAAATTTAACAAACTGAGGCCAACTTGTGAAGTTTTAACATGGTTTTGCACAATTAGATACATATCAACATTAAAACAAGCAAAGAAAGACGTGATCAATGGAGGAAGTTACTGCCTTCTTTTTATAGAAATTGACAACTAGAGAAGGAAGGGGAAGGGGGGTTTATTAGAACTGGTCATCTAATTAACAACTAACGAAATTTCTGATAAAGTTTACCCTTTCTTTGAGCCACTTTCTTCAGCAGTTGCACGAGCAGTTGCCAGTACGATGTTCACAACGTTATCTTAACCCAGCTCTGGACATGATCACATGCATGTCACGGACCAGTCCATCTAGCATTTCCTTACTCATACGATCTTAGGAATTTCTTCCCAAGTCAGTCATTCTCACCCACTCACGAGGATCGTAGAGAAAGAAGCTCTTTTGTGTTCATCAATTTCCTAAATCTTAGTTCTGCTATGAATGGAGGACAGTTCTCAAGTGTGGCGTAGACAATTTTGATGGATATATGAAAATTCTCCTTTGAATTTCTATCCAATTCTTTATCCAATGTCATTGGCGGTAAGTCAATCAATTATTTATCCCTAACTGGTGGAGCAATCTTTTGCGCCTAGTGGTGAGCTGTCATTATCTTAGCTCCTTATCCTTAGCTAGTGGCTTGTGCATTTATTCTTTAGTGGTGAACCTTCCTTATCCAATTCCATCTTAACACTCCATACACCTAGTATCAGATCTCAAGGTTGAACTTGTCTTGAGTGATTTTTTTTTTTTGTTATCCATCTCATATTAAAAATGGATGAACCAGTTCCAAGAGGCTCTACTTTGGAACAAGCACACAACGAAAGACAAAATCGTACTATAGAGAATCTCCAGCGACAAATGGAGCAGGTCCTCAATTTTCTAGAAGATCCAATGAGATAAGGATAACCAGTAAAAACATCCAGATAATCGACCTTGACGTGACAATGCAAATTCTTATCAAATTCTAGTGATACAGATCATTGAGTTAGGAGAAGAATGCACAAAGAAAATGATTGTGAAATCAAAGTGGTGGCACCTAAATTTGATAGTAATCTAAATTCATATGACACTGTTGATTGGCTACATGCAACCGAACGACATTTTGACTTCAAGTCACACTTGGATGAGGAGATGTAAGGTTGTTGCCCAAGTTGAAGAAATATGCCTCCTTGGTGGGAGAACCTAAAGCATCAGCAAATCAAGGAAGGAAAAGGTAAGATTAAGTCTAGGGAAAAACTCAAGACACTAATGAATAAGAAGTCCTTGCCTCACAACTCCAAGCCAAATACCCTCAAACAACACGGGATGAACATCGAAGAATACATTAAAGAGTTTGACCAACTCATAATGAGGTGTGACATTCCAGAAGTGCAAGAGCAGCCTATTGCTCAATTCCTCGGTTGGATGAATCGGGAAATTACTTATTCAGTTGAACTTCAACTTTTTTGTTTCTTTGAAGACATGTGCAAACCGACAATGAAGGTCGAGAAGCAATTGAAGAACAACAAAAGATTTTCTGCCAAAACCTTGACAAAGGAACAACCTTCTTTAAGAGTGCTTTCTCAAGCAACACCCAAAACACTTCAAAGAAGGAAAAGAGAAGTTTGTGGAACTTGTCAAAAAGAAATTCACAAGAAAACTAATGGTGAAGGTAGGAAAGGCTTTAAAAGCCATGGTTTGGGCATTTGCATGCTAATTGTCCTAATTGGAGAGTTGTGCTTCAAAAGAGTGAGAGGATCGATTTAGAAATTCAAGAGGCTAAGGCCCCCATTTGGTTTGGTTATGCGAAGGGGCTTTTGGCCTCTAAAGCACCTTGGCCAAATGTAAGTTTGTTTGGTTCGATTTTTAAAAAGACTTCGGCCAGATGTAATTACATTTCCAAATAGCTCTAAGGGCCTTTAGTCCAAGGCAAGTCTAGAGGTCTTTTGGAAAGTTGTATCTTTGAAATGCAAATTCCACTGTTCATGATGGGTACTGTTCATCCTCTCTGGAGAAGCGAACCAAGACCGACGATTGCTGGCGAAGCGCCACCTAAGGGGTTGCCTGCATTAGCGACTACCGCTTGGATTGTGCAAACCTAGGCCATGGAGGCGATGGTTCCATTGCCTAGGTCAAGGCCATTGCCTGGGTTCGCGCAACCCGAGTGACAGAGCTGTCCCCTCTATGGCGTGGCTTTGTTCAACCTAGATAACAAATGACCAAGCGACCACCGCCTAATGTCGCGTGACCCAAGCGACACTTAAGGTTGCGCAACCTCAGGCGAGGCTATTTAGTAGCCAAAATTGGCCACTGTTGATTAAATAAAAAATATTTAAATCTTTTTTTATAAAAAATTTAGCAAAAGTACTTTGCAAAATGTTATTTTTATCAAATGGCATTTAAGCCAAAGTTATTTTGTAATGCAATTTAAAATTACAATTTACTGAACACTATTTGCATTTCAGAAAATCCCTTTAGCGCAAAGGAATTTGCATTTTTGTCCAAAATCGAACCAAACAGGACCTAAGACTAATTCTAACTAGATTGGTTTCAGATCGGATGAGTAGAAGGAGATTGTGGAAAAAGCCAATGATGGTAAGTTGTTGGTTATCCGGAGAGCCTTACACACCATAATTTCTCTAGGGGTAGACGAGCAAAGAGAAAAATCTTCCACACCCATTGCACAATTAATGGGAAGTGCATAAGATGATTATCTTTGCTCCAACATTGCTTCCACAACTTAAATAAACAAATTGAAACTTCCAGCGCCTAAGCATCCTCAGCCGTACAAACTTCAATGGCTCAATAAGGGAAGTGATCACAAGGTAACCAAACAAGCTCTCATTTCTTTTATCCATTGAAAAGAATTACCAAGATCAGATTTCGTGTGATATCATTCCTATAGATGAATGCCACTTGTTATTAGGGAGGCTTTGACAATAGGATGGGAAAGTCGTGCATGATGGCCATAAAAATGCACCACCCTTGCACCCTTGACTCCATCCACAATCCATAAAAAACAACCTGGGACGGAAAACACGAGGAAAGCCTTCTCTTGAATGAAGCACAAGTTGAGAAAGTTATCACAAGCAAAAGATTGTTTTTGCCCTGCTTATGGTTGACAGCCAGCAAAGTAATAGAGAGACCCCCGCATCCTAAAATCCATTCCTTGTTAAAAGAATGTGAGACTGTATTTTTGGGGGATTTTCCATCTAACCTCACTGAGGGGAACTAAGCATCAAGTTGACTTTCTTCCTAGTGCTCCTCTACTGAACAAAGCTGCTTGTCGATGCAACCCAAAAAAAGAAGAAGAAGTTACAATGACAAGTTGATGAACTTATCAATAGAGAATATGTCCGAGAAAGCATTAGCCCTTATTTTGATCCAACCCCACTCGTGCTTAAGAATGACGAATCTTTCAAACTATGCGCGAATAACCGAGCCATCAACATCACCATTTAGTATAGGAATCCCATACCTAGACTTGATGATATGTTTGACAAATTATATGGTTATACTATATTTTCCAAAATAGATTTGAGGAGTGGCTATCACCATATTAGAATGCGAGGAGACAAGTGGAAAATGACCTTCAAAACTAAAGACGGGCCACTATGAGTGGCTGGTTATGCCATTCGGACTTTCTAATGCTCTGAGCACCTTTATGAGACTTATGAATGAAGCCCTTCGTACTTATATTGACCACTTTGTCATTGTATACTTCGATAACATTTTTGTGTATAGTAGGAGCAAGAAATAAGCATATTTCTCACTTGAAACAAGCCTTTGAAGTCTTAAGGAAGCAAGAGCTCTATGCTAAGATGAAAAAGTGCGAGTTCTTCTCTTTAAGCATCGTATGTCTTAGGTATGTGGTTTCAAAAAATGGGATCTCCATCAACCAATCCAAGGTGAAAGCACGAAGACATAGCTGGTTACAAAGTCCATTTATGATATAAGGAGTTTTCATAGCCTTGGTTCTTTTTACCAATGACTTGTGAAGGATTTCAATACTATCATTAGCTCCCATTATTGAATGCATGAAGAAGGGATCCTTTGAATGGACCAAGGCTACTCACAACATTTTTGAAATAATCAAATATAAATTTGTGAGCCCCCTGTTCTTATCCTTCCTAATTTCGATAAAGTATTTGAAGTTGAATGTGAGCAAGTGGAGTTGGCATTGGAGCTGTTCTTGTCCAAGCCCAATAGCCTATGACATATTTTAGTGAGAAGTTAAAAAATCAAAGGACTATTCAAGTTATGACAAGTTTTACGCCATTGTGAGGAGCTCTTGCTCATTGAAGTCACTATTTGAGGCCTGAACAATAATTCTTTTCATTTATCTTAAAAAAAGCTTGCATAAGCTGAATTTGCCTCCAATCGATCACCAACTTACACCACTGGTCACTCACCTTTTAAAGTTGTGTATGGAATAAATCCTCTCACAACAATCGATTTGATTCCCATTCCATCCAGCTCAACTCACATGTAAACTTAGACGGCAAAGAAAGAACTCAATATGAAGAAGCTTCATGAGCATATTCGATCCAAGAATTGGCGAAAGAAGGCTTATTTTCAACAAGATAACCTTGCATGGACACATTTGAGAAAGGACAGATATCCATTACATCGAGACAACAAGCTCATGCCTATGATAGATAGCCCCTCTAAAGTTCACGACAGAATTGACAACAATATGTACAAGGTTGATCTTCCTTAAGAGTCTGACATTTTGGCAACTTTTAATAAGGAGACCTTTCTCCTTCTTTGGAAGACGGGTTAGGCATAGCAGGTTTCTTGCGGATGACTTTCGTGTGCATGTCTGTCTTTGGAATGTTTGAAGACCTACCATATCTGAGGTCAAATGTCAAACGACCCAGGCAGATGATGCAGGAGCATCCGATTTTATGGAACAATCCTGAAATTCCAACCCAATTTCATTGACTAAGCCAACACAATCGATTAAAATCAAGCAAAGACAAATTTCGGATACCTATCGGTGGGAGGCTGTTTTGACAAATTTCCTTGGATATTTGTTGTGCTTCAGAGATGGATATTTTGAAATTAAATTCCAAGCGTTATAGTCTTAAGTATGAAGTAGGTTCCAAGAGTCAAAGTAATAGTTCCTAGGACTTGTATTGATTTCTAGATCTCATATCTTCAATATTTTTATAGTTCCCATGTCTTTAATATTTGTCTATTTCCTATGTCTTAGTTACTCTATAAATAGAGGAGAGTTCACATGCGTGACGAAGACAATTTTGATGAATATATAAGAAATTCTTTGTGAATTTATATTCGATTCTTTATCCAAGGCTGTTGATGGTGAACCGAACATTTCTTATAATAAAAATCTATCTTGAACAGTTCTTTTGGAACCTTTTATGATAGGACGAGGATATGAGGAATCTCCCGTAACGTACCTTATCACGTCAATCACGAGATGTGAGAGAGTACATTGTGATAACCTATGCTTTCGGGTGTTTGATAAAAGCAACAAATAAATATTAATGACAGAATATACTTTTGTGTGCAGTCCATAAGATTTATCTTCTCATTTATTAACCCTCAAAGCAAGACTGCTTGGAAAATTTCACACTGGCAACCACCTGAACACTACAATTTTATTACAAAGCATAACCTCTACGGGAACCATACACGAGGACTTTTCATAGTATTTGACCTTTCAATGTTTTCAATCATGAACAATAGGTCTCAGTGAATGAGTGTCCAAAATTAAGATACAAGTGCAGGGATCTATATAAAATAGATGACATGCACACTTGATACTACTAGTTCTATATTCTCTAAAGGATTTTCTTGACATTAACTTCATTTCAGTCATTCCAATAATCGCGGCATTTTGAAACAACATTGTCAGAACAGGCTCCTGGAAAGGGTGGGTCTTTGAGGAATGGATGGAGGATCATAAGATCCTACAAATTTAACAAATTGAGCCCAATTTGTGAAGTTTTAACATAGTTTTGCACAATTAGATACAATCAACATCAAAATCAGCAAAGAAAGACACAATCAGTCGATGAAAATACCACCTTCTATTTTAGAGAAATTGATTTGACAACAAGAGAAAAGAAAAGGGGGGTTTTTACAACTAGTCATCAAATTAACAACTAATGAAAGCTCATTTCATAATAAAGTTTACCTTTTCTTTAAGCTGTTTTCTTTAGCCATTGCACGTGCAATTGCTGGGTTGATGTTCACAATGTTGTCTTAACCCGACTCTGGACATGATTACATGCATGCATAAAAGGTGGGGTATAAGCATGCAAAAAGAGAGAGTTGCCGCCAAAAAAGAGAGATTTTTTACTTTTTCATGTTATTTCAAAGAGGAAACATGGAATGGAAAAGACAAAAGCCCAATGTGAAATCCTTAACATTCGCTTGGTGACTCCAAACAACACACTTGATGAATATTCCATATGATTGGGCTATTTTCAATGAAAGGGGTCAAGTGATGGAGGGTCACACTCTAGGATCAACTTAGATCCTGCACATACCATGTAAGCCAAATTTATGCAAGTCGCCCCCTTCGCCTTCTTGCCAGACAAAGCATACAATGAGTGTGGTGCACGCACAAAATATATGTATTTATCATCAGATCTGATGAAATCCATCACATTTACAATATCACCGACCATATTTGATAGTCATATACATTTAGTGCACGCACGTGACTAACAATATGAATTTGCCATGTTATAAGTAAATGAAATATCAGGACTGCAGTAATTAGCTATTACCGATACATATGAAACCACATCAAACCTCTTTCTCTGCAAGTCATGTTTTTGGATGGCCTTTTTCTTACCCAAATATCACTGATCTACTCAAATTCAAATGTATCATGTCGTCTGGTGCAAACAAAGCTTACCACAAGAATCAGCTAACACCTAATGTGCAGGACTTAGTATCTATCTCTACAAATTATATATAATCCACTCTAAGTTCAAGCTTCTGATGTCTCATCTTTATTCTATCAAGACTGATTTCTGCCCCTTTTCCACCGTCCAATTGGAATGAACGAGAGTTGTGATCTCCGGCTAGCAGCTGAACGCTGGAGATTTTGGATGTGAAAGGATTACTTAAGATAAGGATACACAATTTAGCTCTATTTCCGTGAGCAGATTCAGTGGCCCTATTCACTTCCTCCAGCAAATTATAGTCTATGTCCATCAAGAATTTCCATGAATTATGAATATATAAAACCCAAGACCAATGAGAGATTTCTTACAGAGTGAACATGAAAACAGATGTAAGCTTTAGGCTTAAGGTTATTTTTTGGGGGAAAGAAGCCATTCAGATAAGGCAGGGCAATTACTGACAGAAATCTATGCCTGAATAATCATCTCAAAAGACAGCAACAGAGCTAGAATTTTGACATGGACATGGGAGAGAGAGAGAGAGAGAGAGAGAGAGAGAGAGTACCAGAGAGGCGAACATTGTCATTAAATCGAGAGAGGAATGTCAACTGAATCTGATTCCACTTGCCAGTGCAGCCAGTATGGTATCTATGAGCATTTACACACAGGCTACATGAGCAGAGAGAACATGCAGGCCCCTTGTATTCTGATGGGTTCTTTTCGAACTCTTGACATAGAAGAGTTTGTTGCTTTGCACGTGGTGTGCCTACTTTTTCTTCCTCTTGCTTTCCCATCTTAAGCAAATTTGAGAGTGCTGTAAAGAATGGTGTTTGGAATAGCTAAAATGATGGGATAGCAAGAAGAATGGGCAATGTGATGTATGGTGATTTGAATTAAAGAGAACTATTAAACCTGGACAATAAAGGAATAGGCAATCTTCCGATTATATCACCGAGACAATCCTTAGATAGTAAGAATTAGGTCAAATGGAAAATAAAGGTATGTGTCTGACAAATATCTATCTTCACTAGTGGATTCTTGGGCCTTGAAGGATGGCCTTCATTGAGAGACTACATCTAGTCATTAGCATTTGGGAACCTTTTATAGTAGGACGAGAGGAATCTCTCATACCCTACCTGATCTCGTCAATCACAACATGTGAGTCAGTACATTGTGATATCCTATGCTTTCTGGTGTTTGGCAAAATCAACAAATAAATATTAATGACAGAACATACCTTTGTGTGCAGTTTATAGAAGTTATAATATTAACCCTCAAAAAAAATATCTCTTGTAAAATTTCACACTGGCAATAATTAAAGCACTACAATTTTATTACAGAGTATAACCTCTCTGATATGGGTACCAAACATGGGCATTTGTCATGGTATCTGACTTTTCAATGTTTCCGACTCATGAACAGCAAGTCTCAGGGAATGGGTGTCCAAAATTTGGATACAAGTTCAGGGATCAATCTGAAACAGATGATAGGCACACCTGATAATAACTACTTCTATATTCTCTAAAGCCTTATCTTAAAGTTAACTTCAGTTAAGTTATTCCAATGACCGCAGCATTTTAAAACAATGTTGTCACGGTCGTGGTCCTAGGCAGGATGATTCAGAGGTCTTCAAGTATTGGATCAAGGATCATAAGATCCTACAAATTTAACAATTTGAGGCCAATTTGTGAAGTTTTAACATATTTTTGCGCAATTAGATATATCAACATTAAAACAAGCAATAAAGTTCAAACATAGAAACACCATCTGAAATCCTGCACTCCAACATCAAATGTTTCTCCGTTTTTCTTTGTGGACTCCTCTTTTCGTCTTTGGAGAAGGCCAATTTTCTCTTCTTAACATCCTCCGTCGCATCCCATCTTCTTAATAAAGATTTTCCACTGGAACAAGAAAGTTTGTTAGGATTGACATCCTACTTAAGATTGATAAAAGTGTCTCAAGGATTGGATTGTAGATTGCAAGATCCTAAAAATCACACAAACAATAGAAAAATCTGGGACAACCATTTGAAATTCATTAGTTATACCCATCAAGTGACATTAATCTCCAAAATAGTGTGAATTTTAAGTGCATGATTCATTTAGACTATATCGGCCAGGGCCACAGTGACATTGAGCCCCAACACTAGACTGATTCTGCTAATAGCCCGACTTCCACTGGGCCTTGATGGAGGAAGTGGTGGTTTGGGTGAAGGTGAACCCTCAAAACATCACTTGGCGAGGGAGAAGACATTGGCTAGCATTGGCATTGCATGCTCTCATTTTGAAGAGTTTGAGTATGAGAACAACTGGTTGAAGAAAAACAAATTAAATCGAGTAAAACTGCACAACAATAACTCAGCTCGGCCAAAGCACAACTAGTCATCAACATCAAGTATCAAGCACAGTCGGAAAATCCCATCCATCCAACTAATTTCATAGCCCATCCATCCACCATTCATTCAGCTAATAAATCCAAAATTCACCAAACGAACTCTAGTTTAAGATTCATACCCTGAATGATCACCAACACTGTCGCGACCTCACCTCGGATGCACCACCTAGGATTTGGCTAATGGATTACTAAGCCTAAACTTAGTTCGGGCTCTCCCAAGCCCATACCAATTCGCGACTTAGGATTTAAGTTTTTTTAACATGCCAATGATTTTTACTTAGGAGTCGCCACTAATCTATTTTTGGTGGGTCGATTAGAAACCCAAGTAAGTAGCGGGAGAGTTACTTTACTCCTACGAACCAGAAACTATGGGATCGGGGACTTGATTACGTTAGATTTTTCTAACGCCCTTTCGGTACCTTTTCTCTTTTATTTAAAAAAATGATTTGCAGGCAATTTAGATTGATTTTAATTTAATCCCTAACATTCAATGTGATCATACAAGTGCGCAATCATTATTTAACACTCAATTATCAAAGCATTAAATAAATTGCAAGGAATGGGAGGAAATTACTTACCTTGAAGCTACTAAAGCATCTGCAATATTAGTTAGAAAATCACATTAACCTAAAAGTGATTTCTAATTAATATGCGATCACTCGAATTTTGGATTTTCTCTTATTTAATGAGGCCTAAAACTAACATGCAATGCATGCAATGACGTACGAAAGTGTCTAACTATAATGGCATGCAATGTGCAACCAAAACTATATGACATGCAAGTGATATGTTTTTTTTGTGTGTTTTTCCANTTAGCAGGGACGTTGAAGGGATGAGGTGCACGACAGTGGGAGTTGCAGCGTCGTCAGGCGGCTCGTGGTGTCGGCCTGGGTTTTGGTGAGCCGGGAGGGGGCTGCGTGATGCAGGCGCCGCCTTGGACGAGCAGCAGCGACAGTCGATAGAGCAATGACAGTCACGGATGGTGGGTTGTAAGCGTCGGCTTTGTCGACGCTCGAAGACTTCCTCCCTCTAAGAAAACGACCCGCTCTTTTTCTCTCTTTCCTATTTGCATCGAAAGTGAGCGAAGACCCTCACTCTGATGTTTTCTCTCTCGCTTTCTTTTCTCTCAATTTTTTACCAATGGCTACTCAATGGCCGTCTCCCTCTAGTATCGGTGTGTTTGTCCCCTTTTATAGGCAAGACAACATGGTGCCCTCAAAAAATATAAGATAATGACACGATCATCGGCTTTCTTATTGCGGATATATCCTTTTTGCTCTTTTCCTATCTTTAACCATGCAGATATACTTTACCTTTGAACTAACCACATCCATTCCTTTTCTTGACCATGCGGATATACTTTACCTTTGAACCGACCACATCCCTGCAGATATGTTTGACTTTTGAACTGGTCACAACCCTATAGATATATTTTACTTTTGAACCATCCACATCCCTTGTCTTTTCAAAATCGGCCACCGCAAATTATTGAAAAATTATGCTCCTAAAACTACATGCTATACAATATTAAATTATGAATGATTTATCAAAATTTAGGTGTCAACAAACACAAATCCTTCAACATGACTCCTCGCCGTTGTTTTTGCTGTCCAACGTTCGTCCCGATTCAATCTGTTCAACTTCAGCAAACAACACGAGTAACTTGCTAGAAATCAAGTTTAGAAAAGAAAAAAAAATTGGCTAGAAATAAAAAACCCTCAATGTACTCGAACCTGTGAGAGAGGGGGTCCCGCGCCCCCACCGCGTCGCTACGTCCAAGTTTTTGGAGGGCCCGGAGCCGTGAATCGCCGTCGTCAAAGCTCGCGGAGGCCAATCCGAAGAGAAGATGCCGGAGAGACCGTCGTGATTCGCCGTCGTCCTTGTCGCCGCGTTGAAGCTCTTGAGGGCCCTAGACTCGTGAAGATGTGCTTGCCGGTGACTAGATATGAGACAGAGAGACTGACTGTGGGTGGTTGCGACAAGCAGTGCTTGCCAGTAATCACGGCGGGTCCTGACGGCCGCGCGGCGGCGGTACTTGACGGCGGACGCTCGTGATCGTGAAGGAGAGAACGAGAGACGCGTGGTTGTTATGAGTGGACTCGGAGAGAGAGGCTGATGAGGAGGGAAAAGTTTTTTTCTTTTTATTTCTTAATAAATATATAAGATTTTAGGTTTTCGTTTTTTTTTCTACA